>CM076578.1:128588283-129013979 GCA_034641835.2 Pinus albicaulis | reverse complement strand
CTCACCTTGTTCCTAATAGGGGGGGAAATGGTGGTCTTCTATAAGCTTCAAAGACACATCAAGTGAGCTTGGGCCACAATTGTAGCTAAAGACACAGTATTTTAAGCGAGCCAGAGCCACAATCTCTCATTCCAGATTCAGAGTTGTAGCCAGAGACATAGCAGTTCAAGTGAGCCTGAGCCACAAACTCTCATTCCATATTCAGAGTTGTAGGTAGAGACACATTTGCCCATGATCATGCCTTTGGTTGGTGGTCATCCTTAAACCATCTATGTGAGGTTGATATTCTTCCTTTTCAAATAATTCAGGACACTTCCTCTAGCAGAAGACTTTAGCTTCTTTCCTTTTTTGGAAGAGCTCTAGAAAATGCATCAAGCATTCCAGACTTGGTGGTCATCCTTAAACCATCACAGGTTGTAGACCTCCCTTCTTTTAGGTTGAAGGCCTCCCTTTTCTACTGTGAGGAGCACTTCCTCTAGCAAATACCTCAGCTTCTTACTATATTTGGAAGAGTTCTAAGATCTGCACTAAGCATTCCAGTGTTGGTGGTCATCCTTAAACCACCTCCTTTTGCCAACATTTGAGAGAGATCATTCATCCTAAGTGCTTCCATGCATAATTTGAATATTTATATTACATCTCTCTTCTTGGACTTGTTTGGTCAATTTAGTGTGTCCTAAATTGCTACATTAATTTATCAATCCGGGATTCGTACGCTGATGAAGTGCGGCGCACTATATGTGCAAGATAACCTATTTCTTAACTTTTTGTCGTTTTTGGTTTTCTAAGGTGAGATGGAGATTCTAAAATAAAAACAAGTATGGTTATGTTTGTTCAAGGAAATGATATCCTCTATAATGATTTACCAACTTGAAACTTAAAAAGGAATTTGAAACATATAATGACAAAACTTGAAAGGAAATGAAAATGTGCTGCTAGTCTAATAAATCAAAACAATGAACTATTAAGCATGAAAACCAAACTATTCTTGCTGTTGTCTAAACACAAAAGAAACTATGCTTAAAGAAATCCAAAATTGCAACAAAGTAAATCTAAATCAAATTACATCAACTTGTCTTCTGATCCCTCATCATTAGTCCAGCTATGATTTTCGGAAGTAACCATAAACAACTTGAGTAACTGATATCTAACTTGCAGAAAGTAAACTAATATAAAACCACACATTCATAATTCAATCCCTCACCATCAGTCCAGCTGTGGCTTTCGGAGGTAACTGAAGATGTCATGCACAATTTAATATTTCTAACTTGCGGAAAGGAAACTAATATCAAACTACACATCCATAATTCAATCCCTCACCATCAGTCCAGCTGTGGCTTTCGGAGGCAACTGAAGATGTTATGAGCAGTTTAATATATCTAAATTTGCAGAAAGGAAACTAATATCAAACTACACATTTCATAATACAATCCCTCACCATCAGTCCAGCTGTGGATTTCGGAGGCAACTGAAGATGTTATGAGTAGTTTAATATATCTAAATTTAACTACTGAAGAAAATGAGAAAAACTGAATTAAACAAAGCAGTACTGAAATTAAACAGAAACTAAGAAAAACAAATTAGCAGCAGAACAATGTTAATTCCATGTCATTAGTCAAAAAGTTATGCAAATGCCCAGGCTGCCTATTTATAACCTGAAACAAGAACACTGATCAGTTATCAATAATATAAAACATGAAAGACAGAAGTAAAATGGAAAGCATGAAAGATTATAAACAGAAATGAAGCATATATACCATGAAAGATACAATGTATAAACATGTGAATGGATTATGGCACAATTGAGCTTTAAATAAATAAAACAAGAACTATACAATAATGCACAGAACCTTGGCAAGTGCAGGGGCCCTCTACACCAGCCTTGGCAACAATCTTCAAGTACGAATTACGTTTGGAAACAGTCTTCTTATATTAAAATGCAGTCATAACAGAAAGGTGATATTACGGCACAGTGGCAGCGTAATTACATTACAGAGCAGACTAATAAAAACTAACAGAGACTAATCTAATATGCGTATACAAACGCGTTATTTATAACAAAATAAATATAACTGATTCCTAAAGTTTATGCTGATGGAGAACACGTAGACCATTACGTCCACAGATCTAGGATCATGGCCATATTGAAGAGTAAATCTATGAGGAGTGGATGTTTGAATTCGGCTATGGAGCCGTGTACAGATGTTGATTTGTCCCCCGCAACTCAGAAACGGCCATATGAATCTTCACGTGACACAAAAAAGAGTCCTGTCACCGTGGGACTCTACGGTTGACTTCCATTTGGACACCTTTGACCGCAGCCTCCTTAGATGAATTTTCTCAAGCCAATAGGACACGATCCATGTCCACATCATTTCTGACTTGCCCATGTGGCTCGTTTTTCCTGTAGACACCTGTAACATAGAGTTTCACAAAATGGCTGCGGAAAGTTGCAGCAGCTGAGGAAAGTGGCAAGATTCCGCAGCTAAATGAACAAAATCTAAATCAAACAGCAAACACAAAAATATAGTTAAAAACCATGTTAGATGCTCTTTTTCAATTAATCTACAATGATATTAACAACTTGGGAGGTTCAGGTGGATGAAAAAGGTATAGAAAAGTGTATGGAAAAGATGCAGATTTGAGACTCAACATACCCCCTCTGTGAAGGTGTTGCATGTCCTCATGCAACCAAAATTTTGATAATCTTTCCTCAGTTCATATGCCTTGACACTTCAACTAGTACATCCAAACCTCTCCTCTTTTTCCTTGGTGCTGCCATCATCCTGGGCTTCCTCATTAGGCATCTAAATTTGATATTAACCAGTGCTCTGCTTAACTTCTGGCATTTCCTTTTCAATTTCTTGTTCTTCTTCTACCATATTCCCAGATGTAGCATGGTATTATCATGAATGATTTTGTCCAATTTACCTTGTTCCTTCAATGTCTCATTTTCATTTTTGATGTGTCTATTTAAAAGCTCTAGCTCAAAGACTTCTTGTTTTAGTGATTGGACTAAATCATCCTGTACTGTATGAGGCTGAATGGACGAAGTACTGGGACCTGTAGCTGCCTTTTCCAAAGATTCTATATAGTCATATACTTCCTGCTGCTTGGGGTCTATATCAGGTGTCATTTTTATTGGGCTGTCCCCAAAATGCCATGAAGGAGAGTTATCTTCAAAATCTGGCTGAGAAGGGCTCACATCAACATCTTGCTGAGAATGGGATGGAATATGTTCAATGTCTGACTGAGAATGAAATGAACCAGGTTCACTAACTGACTGAGATGGACTATGGTCAGCTGGGGACTGTTCAAATGTTTCCTCTCCCAAATCAATGAAATGAGGACCCTTCATTTGCGTTTTCCTCAATTTCCCCTTAAGTCTGGAACTTCTTCTCACACGCTGTGGACCACTGTCCTTTTGCTTTTGTTTCCCTTTTTCTGTCTTCTTGGCCATAGATGACTATTTTTGAAGATAAAATAATCTTTCAGATAACACTTGATGATCTTCTTCTTCGGAAGAAGGAGTTTGATGTATAGCCTCAATAGTTTTTCTCTCTTTTTGTGTTATTGGCTTTTTACCCTTAGGTTCTTTCTTCTTCCTCTTTGACAGTCTCTCTTCCCTATCAGTTCTTTCAATTGTAGTAGTAGGAGTATTTTGAATTTCATCATTTGTTCTCTTTTTCCTACTCCTTCTTGATATGCTACCTTCAGGAATTTCTTGAGTAGGAGTAATTTGAGTTTCATCATTTATTCTTTTTCTCCTACTCCTTCTTGTTGTGCTACCTTCAGGAATTTCCTAAGGTTCCTCAATGAAATTTCTAATCAAAAATTGTTCCCATGTTTCCTTCTTCTCCTTCAACTCTTTTTCAATCAAAATTTTTACAAGACCGTGGTGATATAGATGTGGTTCTACATCTCCTAAATGCTTCTGAACAGTCACAGACATTTTCTTCAAACTATTTAATAGAAAATATGGGAGATTGAGAGTTTGATTATCTAGAAAACTCATTAGCAACCTGGTATGGTACATATACATGGACCCAAAACGGCCTTCACAGGTAATGAATTTTTGAACAACTAGCAGCAAAGTAGCCCATTCCTCTTTCATTGCATGAACAGGAATTATTCTTTTAAAAATAGTTATGTCCATACCTTGGTTTCGTAAGATTGTTCTCTAGGCTTCATCACTAATGCTTTTATTCTTAAACCAACGCTCACCCTCTTGTAGAAGTTCCGTGGCAGATGCTATAGATGCCTCGTTCACCGCAAACTTAAGGTCTCCAATATCTACTTCCAAGCCATTGAACGACCTTGCAAATGCTTTTGTCACTTCTTTATGGTAACCTCTGAATTTTTGGATAAACCGCAGCCAATTTGCTTTCTTCAATATATCCCTCGACTTGCGTGATATCCTTCCATGAATTTAGGTCCCTCTCGGTTCGCTTCTCCTCAACAATTTACCAATCCTTCTTCTCGCTCTTTAAAAACTCGCTCTCGTGAGGAGGGTTCAATGGAAGTAGGATGTAATTTAATGAACGGAAATGAGCACGATGACCGTAGGTAGACGAGAGTAGACATGTGACCGTAGCGCAACGTAGAACCAAAATGGAGTGAAGTTTTAAATTGCAGAAGGGTTACGTGAACACCGCAGATACTACTGTGAGATTAATAGAACAATAGGAAGAGTATAACACATCCTGCAAGAGTTTAAAATTTGTAGTCGTTAATAAATGTAAGAACATTTATACAACGGCTACGGATTTCGATGCAAACAGAAAGAAGCCGTAGTCAAATCAACTACGTTTCATCATCACAGTGGAGTATCTGAGTTTTTGAAAGTGAAGATCTGAGGTTTAATTATGGGACCGTTGAAAAATGAATGTGGGGAGGATCATATGGAGATTGTGAAGTATTACGTAGTTTGTCAATATAATCATTGCACATAATGGAGCTATGGTTCATAACTATATAAAAATGTTTAAAATGCTATTTGAAATAAATTTTACTCATACCTTGGAATTCTTGCCATTTTGCTTCGGTCTTCAATTAGTTGCTCTTCATTGATATCTTGAATGCCCTATGTCTTCATAATTGGTCCTCACACCGCATTTGATTTCATGATTATGGAAATAACATCCGGGCCGTACATTCTTTGAAAATTTATATAGTCGCGGAATCGCTTTCCGTCGCGGAACCGGGTGTCACTGCGAGAACGATGTCGGCCATGGAACCGATACGGGGCTTATTATTTGGGTGAATGGAAATGAACGGACGACAATTGACTAAATGGAAATGGTCATGAAAGAGAATTTTACTCGGTGAAATGGAATGAAATAGAAAAAAATGAAGGAAATGGAATGAAGTGAGTGAAATGAAGGAATGGAATGGAGGGTGGGTCACAAAACTGGTGAAATGAAAGAGAGATTTTTTTTTTTTGGAAAATATAGGGTGTCAAAAGTTCCCGATTTTCACCCTACATTTTCGTATAAGACCGCCAATCAGTTGATTGGAGCCAGCTTATGCCAATTCTATTTTATTTTTTTAACCGAAAAGAACAAAAGCTAGGTCGTATAAGAAAATTTTCCGTACTACCGTATTTAAGAATTTTCTTGAAACATTTTGAAAATTCCTCTTTTGAGAGTGGCTTATGCAAAACTTTCAACTGTACATTCACAATAAGAGGAGTTTGAAACCTTATCAATGGTCTTGATTCTTACCGCTCCATTGCTAAATATCTTGTCAATCTCATATGGCCCAAGCCAATGAGTCTGAAATTTTCCTTGAAAATATTTAAAATTTTGAACAAATAACAATGCCCAATCTTCTTCTTGAAACTTTCCTTTTCGATGTACTTGTCATGCCATTTAGCTCTTTGATATTGAACTAGATCGGCCTAAAATTCTTCTTGTTTGATCTCATCTAGCTCGTTCAATCATCGACTTATGCTTTGGCTTTCGATAAGTCCATCCCCAACCGAACTCGCTATCTTGAAGGTCTTGACTTGAACTCAATGGGGAGCAGACTTCTTCCCTAAAACAAGTTCATGTGGAGAATGTCCCGTTGTATTTCTCCATGTAGTCTCCGTAGGCCCACAAGGCTCGTAAAGCCTTTGCCCATTCTCTTCTATGAAGGAATGCTTTTGGTGATGGTACTTTCAAGAACTTGTTTGTAGACTCCACTTGGACCATTCTTCGAATGGTAAGGAGTAGATCTTCTCGTGCTTGATTTTGTATTCTTTCCATCAACTTCTCCACCAAGTTGATGTGAATTGCTTCGACTGTCACAATTTTTCTTGGAACACAAAGCGAGTAAAAATATCCTCATAAATAAAATGAACAATCGAATTTTCAAGAGGCGTATACTAATGCTTTGGCTTACCCATTTAGCAGTACAATCGCACAAACCAATATATACTTCTTTTGCTTAGATGGTGGATTAATAGGTCCAATGAAATCTAAAAAGCCCATTTTTCAAAGGGTTCAATGAGTACCTGGTTGCAATGGCATTTCATTTGAAAGGGTAGGTTTCCCCTACTCTTTGGCAACATCACACCTTTTGACATATTGTTTTGCATCTTTCAAGAGGGAAGGCCAATACATCCTAAAGAGAGGATTTTATAGGCCCTTTGTCCGCAAAGTGTCCGCCGCATGGTTCATCATGACATGCCTTAAGAATATCGTGCATTTCATCTTCCCTCGGCACATCTTCTCGATCACAAGATCCGTCCGTTTTAAATAACGTTAGAAACCCACGAATATTTTGAACTCTCCGAATAATTTTTCGTTTTTCACTTGGAAATAAATGTGAAGGTAGTTTCGTAACCAAATAGTTAGCAATATCTCGCATACCAAGGAGTCTTAATAGTTACCGCAAACAAGTATTCATCAAGAAACTTATCCCCTTCACAGAGAATCTTTCTTTAGTATTCTCGAACTCTACAAGAAATCACCACCGTATTTTGTTTTCCGGTCTATCCAACACAACAATATTAAATTCTGTAAAAGTAAGAGCCATCTAAGTCACTCCGCCATTAGTAACAGTTTGTTCATTAAATATCTAATTGCGTAATGGTCGCAGGAAATGAAAGTTTCATAGTCTATATAATGTCTAAACTTATTGATTAAAGGAATAACAAATAAAAAACTCTTTTTTCAAATTACGTATAGTTTAACTCGTGGAGTCAAATTTACCGGTATAATAAATGGCATATGGAACTAAATCTTTTTTTGACCCAACACAGCCTTCCTAGAGCCGTATCTCGAAGCATTCATAGAAATATGGAAAGGGGAGTTTCCAATTTGGTCCTCTCAAGATAGGTGCTTCGTATATTCTTGTTTTCAAAGTTTCCAAAGGTCAACATTGACAATCAGATCCCATTTAAATTCACGTTCTTTGTAAGCAATTTGAAGAGTGGAGATGCTATCTCTTTGACAATTTGTAATAGGTAACTTGGAGATGCCTTCAACTTTTGATCTATCGACCTTAATCCCATCTCCCGAAATATGATGCCCCAAAACAATCCCTTCGCAAACATCATAAAGCATTTTTCATGGCTTAATGAAAGTTTTGTTTCTTTACATCTTATAAGAACTTTTTTCCAAATTTTCTAATGCCTCTTCAAAATGAATTTTATCATAAACCGTAAAATCATCCATATAAACCTCTACACAATCATGGATTAGATCGTAAAAATTCCTATGATCGCTCTTTGGAATGTTGTATGTGCATTACATAACCCAAAAGGAAGCACTTAAGAGGCAAAGTTCTATGGACAAGTAAATGTGGTCTTATCTTGATCTTCAAAAAGTACTCGAATTTGATTATACCACTAAAACTATCCAAAATGAAAAGTACTTTACCTCAATGTATCTAATACCCGATCGATAAAAGGCAAAGGAAAGTGATCCTTCAAAGTTGCTTTGTTCAATTTCGTAATCAATGCATACCTCCATTTACCATTCTTTTTTTTTTAGGTACTATAACCAAAGGAGAAACCCACTGCCATTCGAAATTGGATAAATGAAGTTTACATTGAGTAAGTTTTGGAGCTCTTCTTTCACTATCTCCTTCTAAGATTTGGATTCATCCTTCTTTCGAGGTTGTCTGATTGGTTCATCGTTTTCTCAATATATATATGATGGATGCAAGTCTTTGTACTCAATACCTTTCATGTTAGTATACTCCCATGCAAAATGCAAGAGAATGTTTTTGCAAGATTTGAAGTAATTCTTCTGTTGTGACTTTTCCAAATGTTTGTTGATATTCAATGTTTTTCCTCTTTAAAATCTCAATAGTAGAACTACCAAACTCTTCCATAGAGAAGAGACATTGTTCTGATGATAAATATTCTATGTCGCATTCCAATTGAAATTGTAAATATTCTCAAGATGTCTCAAAATTTTCTAATGTGTTCCGGGGACTTGACTATCCTCACCGATTTCCGAAATGGTAAAGACAAGTTGTATAGCGTACTCATCAACCCATTCATTGTCTCCTACTTCGTGTGATTGCTTTTGCCGGAGGATACAAATTGAATTTCTTTGTCGAATTACCATTAGAAATGTACACAGACTTCCGTATCTACAACTAATAAAAGCATCACTGCATATCCTCGTCCTCCTAAGATATGGGTGCTCTCCTAGATTACTCTTGGGAGTCAAAACTTTAAAATCTACCGATATTCCCAAGAATCTAAGGAGATCAATATCTTCTATCACAACTGCTTTAATAATTGGATCAATCAAGTAAGTCATAGTAGTTAGTAAAATAAGGTTAGGAATTTTTAGTCGTTTCCATAGTCTCATTTTACCATAATGTTGATAGCAATTTCCTAAGTCAATCAATGTGTTTGGAATTTCTATCCCATTTATATGTGTCTTGACAATTGACTTCCGGATCTACATACTTCCGCATGGTAATTTTTCCCATCATAATATCCGCAATTTTTCCTACCGTGGATTCTTCTTGTGTCTTTTAGTTTCCTTCCGGTCTTTTGAAGCTCAACTCCTTTATTGTTTTTACAGAATAGGAATTTCCTCGAATGGCTTGTAGCAAGGGAATCTTGATACAAACATTCTTCAATTCATCTAGAAAATCATAGTTAGGAAACAAGATTTGTTTCTTTTCCACCCCCTTGTCAATTTGTAGTCTTTTCAGAAAAGGAGGTAGATGAAGATGCAAAGTTGCTCAACTATAGGAGTTGTGGGTGTTAACTTTTCTTTCTCTTTTTGGAATGTTTTAATTTTGAAGAGATGCTTCCTCGTAACCCTACCGATTTTAAGAGAGTCCTCCTCGCAGGTATCTTGCTCTTGAATATCTATAGAAGGTTTTTCGAAACTCTACCAGATCCGAGTTGTATACATAACCTAGGAGGAACAATCATATAGGTAGGAAATTGTCCTTCTACCATGTAATTATTCCGAGGATTTTTACTGTTAGGATTCGGCAATGGTCAGAATGGGAAGTTGATTTGTCTTTTGTTGGTATGGGAGCATGAGTTGAGGATTTGGGATTTTGTTGAGAAGTTTGTTGTTGTGGAAATGGCAATGAAAGTTGTGTGGATTTGGGTTTGGAAGTTGTGAGCTTGTTGATTTTGAAAAGATGGAGGATATTGATAAAATTGAGCAAATCTCCATAAGGATTTTGCATCCTCTTTGTACCCATGGCTGATATGGATTTTGATGTTGGAGCCAAGGTTGTTGCCAAGGATTCCAATTTGGTGGGGTTTGAAGATCATAGGGTTGTTAAACCCCGAGTTTTTTGTCCTCACAAGGTCTTCGCAACAAAACAGAGATTCTACCGAATTTGGGTCTTCTGAAAAACAAGCCTTTGAGTCTAGGAATTGAAGGACAATCCTTGATCTCATGATTCTTTGAGAAAATCATAAGCATGTTTCTACAAATTTTTCATCCAAGGGACATTCCTCAAAGCATGTTTCTTCCTACATTTCTGACAAAAGATGGCTAGAGCATCTCGTTTCTCGCTTTCGCTTATTTTGGATTTTAAGGGTGTCTAGTTGTTCACTAAGCAAGGCTCCCTAAGATATCAGCTTTGAATTCATCAAGCATGTTACCAATCTCTCATTCTTACTTATCGATCCAGCTAAGTATTTGTTAGCCCTAATAAGAGAAGGATCCCCAGGCCCTTTTCCCCGTTTTAGATTTTCCTCGAGAGATGGACACATAAGTCTCGTTATGTCACGAAGTGAAGTTGAGAAATGTCTCCTTTCCCCATCATGTTTAAAATATCTATCCATTCATCTCTAATGGCTTTTAATATGAGGCTTTCAAGGTTTCATCATCTCCGTTGCTCATCTTTCTTTAAGTTGTATTGAAATCTTTTTCAAGTAAATCTTCCAAGTTTTCATCTTCTTTTACATCATTTTGAATACCTCATCCCTTGGGTGATCGTACATACAATAGTCCAAGTATCTATCCAAATGTTTGTTTCATATCATTCCAAGTCCTAATAGATTGAGGAAGTTAATCCCATGAACTATTTAGCAAATTTCCCTTCAATGTTGAAGGAAACAACAGCTTTTTAGAACAACAGAAATATTATAGGTTCGGCACACGACTTCAAACTCAAACAGAAATGTTTCGTGATCCTCACTTTTCGCAATCCATGTGTGCTGGGGAAGTATACAAGAGATATTTTTTCATTGTTGTATGAGTTTCTCATCAACTATAGGGAATCCAAACAAGTTGTTTCTCTCTATTTCTTCCGTTATTACCTTCACCATTGTTGTTCCATTGCTTCTCCTCTACCTCTACCTCTACCTCCAAATCCATCTATTATTTCCTCCTCGCTATGATAGTTTCTTGAGAGTCCTTAAAGTCCTCTGTTCTTCTATCAAGGGAGGATGAGAGAGTCTCTTCCTTTTCTAAATGAGATTTAGTAGGTGGTATAGGAGAATCCCCCAATTCAAATGCTTCCTGAATTCCAAAGAATCTAAGGTTGTGCGTATGGTGGTGAATCTTGTCTATGCCTTCTCAACAGATGTGAGTTGTGAAAATCGAATCCTTGGCTTTGTTACAAACCTTCCTCAGAATCTCTTTTGCTCTTATGCATGTCATTTTTTTTATTTTTTTATTTTTTTAAAGTAGGGCTAATAATTTCTTCTTAATCTTCTGTGTCACACTAGGTGCAAGAAGAGAGCATACTGGAAGAAATTACTAAACCAATACCTCTTCTCGATCCTCCGCATCACACCAGGTGCAAAGAGGAGAGCAACTCTCACACACGTTTTCCTTCTTTTTTATTATTATTAAGAAATTGGCTACCTAGTTACACTGCAACGCGCGCTTAAAATGTTTGGTCAATTTAGTGTGTCTTAAATTTCTACATTAATTTATCAATCCCAGATTCGTAAGCCGATGAAGTGCATGATTATATGTGCAAGATAACCTATCTCTTACTTTTTGGTAGTTTTTGGATTTTTATGAAATTAAAAAACAAGTATGGAGACAAATATTCAAGACAATGATGTCTTTCTAATGATTTTCCAAACTTCAAAAGAATTTTAAAAACACACAATGAAAAAAATTAATTCTTCAAAGAAAATGAAATTGCATCACTACTCTAGTCAAACAAACAATGAAATACCGATCATGAAAACCTATTATCCTTGCCGTTGTCCAAACACAAAAGAAACTATGCTTAAAGAAATCCAAGAGTGCAACAAAGTAAATCTAAATCAAATTACATCAACTTATATTCTCGATCCTCACCATTAGTCCAAATATGGTTTCTGTGAGGTAACCATAAACAACTTGAGCAACTGATATCTAATCATAGAAAAGAAACTAATATCAAACTACACACTCATACTTAAATCCCTCACGATTAGTCCAGCCTATGGTTTCTGAGAATCGAAATGACATGAGCAATTTAATATATCTAATCTCTGCGTAAAGTAAACTAATATCAAACTACACATTCATAATTCAACTCTCGCCATTGTCCACTTATGGATTTTGGAGGTAAATCGAAAATGTCATGAGAAATTTAATATATCTAAATCTAACTACTAAAGAAAAAATGAGCAAGACCGAAATAAACAAAGCAAGATCGAATAAGAAACAACCGAGAAAAGTAAATTAGTGTTATATCAATATTAATTCCATGTCATTAGTCAAAAATATTATGCAAATGCCCGGCCGCCTATTTGTAATATGAAACAAGAACATTGATCGCTTAACAACAACATAAAACATGAAATATTATGGACATAAGTAAGATAAAGCATGAAAGATTATAAACGTAAATGAAGCATAAATATCATGAAAGATGCAATGGTGTATAAACATCTAATGACTTATGGCACAATGAGCTTAAAGAAATAAAACAAGAAATCTATACAAAAGAATGCACAAAACCTCAACATAGGTGGGGCTCCTTCAGATCACCTCGGCAACAGCCTTCAAATACGAATTACGCTTTTGAAACGTAGCTCCTTATATATTAAGATGCAAATATACCGTAGAGATGATATTACAAGCCATAGCAGCAACTCAATTACATTATGCAGCTATCCGGAGGCTAATCTAACATGCGTATGCAAACGCGTTTATTTATAACAAAGGCAATACAATCAATTTCAAAGTTTCAGGCCGACAGAGACACGTAAACCATCACGTCCAAAGATCCAAGATCATGGCCGCAGTGAAGAGTAAATATACAAAGAGTGGATGTTGTATTCGGCTTATGGAGCCGTGGTGGCTGTGTGTTGATGTAACTTCCATAAATTAGAAACGGGTCATAAAAATCTTCACGTGATGAGAAACAAGAGTCCTCGTCAATTGGGACTCTACAATGACTTCCACTTGGCCACCTTTGACCACACCTAAGTGAATTTTTCTCGAGCCAATAGGGACACGATCCATGTCCACATTTATTTCGACTTGCCCATGTGGTCGTTTACCTCGAAGACACCTTTGTGAATACGTATCACAAATGGTCACAAAGTTGGCAAAGAACAAGTAAAAGTGGCAAGATTCCGCAATTAAATGAGAAAAAAATTCAAATCAAACAGTTAATAAATATAGTTAAAAAACATTTTAGATGCTCTTTTACAATTAATATACAATGATATTGACAACTTGGAAGGTTCAAAGAATGAAAAAGGTCTAGAATCTGCAGATGAAAGATGCGCATTTGAGACTAACAATTATCACTCAGAATTTTTTGAGGTTGCAGAGTAAATCACATAGGTAACTTTAGACCACTTTTGGAAACTCGGCAATCTAGCCCTTCCAAGCTAAATAGGGATTCTTTATAATTTGTTTTGCTTACCGAAGGTATTAGGCTAGCTATCATGTTCGTGTTTGGGTTTTTTTGTGTTGTTGGGGTTGAAACCGGGAAGACAGGCCATTTGGAAAATGGAGTCACAAAGTTTGGATTGATAAAATACAACTTTTACAAGCTAAACTTTGCAGGGCAGGGTAGGAAAATTCACCGGATCCTTTAAGATCTATGGTGTGGATGAGAGGAAAATATTTACAGAAATCCAATTAAAAAAAGAGCATTTAAGAATTCTCGATTTTTAATCTTCAAAGGAAAAATAAAAATTATCCTTAAGCCGAGAAAGAGTGTACATTTAAACAAATTTTGTTCTTTATCCTCTTTGGAATATTTCAGATTTAGAAAATCATATGATAACATAGAGAAAACAAACACAAAGAGAGATGCACTTTACCAATAAAATGACACAACAATCTTGTAATGATTGCACCGTATTACTAAAAATATGATCAATGTTGGCTCTTTGAGTTGCTTTTACAATACAAGCCTTTTCTTCAAACAAATTTCAACATGAATAATTTGAATTATGAAGTACTAATACAAAATGATACAAAATATCTTGATAATAGAGATCAAGATAGAATCCTAAAATATCTAGAAAATGTTTACAAAATAGTACAAAAATGTAGGAATGGGTGAACCGTTAAAAGTGTTGGCCCTATTTTTTAGGATGATTTTTGATGACTAGGCCTCCAAATATGTTGCGTTGTTATCTCTTCTTTAGGAGGTGAAACATTTACTCAAGTAACCGACATAATTTGTTCCATCTATCTTCGGTTGGGATGAAAATTTGATTATTCTTTCATGGTGCCTCATCAACTTCTCTCGTATTTTTAAAAAGTGGGGTTCGATGATGAATATATGTCTCACCATGATCGATTAAAATATCACAATCAATGGCTTGATGAATTCTTTCCGTAATATGCTTGTTTATACCTACAAATATAGATGTGTCTTGGGAAATCTGTGTCTTGAAATCTACTCACCGGGATTGTCATATCCTAGATTGATCAACAAGCATTCAAGTGAATTAATATTGGTATCCTTTGCTGTTGCAGATGAAATTGTTTCCCCGCTGAGCTTTGTTTGTGTGTTGTTTGATCGATACTCTGTAACCTAGAAGCCGACATGGTAGCATTGGTTAGTGTAGAATAATTCATCTCACTAGACTCTTTACACATTTCCATTTGGTCAACCGGATGATTTTCTTGCTTCAAATGAAAATACATGGTCTTGGTAGTCCGTCGGTGTCCTTGGAACTGCCACTTTTTGCCTCAAGGAATGCAATATGCAATTTCCTTTTGCTTAGCGTCAAAGGTCAAAGTACTGTAAGCAGATGTGGTTGTCTACTTCTACAACTATGGCTACGTTGAGGCTTTAAGCACTTACCTTTTCGATTTCCTTGCATTTGAAATAACATTAGGCTCGATAGTGTCTTGAGCCAAATCGTGGTTTGTGAAGTTTCCGGACATATTTAGATGTTGATGAAGAAGGGGAGCCCTATGGAAGAGACAATCCTTCCATGTAGACACATGGGGTTATCATAATAATAAATTCATTTTCTTTGTTCCCCGGGCCGAAACACTCGGTGCAAAATTGGTTTTCTACTTCTTCGTAGATTACGAACTCCGTTGATCCAATTTATCCGACCGGGGATTCTTATCTTATCATTTTCTCCTCGCTTTTCCCGAGGTGTAGGAGTCCGAGATATTGTTGTGGAAATGACTGTTTTTCTGCCTCCCCGTGCTGTGGTTTCTCCCTACATTGAGTTTCGGTTTCATGTATCGCTCTATTTCTCGTCTCGAGTGTGTATGTAGGGCATTGTATTATGCTCTACTCTCATCTTTGAAATCAGACCGAAAGGTTCATAGAACAAATGGCTTCCGCCTTGAAGTTCATTTGATTCAACAACAAATCAACTTCTTTTCCTACTGTTATGGTATCATGGACAAAATGTCCAACTTGTGCTTTAATATTAAATTGTGCTTCTCTTCTTGGAAGCCACAAAATGCATGTCATCCATATGGATCATCCGTATAATGTACTCTAATGAGAAAAGTATCATAGGTAAAAAAAATCAAGCATGATACAGAAATTCACACCCATAGACCTCGTATCTCTGTAGTTCCCGGTATAAATACCAATCACATGTCTTTACCGATCACTTAGATGAAAAAATTTCTGAATATATGCCTTATCTTTTGGGCTCCAACTCACTATTTAGAGGCAATTCACTCGTGTACAAGAATTTTTCAACATATTCTCGAGAAAGAGAATTTTTTGTGGAGTGTCCTTCTCACCAAGGATGTCCAATGTATCATTGATTGAGTATTACTCTCGCTTCATCCGCATTCCGTGAAGTGAAAGGAAACTTGTCTACTCGATGGTGTATGAAAAATAAACTAACACCACAAAATATTTGGAAATTCCTATATGGGAAAATTAACAAACCGATCATGCATGGCATCTCGTAATAAACCGACCGTAATTAAAAATGACAGGCTTTTCCGTGCTAAAAATGGAGAGGAATACAACAATGGATTCATCAATCCTCCGGGGTTCCAGGGTAATCGAGGATACATAGGAAATGATGATGATAATTTGTTTGGTTACTTCCTGGAAACATTAAAGAGGAATATGGAGGGTTTGATTTAGGTACTAAAATTTTCAGAGAAAGATCTCAAAGATCTTAGCTCGTAGGGAAGTCAATTTTTTTGTACACCGTGAGAAATTCTATAGATAATTGCTCGGAAGACTTAAATTATTTTCACAAAGATTTGGTAGAAATACCCTTATCTATAATGGTGAGGATAACTTCACCATTACGGCTTACTATATTTCCTCAGGATGGCAGATAACTTTTCGACTAGAAATAATTTCAAGGAATAGATGTTTCAGGAAAACATGAAATATGGCAGTGGAAGACTTAAGGCGTTCAATTCATCTGGTCAAGTCTAGGAATTTTTGTTTCAAAATTTCCAACTATGAATTTCAAAAAAGTCAAATTTAGAGTTGGTTTCTCAGTAATTTTATATCGATGTTCTAGCAAGGGGAAAATGGTCTTAGGTCTATGGGATGGGAAACATAGGGTTCTCTTCTCGTGCTTTAAGGTTCTTTGTTTTTAGAGTATTTACCCTTTGGGTCCACTATCAAAATAGTAGATCGGAAAGAGGGACCGCAAGAAAAAATTACCTAAACCAACAATTAAGATGGATGCAATAGATGGGTCACTAATTTAATTATGGTAGTGGATTAGATGGGTTATTGATTGAATTACGTAGTGTTGTGACCAGCAAAACCCCCTTTTTATTTAATATTAGTAATAATACTAACAAATGGGGACCCTTAGTTAAAAAAATCCAAAAAAATCAATTAGGATTTGTTTTCTTTTCAAATAAAAATTTCTATCATAAAACTTAGGAGAAATCCCTTAGAAAGAACATATACATCTTAAGTTTATGATAGATTACAATAAAATTTTCTTAAACAAAATAGTGCATCCATAGCAAAATGGTATATATCTTTTATAAACCGAAAAATGCGACGCTTTTATGATAATGCTATCCAAAAGCTTATACAATAAACGACATTGGTCGCAGTATCGCATAGCCGTGAAATGTATGACACGAATACCTTTGCTACTATTTTCACTTAACTTTAAGTAGATTTTATGGCGCGCCAAGGCTTATTGCACAATTCTCGGCTTTTGCACTATTTTACATAACTGTGATGGCTTCATTTTGGTGTGATATTGTGATATTGCGACATTAGTATATCAGCATATTGGCGTAGAAAATCACGTATCACAACAGTTTTAGATTCAGCGTAGGCGTTGCCACCAAAAGGCACTTCTTATATCAATTTGTTAAGGGGCGCTTAATATCAATTACGACGGATTGAAATAATGGTAAATGAGATTAAAGCAGATTGAAAGTCGCTTTCCACGACAAATATTATTTCATCCGCTTACATTGGCAAACAGTCTTCGAATACTGTACAAATATTACTCATTTACTCAAAACGCATGCATGAAGGAGCAAACGCCTATACAAAGCTTACCAACACTATGGGCAAGAAGCGAGAAGAGCTCCGGACTAAAAATAGTAGAAATGGATGCGTCAGGATGCGCAAGATGACTCACGGTAATGGCGGACGCCGATATCCACTCTCAAAGGAATGTAAATCGTTAGAGGAAGAAAACTCGGTGATGAAAGAAGTACAACAAAGTCCAAAAGAATATTGCCCGGAAAATCCTTAGAGAAATCGCTTGCTCATTTCTCACATAGAGAATAAAAGCGGCAAGGCCGCGATTGTCCCAGATAATAACAGATGGTGAGACAACGACAAAAACATTGATATTTTACGTACAACTTAACTCCAACTCAAGAGCTAACTGGTCATTCACTGCTTAAGATCTCAGAGATTAATGCAATGCCAACCTCCGCGCTTTATAACAAGCAATTTATGTTAATCGCCGCAGAATGTTGCATCATCGAACGTGGTCAGTAGAATGGACCAAAAGAGATGAACTATTTAAGAAAATCAAACACTAGTGAAGGTGATCAAAAAAAGGATGTTGACGCCGTTTCACAAAGCTCCAACATTCAAGTGGAAAATCGGATATATACGCCGCAAGATACAAGGAAAGCTACAACAGCTTTGTAGCTTTTTAGAAGCACAAAGAAGCCATTGAGGTCAGAGTTCTCGAGAAAATATAAAGTTTTCTTGAGAAAAAGTTTGTTTTAAGAGACTTGAAATAACTATAAGACAAACAGAGGAAACATAGACCAAATTCAAGATGACCAGAACAAGTTGAGCAGCGAAAAGATGTAGAAGCGATGTTCCTGCAAGAGAAAAACTACTCATGAAGACATTGATAAAGAAACTACTTGGTACAAAGGTGAAGGATATGAGAAATGGTGAAGCAAATCAAGATGAAATTATGTACTGATAATGAAAGGTAAAGGTAAAAGGCAAAGATAGTTATTAAATGGCAAACACTTTACACGTAAATGACACAATTTTCCACACAAAGCTAATTTGATTCCTCAAATCGTTTCAGATATCTCCACATGCAAACGAATCACAAATGTATCGGAGGCAAAGGTAATAAAGAGCAAATCTATCCAAGGGCTTGCTGTATGATTGAATTGGGGACTCATAACGGGATGTACTTGGTGAAGCCATCAGCATAGTGCTTAATTAGAATATCATGCTACAGAAGATTGCCCCTACGCTGTTTACCTATTTTTCATGATACAAATGAATTTCAAATCGTCAATCAAGATCTTCTCAAAACTATGCTGATACCTATGCTTAAAGATCAAGTTCATAGATAGTTAGATTTAGTTTTAATGATCGCATTTTAGAAAAGTTAACGTCATTGAACCTAATCCTTAATTTTTGTAATAGACTATTTTGATTTAGCTAGGTAGTATTTAAACCTTCTCATGCATTATAAAGGGTCCTTGATCTTTAATATTTTTGACTTGGAGATTGCATTTACCCATTGTCTTATATATTTTTCTAAAAGGATCATATCTCGTGATTTTCATGGAATTATCTTTGAAGTGTTTACTTCGTACCTTGAATTTGATTTTTTGCATCGAAAGTTACCTGATTAGAACACGCATTGCATTTAAGCTTCAGATGAATGAGGCTTTATCTTTTCAATGTTGATTTTTTGTCTTTGCGATATTCGCTGAAAATTGCTATCATTTATATATATCACAACGCTCTTTTGATATCATTTAGCATAATTGAAACATTATCTTTCATAAGTATATATATAGATGGTATACAATGATGAATGCAATATGTTAATACAATCATAGAATTTTCTAAATGAAGTATATCTTTATTAAGTCAAACATATTTCAATTCAACAATAATATACTTTCTTTACACATGTTAACGGAACAATCTGTTGTATTCCATATAATTACCCTAAGTAGGTGTTAGAATTTTTTATCAAGATTAGTTTAAATGCATAGTTTATTTCGAAGTTAATTAGTCCCATTTTCACCCATCCAAACCAATTACATTAATATAAGGAAACCTGTCTTAAATCTAGTTTGTTGCACACCGTACCAAATTTAAAAGTAGAGTTATCTTAAGGTCCTGAATTCTGTGGTTTCTCTTATTGTTTGAAGAAAAGATGCTTAGGCTTCAACATTTTTGCTTAGAAGGAGGGTATGAGCTATGAAAATGGCACCCATCCACAAGCCATTCTTGAAAGAGCAAACACCCTCATTAATTTCTTCAATTTTCTCAAATTCAAACTTAGAGAAGAAATTGCAGGTAATATATACGTCTTATTACCCACTATCAAATTCCAAACATTCAGATAATCAAAATCCTTAGTCTCCCGAAGTTCAAGATTTAATTCATAAATTGAAAGGATTCTCATTATCTCTAATAGTCCGAAATATCATCTGGTTGCAGTGCAACTTCAAAATTTGTTTTTCTCAAACCTCTTTACCAGCTTCAAAGTGAAAAACTTAGTATTTCTCCTAAAGAATTCTCATCAGTAGAATCAAGACAACAAACTCAATCGGAATCAAGAAATGATATAAGTTCAACATCTAACATTCAAATACCCATTTCAAACTTTCCTACCAAAATTACAAGTTGCTCTACATCATCTCCTCAATCATCATCTCCACAAACATCATCCGCTTCAATCATCATTAACTTCAACATCATCTATTTCAACAACTTCTCATTCAAACAATTAGCTTTACTTACCCCTCCAATAGTCGTACCAATAATGGCATTGTAGACCATGCATTACCTTATAGTCAACATGGTCAAGACTTTTACATGACGTATTGCACAATCGAAAATGGTTTCCAAATTTTAGCCTAGATCTTAACATTCAAGTCAAGAACATATCAATAACTTATGTCATATAAATTTGAATGGAGTCACACATGAAGATGCTAGTTAGACTATTCCCTTATACTCTTCGTGAGTAGCAAGATCATGGTACTTTTCATTACCATCAAGATCCATAACAAGTTGGGATATTTTTTATATCATTTTTTAACCAAATTTGGAGACAACTACAATCTGTAACTTCAACAATGACCAAATCTGAAGATAGAACCCAAGGAACCCATTAAAGAATTCAACGCTAGATTCAACAAACTCTTGAACAAAATTCACAGCGATTCATGCCATCAGCATCAAGTCTAATTGAATGGTACATAATCACGACTTCAAACATACACTTTCAGAGACGAATGGGAAGTAAAGCCCAGAATACTTTAGAATATGAAAGAAGCTATTGTAGTGGAAAATGACCACATTTCTCCGAAAACAAAATGCTAATTATGGAAAGGAAATCAAAGAAATTCAGCTTTCCAAGATGATTCAAAGAAAGGGCTACAAATATCCATACGACATGGAATATGTAGTTCTTAAAATCCATGTCAAATGAAAATGGTTAAAATTAAATGGGCAATAAACTTCTACCAAGAAACTATTCAAATTTCAGAAGAAACCAAGTTGAATCTAAACCTCCTAATACAATCTCTAATGCAGAATCGAGAAGAGGAAGAAGAAGATACATCTAGTATTAGATGAAGAAGATGAAATGAAGAATAGTCAATTGAATGAATGGATTTATTCTCAATTTTATAGTGAAGAAGCTATACCGTGAAGTACTAGGAGTAACGTACAAGAGAACTGCAAACAACAAAGAAAATTACAACTCCAAGTACCAAAGACAACCGTAAAGAAAAACTTCTCCATTACCTACCAAAATCAGCCATCCTCTTCTAATCCTCCTACATCAACAAGAAAAACTTTAGTAGTGTCGATCCTATGGAATACAACATTGTCGAGACATGAAAAAGATCAAAGCTAACATTTCCTTACATGAACTCAAGAAACTAAAACACCGTATTAAAGTTGTTATTGAAAGAATTAACGCTACACCAATTGCTCCTTTACCAAGCTTTATTGCAAGCAATGAGGAATCAAAGTCACCAAAGAGCAAGGTAGATGCTACTGACATCGCGTTTTATCGGGGAAAATTCAAATTCTCAAACTCATCCTTTTGACTTATGAGATGTACAATAAAAATCGCACAATTGTTTCTTGATTGATTCCTAGCTTCCTCCAATATAATGCCCATTGCCTCTGGCAATTGAATATCGAACTACGTAACCAGGCGCTTCATATCGCTCAATTGATTGCTCTAAAGTCCGTTGTGGGAGAAATCACTCCGCTTACTATCGTGATTAGCTCGATTCTAGGATTGTTCAGTGAATTGATATTTTGATTGTCGATATTCCCACCCTATGGACACCTTGAGCGGACCTGCTCAAACGAATGGTTATTCAATCCCATTATTTAAGATATGGTTTCCCTGCTAAAGGGAACCAAATCAACAAATTGAACGAAAACATATGACGACATCACAATGACTCAACTTAATGAGCCTGGTGGCATTCAACAACAATATTCTTGAAAATATTCATTTAATCATTTTGAAACTTCAAGCTCCTCAATCACCTTTTTCCTCGTAAATACTTTTGTTTTCTGATAGAAAATTTTTCGCTAACTGATCTTCTTCCGCACTGTAAAATATTTCCATGTAATTGTAGATAAGCCAATAGACAACCTTTATTTTGGTCGCATTTTCATGGATCAAAGTCTAGTGATGGATTTATCGATGCCATCTTAATTGATCCAGATGGAGAAAAAACCATGTTGTCATGGAAGGAATTGAGTGTACTAACAATACTTTCATGTATCATGGCTTTGGTTCAAGTGACTTTATAAAGCCAGGGGTTACGTTAAACACTTGTCTTTGGTGATTCTCAAATTGTCATAAAAATGTTAGGAATACTATTCATTATCTTTCGTGATATCTTAAACACTATCAAACCCTAGCACAAGATCTCACCACTCATTTTTTAGCATTCAATATTTCTCCTATTCCTAGGACCAGAATAATTACCACTTGTTAGCTAATGTTGTATCACCTAAACTCCTACCGAAGATTGCAATTTCATAGGTTTTCTCAGAGAATTGATTTTTCTGGCCCATCTATCCCCCAAGACAATGTTACAAATTGAGAGTATTCTATCAAGTGATCAAGATATTCTAAATTTCATGACTTTAGAGAAATCATAAGGATGAGAAAATTGTTGACGAAGATGATCATGATTTACAAATTGCTTCAAAAAAGTAATGAAAACCCCATTCCGTAACTGTTGTTAAATTAGAGGATTTATATGAATGAAGACGATTCAAGAAAGCTTGTTAATGCTAAACTTCAAGCTCTACCTTGAAGTTTGAATTAGTAAATCTTGGTTCGATTCTAAACCTCAAAACGTTAACTTAGGACTCAATTGATCACTGTAATAGTGATATCTATTAAACTTTTGAACAAGTAAAAATACGCTGAATTATGATGATTTAAAAAACGTATGATATCATTATTCAACATATGCATCTCCAACGCTCAATATTAAACTCGTTTCAACAAATTGAGTAGGATCCATCCACCCTTGTAAAGTCAAATCAAACGTGTAATCCTAATAAATTTTTGTAAGCCAAAATCATTTTTTCCAATGCATCAATTGTTCCAATATGGTACCTCAAAGGAAGAAGAACAAGGAGATATGAATATGTATCGCATTTCAGAAATTTAACAAGGCATGTTTAAAAGACAATTTCATTGCCAACCATGGAACAAATACTTCAAAAAAGAAATGGTTCAATCAAAAAGGTTCTTCGTCGGATTTTTGGCTAAATGCTTTAGTCCATCCAGGATGACAACATTGAAAAACAACTTTCGTAATTAAAATGGGGAACTTAGATGATTTAAATGCCTTTGGTGTAATAAATGCGGAGAAAACTTTTCAAAGAGCCATGGACATGTGATTTAAAGGTCTCATCAATAAATCGGCTTGTTTTTTATCTTGATAACATAACAAGATTAAAAAAGAGCCAATCATCTACATGATTTAAAAACAAATATTTGAAAGATGCAGAAGGTTTGTATTTCCTTAAATCCCAAGAAATCTTTCTTCGCTTTAGATGAAGGAAAACTCCTAGGATTTACAACAAAAGATGGTATATATATTGATCCAGATATTTGTTAAGAAATTATATTTCTTTACTCATAAATGAAAAAATCCTCATAATCATTTCCTTAATAGATCAATTTGTTAGAAAGATTTATTCCATTTTTTTCTTTATTGTTTTACCTATAAAGACAGTGATCAAGAAGAATCATATTCTAAATGACTTTATAAAGAAAAAGAAGCTTTTATGCAATCAAAACAACATCATTAATGCACCAAAGATTAACAATTCCTGGATTTTTCTAAAGATTTTACTTGTATATTCGCCAAGAAACATCCTATGTACCGCTTTAATATAACTCTACCTAGATCAATAAATTTAGTTGTTCAATTTTTTCCTTTTAGTTCAACCGTATGAGTCGAATAATTATCTTATTGAAAAACGTTTTGTTGTTTTAACCAATCAAACATTTTAGACCTTTTCTTCTGAAAATGACATACAAAAAATCATTGTCCTATCATGGAAGCAGGGCAATTATTAATTCAAAAGAAGCAGGTTAAAAGGAGAGCTAATTGGGTATTGTACTTGCAAGAATATGATATTGATATTGAACGTACGGCATTGTTAGAGGACAAGGTTTTTGCAGATTATTGGTAGAGTCATAATATGCTATCAGGGACAAAATTCAAGATTCAAATCAAGATATTCAAGTAAGTCAGATAAATGTTACAAACATTTTGAATTCGTAAGAGGCCAGATCTTATCTATTACTCTAAAAAATGGGTATGCTCCTTCTAATCTCAAATATAAGAGCAAACGTTGGCTACGTTAAAGGCTATTAAATATGAGATTTATTGATAATGCTATTTAGAAAAAAATTATGATTCAATTATTAAGATGTTCTAAGATCAAGTCGGTATATTTTATGGTGAGTTGCATAATGGACGTTAGGAGTCATTTTTGAGGATACCATACCACAAAATAATTGTATTGCTTACACGCCTACTCCTTTTTAAAGATACACATGATTACGTATGAAGCGCTAAAATTTTTCAAACTCAGTGGTATTAAAGAAACCATCTTTCCTTTGCAACCGTATGACTATTGAGCAAACTTATTCTAACAACAATATTATTAAGAGATATACCTCATTCTTCCGTTATAAGTACATCTACCTAATCCATTACTTTACAAACAAATAAACCTGCTAGTTGCAGCCAATTCCTATAATCGGTTGATTTCAGATCAATTCATCATAACCTGTGTTTGGTGTACTAACGCCTAGTCTTTGATACTACCTTACTGGAAATAGTTTAACAGAATTTGGCACAAAGAGGTTTTAAATTAAAATATTCAAGAATTGTTTATCCACAAGGTAAATACCATCAATCCAATTAACAAAAACCTTATCAAAATCATTAAAAGGATCATGATCAAAATCGCAAAGAATTGGCACAAATCTTTAATCTTTTGCATTATGGGCCGATCGTATCACCTAAAAGCTTCAATAGACTTAATTTTCAACTGCTTATGGAAAAGAAGCTGCGGATACCATCAAATTTAACTCTTCCAGATCGCTAGCCCTAGTGCAATTTATTGAAGAAAATCCTTCTTCATCCATTCAATTGGAGATACATCAAATCTCAAACTAGAAGAAGATAGGGACAAAGCAAAAAATTACTCATCAAAAACATCGAAACATCTTCAGAAAAATTTTCTTTTGATGCAAGTTCCACTGCCTGAAAAATTTTGTCAATTATGGATCTTGTTCAAATGGATAAAGCACACGAAGAAAAAGGTAAATATACCAAATTTAAGATGTACGGACCTATTTCAGATCGTTGAGAAGATAGGCTCAAATACATTCAGTGTTACTCCAAGATCTAATTATAAAAGAGAATCTTTCCAATGGGCTATCTTGAAGAAATTTTTTCAAGTGAGGTAACCTTTATCCACATATTCCTTTCTCAAAGAATTTTTGATTACTTTTTGTTTTTAAAATAAAGGTTATGGTCGAGTCTGATTGATTCTGCTTACTATTTAAGAAAAATTTTCAAGAATATTATAAATATTTATTTTGTGTAAATAAGAATTTTTGAAATAACATCAGCGCTTTTTGAATATTAAAATAGACAACTTTGAAAGATTATTTAAATCAAGAAGGATCTTTGAAAATTGAGAAGAATGTAAATCATCAAGTTTATTACAGAAAGGTTATCTATCAAAGTAGAAGATTTTTTCTAAAGTTTTGAACTCAAAACTCAAAATTGTCATCCATTGATCTTGAAGATAAAACTATTTCACCTCATCCATTTAAGTTTTGTGATTTTTTAGAATGTACCCTAAGAAATTTAGTGTAATTGCAAAGAGATAAGGAGGTCCTATTATGAGCCTATTTCTACCATATGTCTATGTTGTGTTTATAATAAAATCGACACACACACATCATACCAAAACAGGGCAATGGTTTATAAACATAAGATAAGTGTCCTATCACTTGTTGCCTTGTTCAGCTTAATGAGGCACCAGGAATGCATACAGTTAATCGGCTACCAAACCAAAACAATGCATTTTAAAACAAAAAATAAGTACAAAAACATGAGATAATAAGTCTACAGTGAATTTATTCAAAAGTCGGCATCGTGAAGTGATGGGACAATGAATGGTTAATGGTTTAAAGGTAAATCCCTGTTTTGTGACTAAGGTGAAATCTGTCGTGTACAGAGGCAATACCTATGCAACAGAGTATGGCTATAAAACCAAAACCTAGAGAAATCCGCTATCATTATTAACACCAATCAAAGCTGAGATAACCCAAGATGTTTTTATTCTAAGAAATTAGGAAAGAAATTGCTAAATGATTTTTATTTCTTTTTCATAGTTACATTTTATTTGAATTATCCCAAGATAGTTTTCTATTATCTTTGAAAAATCTTTACTTACTAAAGACAGTGTTCTATTTTATTTTTTCTAGATAACTGCTTTTTTCAAGAATCAATGTTGTGACCATAACAACCCCCCTTTTTTATTTAATATTAGTAATAATACTAAACAAATGTAAAATCTTTAACAAAAAATCCAAAAAAACTAATTAGGATTTGTTTTCTTTTTTCAAATGAAAAACTTTCTACTGCAAACTTATAGAAATCCCTAGAAAGAACATTAAGTAAACACTTAAGTTTATGATACATTACAATAAAATTGCTCTTTAAACAAAATAGCGCATCCATAGAAAAATGGCATAGTATCTTTTATAAACTGAAAATGCCATTTTGCGTTATGATTAATGCGATCCCAAGGCTTATACAATAAACGCGATGAATGCAGACCGCATAATGCGAAAAATGTGGCGATTAATTAACACTTTATGTTATTTTCAATTTTGCTTTTGCTATATTTATATGCGCGCTATACGGTTGCTAATTTCCGCTAAAAGTTATTTTATGGTCATGGTTGCTTCTATTTTCATGATATTGGCGATATTACATTTTAGTATTTTGGCGATATTATGGATATTTAAGAAAGACAAGCAGAACGCAGATCGCGTGAATATCGCGATCATGGTATGCTATTCAAAAGGCAATCTTCCTTATATCAAATTGCGATGCGTTTTCTAATGATTAAATTAAATGATTGGATTGAAAATTAATGGTAAAATGAGATTGTGTTTGGATTGAAAGTCGCTTCACCATTAAAACATTACATTTCATCCGCCACATTTAAAACAATTTTATCACCTTCTTATGCCATTGCTCTCATTTACTCGCAGAAAACGGCAGCACTAAGGAGCAACGCTTCATACAAAGCTTACCAAACACTATGGGTAAGAAGGAGAAGAGCTCAATTCCTTCAAAAACAGAAATGGTCGCTACTGCAGATGCGTACACCGCTTGTACAAGGATGCCTATGATATCCACTTGGGAAGGAATGTATAATCATATAGAGAAGAAAATCTCAGGTGATGAAAGTTGTGGCTACAAAGAAATTGTGTTAATATTCCAGGCAACTCAGAGAACTATCAAGCCATTTCAGACAGAATAGCTTACAAGGCCAAGGATTCTCCCGTGACACAAAGACATGGTGAGATGGGTGTCAAAGCATTGGGATATTTCTGGTACGGTATACCTGTAACTCCACCAAGAGCTAATTCAATATTCACTAATTAAGATCTCAAGTTAATGTATAAGTTGCCGTAACCCTGCGCCTTATAATAAGCAATTTATGAAAGAATTTCCAGAGAACATGCGAATTTATCGAATGCACACAGGAATGGACCAAAAGAGATGAACCATTGAAGAAAATCAAACACGAGTGGACAAGATCAAAAAAGGATGTTTTAGACGCTATTCACAAGTTCAACATCCAAGTGGGCAAATTGACACAAGCTTTTACCACAAGATATATAAGTTTGCTAAAATTAGCCTCTATAGAGATTTTAGAAGTTACTAAAGAAGTTGTTGGAGGTCGTAGAGTTTCAGAGAAATATAAAGCTTTTCTTGAGAAAAGCCTGAGTCGAAGAGACTTGAAATAACTATAAGACAAAATGAGGAAACATGTAATTCTCAAATTCAAGACACTTAATGCCGAGCAAGGAAAAAAGATGTGAAGCGTGTTCTGCAAGAGAAAACTATTGCTAAGGACAAATTGATAAAAAGAAACTACTTTGCCAGCAGGATATGAGAAATGGTGAAGCAAAATCAAGATGAAATCGCAAAATTGATAACAAAATAAAGGCAAAAGGCAAAGCAGAGGAGGCGGCGGCGCTGCAACACTTACAAACATTGTGTAAATGACAATTTACACAAAGCTAATTTGATTTCGAAATCGTTTCCAGATATTCCCATAGAAAAATCAATCGCAAAAACAGTATCGAGAAAAAAGGCGAAGAAAGAGCAAAATCTATCCAAGGGCCGACAAGATTGAATTGGGACTCATACCGGATGTACTTCGTAAAGCTACACAAGCCAAGATAAAGTATGCTTTAATTGTATCATCAATGCTGCTGCAGAAGATTGCTCTACGTCACGATCATTTTTTCAGATGCTTGAATTTTCCGAATCTTGGCCAACCGTATCTTCTCAAACTATGCTAGATACCTCGCAAGTTTAAAGATCAAGTTCAGATAGTTAGATTTAGTTTTAATTTTACCGTATTTTAGCCTAGGAAAAGGACTCGTCATTGAACCGAATCCTTAATTTTTGTAATAATTATTTTTAGATTTAGCTAGGTATTTAAACCTTCTCATGCATTTAGAGAAGGGTCCTAGATCTAATATTTTTTGACTTGAGATTGCATTTCGTACTCCATTGTCTTATATATTTTTAAAAAGGATCACATCCGGTGATTTTCATGCGGAATTATCTTTGAAGTGTTGCATTTCGTACCTTGGAATTTGATTTTGCATCGTAAGTTACCGGATTAGAATATCACATTGCATTTGAAAGTCTTCGAGATGAATGAGGCATTTCTATCCTTTCACCGTTGATTTCTTTTGTCTATGATATTCGTTTTAAAATTGCTATCATTTATATATATTTGTTTTCACAACGTCTTTTATATATCATTTCTCGAGTATAATTGAAACGTTATATTTCATAAGTATATATAGATGGTATACAATGATGAATGCAATATGCTAATACAACTCTCGTTTAATTTCTTAAACGAGTTATCTTTATTTGTTTTCGCATATTTCAATTTAAATAATAATACATTTTCATGGTTATTGTTAAATTGGAACAACTTTAAGTTGTATTCACATATAATTACCTTGGCGTAGTGTTATAATTTCTTTATCAGTATTTGTTTTAAATGATAGTTTTATTTCATTTAATTTAGTTCCATTTTCACCCATCCAAACCAATTCATTTAGTTATAAGGAAAACTCAACCTTTAAATCCACGCAGCCACCATACCAAACGGAAAAGGAGTTGTCTTGGTGTCCTCACTGTGGTTTTTCCCGATGTTTGCCAGATTAGCTTCAAATGTAGCGTAACAAATTATTGGTTCGTAATCACTGAAACCCGTATAAATTATATGGTGATTTAAAAACAACAAGGAAAGCAATTTTATGGTTTGTCTATGTTAAATAGATAAACATAATTTCATCACCGTTACGCTACTGCTAGAGGGTGACTGTGTTTGTTACACAGGAGGGAGTACTTATGGTTGGTAATGGTTTGATGATGAGTGTGAATGCTGATGGTAGTGTTTGAATGGGGAGTGAGTTGATTCAGACGAATCACATGTAAAAGGGATTTGAAGGGAGTGTCTGCGAGGGTGAGTTGGCAAATGGTAAGTAGAGGAGGTAGTCGAGGTGGGTGGACTGAGAAGGGTGGGGGGTAGGCATCATGCTAAAGGGCATTGGTGGATGCCGCATGGTCGTTGCCGAGAGACTTTCGTAGGGGGTGGTGCAAAGTTGTGAGGGGCACACGTTAGCATGCGGTTCACTCCTTTTCGGACCGCCTGTGGAGCAAAGCGTGATGGAGCTCGAGGGGGCCCAAAATCACCCCCCATCGACGTTGATCCAAGTGAGGGATGATCACAACCGTTTATTTTTATCCTACACTTTAAACCTTGCATAAATTTTCATGTTATTTTTATTACATGCACTTAAAAAAAGTGCGATTGCTTAAAATTAATCATAATTAACATTAAATGAGTTTAAAAAATACCTATTTACCTATTCATGTTGCATTTGGACTAGCAAAGCATTTTTTGTCTATCTTTTCTATCTATTAACCGTGTTTAAATTATGATTAACTTATTCAATAATCCTAATCTATTTTATTTTTATTCTATTCACGATTACATATCGTGATAGACTAATTATTTCTTTATCCTATCTACAATGTGGCATTTTAGCTAACAACACATTATTCAAAACTTCTAGTATTGGATTGATGTATTTTATTTCTTGAGTGGCATTTAGGCTTGCTCACTCCCACACATTTACACATTCTTTGGGGTTTCTTGATTTTTCTTTTCTCTTTTGTTTTGATTTTTCTCATATATATGTATAATTCTTTTCATTTATTTATATGCTTGTAAATAATTTGCGTATCACAACATTATTTACAATTTCATCAACCGGAAGAGAATAAAGCCACTCATCAATTGAACCTATGAATCACATGACCCTAACAAAGGCTCCAAATTCAGGGATGCAGCATCCTCCTAGTGAGGTGTCAAGAACACCGTATATCGCAGCCTTGATCCATTGGGCCAATTGTTGAAATATGTCTAACCGAACTAAGACATTTGTGTATTATTCATACCTATGGTAATACATCACCAAAATCTTAGGTCCTTTCTCTCAGGCTTCAACTTTACCGAAAATCACTCCGTACTCTTGCAATGTAAAAGTAAAATGATAATGTGCAATATGAATGAATTGTTATAGTTGGGCAGAAAATGATGCTTTAATTGTTCTGGCCATTTACAGTCCACTTGGAAACTCATCTCCATTAAAAATTGTTAATAGGAATGTATCAGGGTCTCCTAAAGGTTGTAATTTTAAAAGGGCCTTTCCATAAGTTGTCAAATTTACCATGTTTTCCCTTATCCTCATTTTTGTAATCCCATTTCAAAACAAGATCATTGATTTTAAATTCCTATGCTTTAGTCCTATCATAAATTATTTTGATCTTTTCTTGAATGAATTTAGTTTTATGATAGACTTCCTCCATTTCATCAAGTTGTAATTGAATAGTTTGGTTTATTCTTCTTTGCATTTCATTGGTTTCAACCTTTGCTTCTTGGTGCAAATAGTTTGAGCACCGGAATTCCCAAAGAACTTTGGAAAAATCGCATCTGCTCCATACACTATCCGGAATGGTGACATTCCAATGGAATTCTTGGTAGTAACTCATCAACTCCATAGTGCATCGATTAATTTGTTGTGCCATTAGTTTATTCTCATGTAGTAATTTTTTTATAACATTTGACTCAAACTCTGTTAGAGGACTTAGGTAACTCCATTGCCACGAGAGTAGTAAGCAAGAGAGTGACCCAACTGAATCCGATATTTGTTACAAAAATCTATCATTTTCTTGGAATTGAAAGTTGTAGCATTGTCAATTATAATTTTATAAAGTTAACACCCAAACCTAGACAATATATTTCTTCCAGAAATTGAATGATAATGGAATCATTGGCTTGTCTAGTGGGTATGGCTTCTATCCATTTGGTAAAGTAGTTTTTTGTTGTTAAAATCCATTTGTGATGTCCTCGAGGAACTAGGGTGAATTTCACCAATGAAGTCTAAAACCTCTATCGTTGAAAAGGGAATTTTATTGAAATTGGCTTTAAGGGTAAAAGGGAACAATCTCTTTTTCCTTCAAATATTTCGCATTGATGACAAAATGTGACATTTATGCACATCGTAAAACAAAGTTGGCCATTAAAAACCAACTCTAAGGATTTTTTTTCCATTGATTTCCATTATGTATGGCCACCATAGCCTCCTCGATGGAATTCCTCCAAGACCCCGTCTACTTCCATCTTTCAAATAAAAATTTAGTAATATCCCTCTATATCTTTCCAATACAATTTTTTATCAAGAATACAAAATCTCATGCACTTAATTTTAAGGAAACTTGCCTTGGTCTTTGTTAAACTAGGAGGAGCATACAAGTTATGTGCATGCCAAAAACTATGTCTGCATACCATGGTGATGCGTCAAAAGCTTCGAGATTAGTGGAGTCGTTCAGCTCTTCATGTTCATCCAATTCTACAATAAAATTGATGTCTAACACCTTACAATTAGACTCTACCATAAGATTTTTTCTAACCCTTGTCCCTGATAAGCTTTATTGGTCTAATTTCACTGTCAAATTCTAGAATGACAACAATCCACTTGCTCCCTTTCTACCATCTAGATATATTTGAGTTAAATGTCTTTAACTACCTAGACTGAGACAAAAGCAATGATATGTGAATGTAGAATGTAAACCCTAAAATATTTTAATGCTTTAACTCAATGCAAATGCATGTTTTTCCATGATATTTATTTTTAAAGAAGAGCATCTCTTAATTCTCTACTAAAAAAGGAAATTGGGTGTTCATGACTCAACATTCTTTCCAAATGTGAATCGCTATTGTATGATCGATGCAAAAGAGAATATCATGAAATATTTTGTAAAATCGGGACTTATTACAATTGGTGTAGTTGTTAATGCCTTATTAACTTTAGTGCAAGAATCCTTCGCATCATTATGCCATTTCATTTCAAGATTCGCTTTTCTAGTGATATCATCAAGAATTAACTTCTTCTTTTAATTCTGCATACAAATTTGGGATAAATCTCCAATAGAAGAGCTCAAAGAAAGGATTGGAATTCTTTTTTATCTCTAGTGTACTCATTTAACATTGCTTCCACTCTACTAGGGTCAATTCTTATGCAATATTTTGAGATATCATGTCCTAGAAATTTACCTTTCTTCTAAACAAACATAGTTTTCTTAGGGTTGAGAGAGATACCATATTTTTTCATTGTTGTACCCCCGTAACCCCCATATTATTATTATTGTTCCCTTACATTATTATTGTTAGTGGTCACCATATCAGGCCCCATGGACTCATATAGAAAGGAGGCTTTGGTCATTTGAATCATCCAAGACTTGTTTATTTATGTGTAGTGTATTGGAGGTTTCAAGTGGCTGATTTATAAGTTGATCTCTTTTTTTCTTCTATTTTGGAGCTGGTTTGATAACATTTGGTAAGTGAGAGCTTTGGTTTCGTGGTTCCGCTGCTCAAAACAGTCATCGTGGAATTTTTGCTATAACGTTTTTTCTACTTAAGGTTCAGGTCGGTAATTTTACACGCTGCTCTAAATCCTCGGTGAACGCCATGTAAAATTTCTAGATCTTGGTTCGCAACATTTTTCGTGAGACATGATATGTGGAAGTTAGGGTCTTTCTCAAGCTCCCGACCAACTAAACCAGTCATCATGGAATTTGGCGCTATAAATTTTCGTATACTAAGTTTCTAAGTTGAATTTTATACAAAAGCACCAGAGCTACTCACATTGAGGACAACACTTTTTTGAAGGAGATATATGTTAGGTCCCTATATTACTAGTATAGTCCTCTATTGTTGTTAATGTAACTCCCCTTATTGTTATTATTGTACCCCCGTAACTCCCATATTGTTATTATTGTGCCCTTACATTATTATTGTTAAGTCAGCCTAGGATTACATTGTGGCCCTCTTACGGACTCCTACATATGTAAAGGAGGTTTTGACATTTAAATCATCCAAAAAATTGTTCATTTATGTAATGTATTGGAGGTTGCCCTCTAAGTGGCTGATTGAGGATGATAAGATGAGCTATGAGCTAGTTGAGTACCCAAACAAGAAAATAATTCCGCCCAAAAATTTCCTATAAAAATGGATCATTACTAGCAATAAACTGGATTTCCAAGTGTAGCTTTTGAATTGTTTCATAAATGCAAATGAGTAATCGTACCTGCTTTAAATGGATGATATAATGCATAAAAAGTGTGCATACTTGGTAAGTCTATCAACTACCACCATGATGACACTCTTTTCCTTTGAACTTAGGTAAACCTATGATAAAATCCATTGAAATCTCCTCCCAACGTTGACTTGGAATGGATAATGTTGTTGAAGACTCGAGGTCTTAATTGTCTCAACTTCATTGTTATTGTTGTACTTCGCAAATTTCCATATTGTTATTATTGTCCCCTTACATTATTATTTTTAGGTCGGCTAGGATTACATTGTGGCCTCATGGAATCCTATATATAGAAATGAGGTTTTGTTCATTTTAATCATCCAAGAATTGTTCATTTATGTAATGTATCGGAGGTTGCCCCCTCGAAGTGGCTAATTTCTAAGGGCGTTGATCTCTTCTTTCTATTTTTGGAGTTGGTTTGCTAACATTCTCCTTATGAAGAAAATGTTCCTCATATGTCTTTGAAAAGACAATGATACCATCAAGATAAATGACTATAAACCTACCTATTTCATCTACAAAGGCAATATCCATTACTCTTTGAATGTAGCACCAAAATTCATTAATCTAAAGAAATTTCTACATACATGAAGGTACTCCCGTGTAGTAAAGGTTGTTTTTCTCTTGGTCCTCTAGATGTACTAGAACCGATTGTAACTTAAAATCCATCTAACAAAGAAATTATCTTAGATCTAACTACATTTTTGAGGATATGGTCCATCTTCTACAGAAGGATAGTTGTATTTTAGGGAAGCCTTGTTGGAGATTTCTAAAAATCCACACGCCCAATTTCCTCGTATTTTTCCTGCGCAGTAACTAATTTTGGATACCCATTTGTAGAATACTTCAATGGTATAATAATTTTTGGAATCATTATATTTTTTTAACTCTTTTTCAACTAGGTGCCATACTGGTTCGACTCTTCTAAGTTTCCGTTTGAAAGGTTTCTCGGACTTTTCGTAGAAATTTTATGTTGTATAATGCTAGTGTCATTGGACTTTGAATCCTCATAACTCCGTGAAAATACATCGATGAATTATTTGAAAACCTCCAAGTACTTATGTTTTTCAACAAGGCAACGATTTGACAATTTAATTATTTTAAATTTTTCTTTAGTTCCTATAGTACAATCTTCTACTACTCTAGTTGGTTCAATTTAGGTTTCTTAGCTACATCATTAAAAATCAAATAGTTCTTCTAAGGGAGCTAACCCTCTAGGAAAACATTATCCTTTAATCAAAAAATTTCTAACTTTCATGGTATTTATCCAATTCATTCAATTCTTCATTACTTAAAAATATTATCTAACTTATTATCTACATCATAATTTACATCCATATTGGCACACCCTAATTCACATCTTTGATTGCAAAAAAATCGACCTATTCATCATTACCAAATACTTGCCGTATTTGATATTATTTGGGACAATTGGTATGTTTTTCACTTTGACTATGTAATTGTGACTGACGATATGACATTTCGTTACTAGCCGAAGTATTCAGGACCATCACTTAGATATTTTTACCCCTTAGAATTACGTATATTCATACTAACAAAACACACAAGGAAGTCTAGAACAACATCTCTATAAGCCCTTAACTCTGTATGTTCGACCGAATATTCCCTTTATTTTTTTGATTGTTCTGGTAAATATCCATGAACTAAAAAATTTTGGCACCTAACTTTTTCAAAAGTTGCAATCCTAGGATTAAGGCTTCATACTCAAATATATTTTTGGTACATTGAAAATTAATTTTGTATGAATGTCCTTCTAATTTATTAGTTTGTGAATTAGAAATCCACACACAAGCTCTAGATCCTTCCTTACTTACAAAAATTTCATCAAAATCCATGTTCCATAAAGGCTCATTTTCTTCATCATGTTTCACCATGTCTGTTTTGATTTCTTCAATCTTACACAAATTAGTATCCGGCTTTGGGATTTGGTATTCTTATGTCTCTAGGATTATACAAAAGATAAAACAGTCTAGACATGAAAGTGGACCGAATACAAGGGATGGTTGTTTGCCATGCCTCGATTGTACGAACTGTTGTATTTCATCGTTGTTTCTTTCCGTAAAGTCTATTTGGTTACCCAAATACAGGAATTGTAGAATAATTCATATGCAATTGCAAAGTACCGTAATTTTTCTCCAAAGATCTAGAAAGTAGTATTCCATACTTTGAGGTATGTCTCCTACCACAACATCCATGACTAAGCTTTTTGGCCGACGAAGCTAATGTGAAACACAATTATTTGATAAGACCAAGACATCTTACCTTACCGGAATCAAATGAAAATAAATCTTTGTACCTGTAATATCCGGCCCTAATTTTTCCATTATAGCCCTAGGCATTAAATTATGTGAGGCACTAGAATAAAGCACAACATTGTGAAGAATTTTATCATGAACATCTGCATCAACATGTAATGGAGGAACAACTCCATCCTCGGATTTACCTTCAACTTCTCACCAAATAACAATTCAAGTTGATCATCACAAGGTTCATAGTATCTGTTTCTTTCTTCTAATTTTAAAGCCTTTATTACTTGGGTTATTTATGCATTCTTGTTCATCAACTCAAGAAGGGAAATGGAAATTTAATTTAGCCAATTCATTTTTAATACGAACGGATTTTGAGTTTATAAACTTCTATTTATATTCATATTTGGTCCTTGGTTTGAGGCTTTTCAAATTTTCCTTGAAACTCATATATGGTTTTTTGGGATTTTTCATGGAGAATTCTCTTTGGGCCGATTCGGTGGAAGGACCATCGCATTGAGATTTCTTAGAAACAATATCATATACTTGATGGTATATCTACAATATTTTTTGTGGAGGAGCATCAATGTTTTTCTTCGATGAATTATCTACAATTTTCCTACTTCCTCAAATTGTATTTGTGTACCTCCATAATAGCATTTTGATATCCTTATTTATAGTCTTTTGATTCTCAATATGGACCGACTCTTCGTGCTCGTGAAAGTATGAGAATGTATTATTTTCTTAAGTGCTAAGAAGATGGGTTCACCATCATTAATTCCTACAAATTTAATTGGTTTTCTTCAATGCCTTCAACTAAATCCTTTTTCTTCTACATAGTTTTCTTGAAAGGGAGGCATGATTGTTTGTTGTTGGTAATTTGGGCCTATTTTCTCCCTTTTTTTAATATGAGGTGGCCTTCTCCCAAAGTTAGGATTCATGATCCGAGACCGTGTTGGTTTTTTCTAGGAGGAGATCTATCAAATATGTTTATTCTTTGCATCATCATTTCCATAGTTCTCACTAATGTATCTAATTTGGAATCAAGAAGAAGTGGATGGTTCCTCTTTAATGGTAACTCTTTTCTCAGATCTTAGTTCAGTTTTAGGTGGTCAGATGGCTTTTATACTTACAACATCTCTCTATATTTCTTCCAAGGTAGGAGTTCCTTTCTCTCTTATATGATATGACATACCAATATCAAATCCATTTGAAATCCTAATCAAGGCTAACTTCGAGTAGGTTTAATCGTTGTTGGAATTGCATTATAAATGTGATTGAACCTAGTGCAATAATGCTTCGCACACTTCCCGTGGGCTCTCCTAATGATTTCATATTCTCATTAGTATTTGCAGAGGATTTTTCTTGATTTCTCATCTATTGAGAAAATATCGATGAAAGGTAGTAAGGTCATTTATAGTAGCTAACCGGTAAATATTTAAACCACTTTACCTCTCTATTATAGCTTTGGGAAAAGCCTTTCATACTCACATCTTCTTAATCTACCTCCTCAAGGTAAAAACAATAATTTATTTTTGTCTACATGTTTTTGTGTAGTAATTGACCCGCTCCATCAAATTCGAGGAATTCTAGTTTGATAGTCTCGTAGGCATATTATGTAATGGTTTAGGTAAAACCAATGGGGCATACCTAGATGCCATGACCGGTATATGAGAATGAACAACATATCAAATTTTAGGAGGTGTAGATGTGGTAGGGATTAAAAATGGGGCTTTGAATTATGGTTTGTGATCTTAATGGGGATGTAGTGGAAATTGTTGAAGAGATTGAAGTAGTGGAAACAAGATGTAAATATCGTTCGAAGGGAAATGAAATGGTAAAACGATAGGGATGAAATTTCAACTAATTGTTGAAGTAGGTTCATGGACAACGTGGTCTAGGTATGAGACTAGGTATTCTAATTTTTCAAGCCGCTAGAGAGCTTCTGCTTTTTCAAAAATCCCACTTACCGATTAATGTTCATATTTTCATGGTCCTACCACGATCATCAAAAATTGTTTCAAACTTACAAAAGTTTTAGACTTAGTTCTAAAAGAACCGTGCTCAAAAGGTATATCAAATTGAATGTTATCTATTGTAACAAAGATCCCGTGAAGAGAATTTGATATTGGTGGAGGAATACTACGCCCTTGAATTTCTTTCAAACTTTCCTTATCAACTTCTCGCCGTTATCCAGGATCTTCTTGAGGTTTTGGATCTAGATGCCTTCATATGAATTATTTTATGAGCCATATCTATATAGTATTTAACACACAATTTCACTATGTACAAATATTTACAACCTCAAAACATTTTTTTTGAAAAATACATCTTAAATGCAATGAAATAAAGTTTTTGAACTAGGGAAAGAAATTTTCAAACGAAGGTATGTCCATTCCCCAATAGAGTCGCTAAGATGTTACCAGAATTTTCGAGGCTGAAAATTAAATCACGCAGGTAACCTTGAACCACTTTGGAAACTTGGAATTTAACCCTTCCGCCTTCGTAGAGTGGGATCTTCATTATAATTTATCTTTGTTTCACTGAATATTAGGCTAGCTATCAAGTTAAGGTCGATGCTTTTTTGTGTTGTTGCTTGAAACTAGGAATATAGGCAATTGGGAAAATGGAGTCACATATTTGGATTATCAAATACAACTTTTACAAGATAAAAATTACAAGGCAAGGTAGGAAAATTAACTAGATCCTTTAAGATTCATGGTGTGGATGAGAGGAAAGATTTAGAAATCCAATTAAAATGTAGAATTTAAGAATTATGATTTTAATTTTCGTGAAAATATAAAAAATATTCTTAAGCGTATTTGCAGTGTACATTCAAAAAAATTATGTTCTTTAGGATTTCAGAATAATTAATATTTTAGGCAAAAAACATATGATAACATAGAGAAACAAATCGACAAAGAGAGATGTACCACCAATAAAAATGACACAAGAATCCCGTGTGAAATGATTTCAACGTATTTACTAAAAATCTGATCAATGTCAACTTTGTGAGCTCATTTACAATACAAGCCCTTATTCAAACAAGTACCAACATGAATACTTCGAATTATGAAGTACTTATACAAAAATTATTACAAAATATCTTGATAATAGAGATTATCTAGAAACTATTTAAAATAGTAAAAAAATGTAGGAATGGGTGAAATGTTGAAAAAGGGCCCTATTGTTGAGGATGATTTTGATGACTGCGCCTCCAAATCTATTGCGATGTTTTCCTTGTTTGAGGTGAAAACATTTACTCAAGTAACTCACGCTTTGCCTCATATCTTCGTTGGGGATAGAAAATTTGATTATTTTTCTATAGGCCTCATCAAATTCTATGTATTTTTTTGAAAAGTGGGTTTAATGATGAATAGATGTCTCACTCATGACTAATAAAAAAAATCATAATCAATGGCCTCCATTAATGCTTTAATTGCATGCCTAGTGACTATTACTTGCAAATATGAATGTGTCTTGGGAATTATTATGTAGCTTTTCCTAGTAGTCATTCAAATTTATTAATTTGTTCCATGCATCAACTAGTTTCTCAAGTGCCTTTTTGTTCGCACTTGCATCTTCCTCGTGAAATCTATAAATGTTGGAATGGTATCTAAATTTTTGGTAATTTATTCTCCAAATTAAGCATGAGGTTCCTTTTAGTGTGCACCCTTCACTTCCAATATATGTCTTCGGTCTGCCTTGAATTCCCAATTGTTCTAGTTCTTTCATTTTCTAATTCAAGAATTTGATGATGGTTGTTGCTTCCCCGGGCCTTTGTCCCAAATATGTTTTAGTTTGCTTTAATACCTTCGTTGACCTTTTTATTAATCCTTGCCTCTGCTAAAAAACAATTCGAATGGCTGGCTGCACCGTGATGGCCCCCATTATTTATGTTCATATATTCTCTCTATTTTCATAAGAGTATGAGCCATTACTAATTCAATCACAATTAAACTTTTAATGAAAGTGGTGGCTTTTCCTTCGAAATCTGCATACATATAATTTATCAATTTTTAGCTTTTTTCTGGCCACGCATCTTTAACAGCTTGTAATATGGAAATTTCTTGCCCCTAAAGGTTCAAATTATCCATGGATTTTATTAATTCGCTGGTAAAAGGTCTCGATGTCTATGTTGATTTAGAGTCACGTAGATGCACTGAGTTGTGGCCACTATAGTCGAAATTGCCGTGAGGGGGACTATAGATAATTGCATGCCATCATGTTTCTATTTGATCAATTTCTCGAGATCCACCTCCATGTTACTAATCTAACTATTTTGTTCCATGATTAATTTGAACATGTCCTCTTTCTCCTTCTCCATTTCTCCGACTTTAGTCATAGGATCCTCTATGGTAGGAAATTCTAGTTATTTCCCTAATGCTTCTATATATCAACATTTTTTTTCTTCACTATCTCTTTCCATCGCCTTCACATCACCGGGATTGTATCCTAGTTTGATCACCAAGTATTCGGAATCGATTTGATCTTGGTATCCTTGGATAAGGATGAACACTTAACTTGAGTTCTATCGTGTGTTGTTGATTTATAATTGTAAATTTTAGTCGACATGGAAAACATTGTTGTGTGTAAAATACATCATCTCACTAGACCGCTTTATGCATTTCCATTTGGTAAATTGATGGAATTTCTTTGCATCATATGAAAATACATGTTCTTGGCTGTCCGCTAGTGTCCTTGGAGCCGCCACTTTACTTCGAAGGAATGAACGAGACGTCTTTACCGCTCAAAGGCTAAAAGAAGCCCAGGTTGTGAGGTGGTTATCTACTTCCTAATTGAGGCATACTCTTGAAGTTTTAATCACCTCAACTTTTACTTGATTTCCTTGTACTTCCGAAAAAATATTAGGCTCAAAGCAGTTGTCTTGAGCCAAATTATTGTTTGTGAAGTTTTTGGAGGATTTTTAGATGTTAGTGAAGAAGGGAGCCCGTGAAGATATCATCCTCCCTCGTAGACACATGGGGACCTAAAGACAATACGTAGTTTCTTTTTCTTTGTTTCCGTGTTTAAACACCGGTGCGTAATTGGTTGTCCGCTTCTTCGTAGATTAGGAACTCCCTGTATCCAATTTCTCTCGACCGGGGATTATTCTCTTATCCTTTTCTCCCCGATTTTCTTGAGGTGTGGGAGTCTAAGATATTGAGTTGTGGAAATGACCTATTCTTCGCTTCCCGTAGTGTGTTCTCTCCTCCCATTGAGTTTGTTTCATGTACAAACTTTCATTTCTAGCCGAGGAGTGTATGTATGGTGTTGTATTTTGCCCTAATTTTTAGCTTTGAAATCATACCGAAAGCATCATAGGACCAAGTGAAGCTCGCCTTGTCTATTAGCTTCACCAAAAAATCAGCTTTTACCAAACTTGTTCGGTATTGCGTAAAAAAGGTCTAACTTCGTGCTTTAATAAAGTATTCTTTCTTCGCAGCCACAAAATGTATGTCATCCATATGGATCATATGTCTAATGTATTATAATGAGAAAGTCTCATAGGTACAAATTTCCATGGTGTACTTATAATGGAGATTGACACCCATAGACCCTAATATCTGTAGTTATGGTATAAATACTAGTCACATCTCTTTATCTCGATTAGTTGGATGCAAAATTTTCTAAATATCGTCTATCTTGGCTCCAACTCACTATTTAGGAGGCAAGCCACTATGTATAATAATTCTGTCAACATATTCTCAGAGAAATAGAATTCGGGCCGTGAGTCTTTCCTCACCAAGGACGTCCAATGTATCACCGATTGAGCATTACTCCAGCCATCCATCTTCTCGTGAAGTGAAAGGAAACTCCTTCCGTTTGGCTATGATGAAAAAAAATAACATTGCGTAAAAATTTGGAAATCTCCTCTATGGGAAATTCTTAACAAACTAATCATGCATGACATCTCGTAATAAAATGGTCAGAATTAAAAAAATGATAGGCTTCTCTTCGTGGTAAAAATGTAAAGGAAGCCAAACAATGGCTTCATCGACCCACCGGTCCGAGTGGTAACCGAGATATAGGAAATAACAGATAATTTTCGGTTACTCGGAAGCATTGAAGAGGAACATGGAGGGTTTGATTTGTGCGTTGGGCATATTCTGGGGAGAAATATCTCAGCATCTTAGTTGTCTATGGGAAAGTCAATTTTTGTACAACTCTCCGTGAGTAAAATTTATAGATAATGAGTTTGGAATACCCTAAATTATTTTTGGCAAGATTCCAGGAAATAGCCTCAACTATAATGGTGAGGAGAACTTGCACTATTACGACTTACTATGGTCAGATGGTACATAACTTCTTTGGCACTAGGAAATAATTTCAGTGAATAGATGTGTTTGTGGAAACATGGAAGGTGTTAGGGAAGATCATATGCCTAATTCATCTTGTTGGTCTAGGAATGTTTGCTTCTAACCAAATTTGAATTTCAAACAAGTCGAATTCACAAATAAGTGCCTCGTCTTCTTGTATATCGACCGTCGACAAGGGGAAAAATGGTCTAGTCAATGGGAGAGGGAAAAACATGTTCTCTTTAGGCTTTCCTCTCCCTTGTTTTTAGGGGATTTTCGTCCATCAGTAAAAATAATAGATCAAACAAAGGGACCGAAAATGGCGAAATTACCTGCACTGCACAGTTTATGGATGCATAGGTGGGGTCACCGATCAAATTACCATAGCAGAAAGTATATGTGGGTTCACCGATCAATTACGGTAGTATAATGATTATTGGTTCCTTTAATCACTTGGAAAGCTATAGAAATTATCGTGATGGAAAAAACAACAAGGAAAGGAAATTTACTATTTGTCTATGTTAAATAGATAAACATTTTTTTAATTTATTTTTATGAGTTTCACTTTTATGAGGGGAGCTGTCCGTTGCGGTTGGTGGAGAGGGAGGCATGTATGGTTAGTAATGTTTTGATGATGAGTCATGGGACGTCAGTGACGTTGTTTTATCGAGTGAGCTCTGATGTCGTGGACAAATCAAACGACAAGAGATCTAAGGGAGTGGGGTCCGGTATGGGTGAGTTGGCGTACGTGGTGAGCAAGGTGGAGGTAGACCGAGGTGGGTGAGTGATAGTGGGGTTGCAGTATTGTGGCGAAGGGCATTGGTGATGTGCCGAGATGAATACTGCCTGGAGACTTTTCTGAGGGGGAGGGGGTGCGATGAGGAGAATGGAAGTGGGGGTGTGAACGTTGTGAGGGAGACACGCTTAGCATGTGTCCACCCTTGACGCAAGCAAAGCGGCGGAGCTCGTGGGGACCAAAATCACCTACTACTGATCCAGAAGGGGATGATCACAACTACTATTTTTTATCCTATGCTTTAAACTCAAGACATAAAATTTCATGTTATTTCCTTTATTACATGTGCTTGCAGCGTATGATGAAGCTTAAACTTAATCATAATTAACACCGAATGGATTTTAAAAAATACCTATTTACCTATTCATGTTACATTTGGATCAAGGTAGCATTTTTTGTCTATCTTTTTTCTATCTCATAATCCTACATTTAAATGATGTGATTAACTTATTCACTAATCCTAATGTATTTTATTTTTTAGTCTAATCACGACAAGACAATGCGATAGACTAATTATCTCTATTTATCATATCTACAATGTGGCATTTTAGCTAACAACACATTATTCAAAATTTTCTAGTATTAACCGATGCATTTACTTTTGAGGGTGTATTTAGGTTTGTCGACTTTACACATTTACACATTCTTTTGGGGTTTCTTGATTTTTCTTTATTCTTTTTGTTTTTATTCTATTTTTCTTTTTTCTCTACATATGGTATACCCTCTTTTCATTTCTTTATATATATAATTTTTTATTTTTGTTTTATAAAACATTTTTAGAATACACTATTATTTACAATTTCATCAATCGAAAGAGAACAAACACTCATCAATTGAACCTATGAATCATAGGACCCTAACACTATGGAGATATTTGTAGAAACAAGTGGATGTGTTCATGGGTATATAGTGTTAGTGATTCTAAAGTGTCTAGTTGATCAAATTGTAGTTCATATTAGAACTCCTTGAGATTCGTTACAACACAAAATAACTCAAACTCCTCCACAATGACCTCCTCCTTCTATGGCTACTCTATTGAAACAAGAGGAAGATGTGAGACCATCGTTTTGTCCCAAATTAGAATTGGATGGAAGACCTAAGTGTGACCCTACCAACATCCACACATGAGGTTGATTGACTGATAAAAGCCAGTGGAATCAAGTCAAGTGAATCTATGCAATCAAATGCGTTTTAGATGGAAATCACATAACTAGCATCTTTCCTATCTCTCTTTATCTTCATATCATGTATTGTTTAAATGTTTATTTGCTTAAGAAATTTGTAAGGCACTATCACTACCGTGATACTACAAAGTTGGAACAAGGAAAAATTGACCACTTCCTGATTGAGAACCTATTAATGTTATATTTCATATTTTTACATTTATATTTAGTTGCAATATTTATTTTTTGTTTTATTAAAATGTTGTTCCATTCAAAGAATAACATTTAGTATTTCTGTGAGAAAAGAAATATGCACATGATTTAATCAAATTAATTTTTTCATCTAAATAAATTTGTTTGAAAAAAATCATATATGGAACAACACATTAATATTATGGGAAAATAAAATCTAAAATGATAAAATAAATGCTCTTATGTAATATTAGTGTTACTTTATTGCCACTCAGTTATAATTCAAGTCATCTTTTCAAAAAAGAAAGTTTATATTATTCTATTATTTGAACTTTAAAACTATTTTATAACCATTTCATAATTTTTGAAATGATAAATACATTGTTCATATTTTATATTAGTGTTGCTTTTTACTACCATCAAAATTATTATTAAAATAATCTTAATCTAGAGAGATAAATCTTATCATGATTATAACCTTTGAAGCCAAGTGACCTCTACCATTTTCTATGGAGGATGTAATCATCTCATAGTTTTGACATGTAAGAAATTTGTATTATTTATCAAGTTTTTCAAGTTCAATAAAGGTGTAATATCTCTTTCAATGTAATTCTTCATTCATTTTAAGTGACAATGTTTCAAACAAATTATACACGGTCCTTTTTAACACAATATTTTAAATAAACTATGAAACAATTGTTTCACAAGTTAATAATAACATCTTTATACAACTAGTGAATTACTTTATAACAATTTATGCTATAAAGGAATTTGTGTTAAATCTAAAATATTGATATAAACCCCAAGATGCGGATTAACTTACAAAGAATTTTAGAAAATGCGCTAAAAAAAATAATTTTTCAAAGTTATCTAGCCGAGGGATGCCATTACTTGTGCGCTCTCCTTCCATGTTGGTGTAAATAGACGGGGGGTAACACTTTTTATTCCGTACAACAATGTGTCGTTACTACACTACCACTATTTCCAGCTTGGTGGAGCTATTAATATAGACGTTAAGTTAGGGTTTAGGGTTTCTCTCCGCCCATTTTATTCGATGTCTTTTCCGCCCCGTGTTATTCGTTTAGGCACAGCAGTAGGAATTACGCTCTTTTCCGCGATGTTTATGTTCGCTCCATTTCCGTTCACCTAGTCCGCCATTGTTCTCGTTGTCGATCGGCAATTTTTGTTTGTTGAGTTTGGTTTGGGTTTTGCGGGGTCCGTAATTTTTTCCCTACTCACTCCGACACTGTTGATTGCGCAGGTTGGTTTGGGGTTTATGGATCCGCCATTTCGCAGACCGCTCACCCAACATTGTTGTTTGTAGAGGTTTCTTCGTGGTTTATGGTTGGGCATGTGTCTATTCATTCTACTGTGGGCATTTAACAAAGGGTTTGAAAAGGACTGGCAGCGGGGAGATTCACAGGTTCATGGTCAACATGCAAAAGGTTGGTGGTCGATCGTTAAATTCTTGGTTTTGAAAATTCTGTCTGTAATTTTTGTGGGTTTTATTAAAAAAATGCTATTTTTTCTTCCGTTTTTGTTGTAGGTAATTTGTATGGCTGACGTTGAAGAGGTCCAAAATACGTTTGGGGAAAAAATTTGGACGTGGTGGTATTTCTTTCAATTCTATGGTAGGATTCTAAATCCTACCACCACTCTATGTTTTTTAACACTTCAATTTGTTGTTCGTAATTTAGCTCGTTGCGGTTTTGTGTTTCTCAACACTTGAATTTTCTTTGTCGTTTGTTGTTTGATTTATTTGTTGGTTTCTTTTATGCATGGTGTTGTTTCGAATCAACAAATTAGGCTTATCTCTTCCTTCCTTTGAAATCAGCCTACTTTCAGCTTTCTTTAAAATTGGGGCTTGTCTCTGGCTTGCTTTTATTAATGGAAAGTGTGCCTTTCCACCATTTCTGAGATTTTTGATGGTGTGTGGATGCATGTAACTTCTTGTGCTACTCTTTAGGGTAACTGCTAATTTTGGACATATAAATTACTGTTTTTGATATTTTGTGGATGTTTGTACTTATGTTGCCTATGCTTTAGTTAGAATATTTTTTACACATTCCACCATTTCAAAAAATTCTGATACCTAGATGCTTGTAACTTCCTCGTGTTGCCTTTTCTTAGGTAATCGTAGTTAATTTTAGTGATATACCTAATTTTTTTGATACTGCATCGATGTTTGTAACTTTTTGTGTTTCCTTTGCTTAGTTAGGAATAATTTTTACATGCAGATTCCACCATTTTGAGATTTTCTTGATATGTTGTGGATAAGGTAACTTCTTGTGTTGCCTTTTCTTAGGTAATCAAGTAAGTTTATTGATATAAATTACTTTGTTTTATTTAAAAGTTAAAAAAAATTGCATATCTATGTTGTTTTGAAATAAGTCATAAATCATGAAATATGTCCTTATGGACAAGTTTGTAGTGGATTTTTGTCAATGTTTGAGAAATGGGTATGTTATCGATGAATTATTTATATGGTTGAAGAAGATTAAAAGCATCATTTCCAAATATTTCAAATTAAACCATTTTCTATTAACTAGATATCCTTAATATTTTTTCTAGCCATCATTTGAGTGATTTGGCTATAAGGTGCCGTGACTTATAAATGGTGGACATGAACAAGATGACTATAATTTTTTTTGACAAGTTGGGGTGACCATTTCAGCACTGCAGAAATGAAAAACCTTACTAGTAAAATCTAGTTTGGTTTTCATCCTTTAGTTTGACATTAGGGAAGCACGAGAATATTTTTCCAAGTCAATCTATCGATATCTACTTCAACAATATGATGGCTTGATCGCTCATCTTAAATTTTCAAGTGTAAATTATCGTAAGTGTTGTAGATCATATATGCATATCCTTTTCAATTTTTATTTGAATATCAAAAATACAAAAAAAATAGAAAATCAAAAAATCATATGTTATAGTATAACTTTCTTATACCATATCATAAAAGAAGCATTTCAAAGCTCGATGAATATTAACCTTATTGAAATATATGTTTTGATTTAAGCTTAAGCTCCGAGAAATTTCAGCGGGAAGCGGTGATCAGCGTAAAAGTGCTTTCTTGGAGCAGCAGCCATTTGGGAGAAGTAGCTCGTTGTTTATCAAATCCCCGACCCCCCGTAGTTGACTAGTCAAAATTCTGGATGAGCCGTGTGATCAACGGCTTGATTCATTACGGGGGTATAGGTTTGTTTTTCCGTCGTACTCCGCAGACCCCCGCAAAGGACGGCCACACGGCTAAGTGGAAATGCAGCTTGTCATCCACTCTCAACGGTTTGTCCACATCATGTCAAGATTATTACGGATTCCCGTAGCTTATTAGCAAAGAGTTCTTTAGTCCCGTTTTGTCCATGTGTGACTGCTTTTTCCCCTTTTGAACCGTGTTCTTACCACCTTTGCATTTTCCGTTACCCCGCGAATTGTTTTCGGCCTCGTTAGTCATGGCAAAACGAATATCCTTGTCCGTTCATCAAGCCTCGGGCCTCTCCCGGATAGTGAAAAGGACGTCCATGATACCGCGACATCCGTCAATCATCCCTTACCGCATTACCAAGTAAATCTCTAAACACTCGATAAACTCCCCGTATTGTCTCAAGCAGAAACGTCTCCGGTGTGTTGTCCGCCTATGTTCCGAAAACTCACTTCTTCCCCGAGTTCATCTCATGGTTAGTCTCATCAATGTACCCCCGGTAAATGTTTCGTGCCATGAATTCTCGGGGGAGAAAATGTCCCCGCAGTATCAACACAATTAATTCGCCAAGCATCGTGCTTTCCGCAAGATAAGTCTCCGTTGTATACCCTCCGAAGATTCATTGGTTTAGTATTTTGAAGACCTTTCAAATGAAGAGTTAAGTTGTTGCATGTCATTTTTGAAATCAAATCCGCAAAAAACTCAATTTGAAGGAGAAGAGTTCAATTTGGAGGCGTTCAATGTTCAAGATAGGCCAGTTTAGTCAGACATGAGATTTCCTTTGGGAAAGATGATGACCACAAAGTTGATAAATAAATCTTTGGGGATGTTTGCAATCGATAATGAAACTGTGGGTGGTCCTTGACATCATTTTACAGGAAATAGCAATTCCCAATTGATAGTTTTTTCCTCTAACAAAGTTTCTTCGCATTTTCCATCATTGGTTGTTACTTATTTTTGTATCAAAATGTTGAAGAGTTCATGAGTTTGGGTTTAAATATAGTTGATAGTAATAAAAGTAAGCAATCATTTTTATTATGGACCGACATGATTAGAAAAAGAAGAGAATGGCGCCGTTGAATTTGCTAATCATTTCATGTCTATTGCTTACAGAATTTTGAATGGAACTCTTCCTCCATGCTTTCTACCAAAAGCCCGGAGTTCCTTGCCGTATAGACCCAATTGCAGATTTGGAGATTGGTTTGCATTCGAAGATTACCTGCCAGATAAAGTGTTTGTACGGAAAGTTACATTGAGCCCTATAGGCTCCCCAACTGTACCCATGCAATTTTCGCTCGGAATTCATAAGGCAAGTCTAATGTAGACCAAGTTCACTTTCTTCCCACGAAGAAAAGGTTTCGATGTACAAATTGCCTATGAGTGTGGGACCTTTTGTGGTCAACACGATGGGTGATTTGAAAGTGAAGTCTCAAAAATGTTGGAAGGACACGCTTGTTGCTGGGAGAAAAAAATGGCCTTATGATCCGCATGGAATACCGAAAGGCTGAGGAACTAGTATGTTGCATTCTCCCCATGTAAGCAAGCTCGATATAGAGAAGCCGGCAAACTGTGAAATAAGTGCCTCAAAACCAAACATTCAAACACTTTCCATTATGGAAAGGAAAGCAAAAGGAAGTAGAGAAGATGTTATTGAAATAGATAATGAGGAACCCAAAGAAGAAAAGAGAACCAAAACCAGTTAAGATCATTCTCCCAATTCGCCTAGTTTTACCCTTCATATCAATGAAGAATCAAGTGTTCCTCTTCCCAGAAGACATGAACTTTACTCGTAAAGGATGCCAAGAATTGCCATATTCATGCAAATTGAAGAAAGAAATCAGAGAATAAAGCTTGGGGCTGTCAAGCGCAAGTAGAACATCAGACACCGCTCGATCGACTCGTATTGATCGTAATGGATATTGAAAAAGATCAATTTAGAATGGCTCGCCACATCCAAAGGGAATGTCCCTTGGGTCTTCGAGCCTTAATGAGGTAAACATACTCATGGACGTTAAAAAAAGATCCCATTGTGGGACAAAATGAATCTTCATATGCAAACCTAAAAGCAGATTGTAAATGATTTGAACAAGACTAATGCCAGACAGCAAACAAGACTGAAACATGCTTGCAAAGGTCAATGGACAATGCAAAAATGGAGAAAGCTAATTCAAGGGCATTAACAACTCAAAACGAAGAGTTGAAGAAGATCATTATGAAAATTGGTGTGGATCCAAATGATAAAGTCAAAGAATTCAAAAACTCATGAAAAGTGCGTAAGCAGAAATATTCTCACTAAGGAAAAAAGTTGTACCATTGCACACCACAGAGCATCAATGGTCAGAGAAGTATCTCGAGGTGGAAAAAGAAAATGAAGAGTTACATCTCGCAATTGTTACGAAAAGATGAAGAGTTTTCCAAAGTGCTGTAAATCGCTATATCTCTGTTAATCAAATTCAAAACCATAATTTGCACTTTTGCTGTTCCTACAAAGATGTTGATGCGCATCCTCAAACCCAAATTGTTCACCAAGACAGAATCGAAGATACCAAGGTGATCTTAAGGGCTCAAGGATTTAAACAAAGCCAATAAGATGATGAGAGGATGGAAAATAAAGCAATGAAAATAAGCAAGTAATTACAAAAAGGTGGCCGAGGATGAAATTAAGGAGCTCAAGGAGAAGCTGAAAAGGTAACATCTCACTTTAAGAGCTAAAGATATTTGACTGCAAATTATATCTGAAATGAAGTCAAATTGGGATTCCTTAAGTATAATTGCTACAGAGAAACGCCTCATCTTAGACCATGAAGAGGAGATATCATGTAAAAAAACGCTCATTAAAAGAGAAAATTGGGCTAGAGGTTTTTAAATTTTATCAATTCCAAATCGATGGAGAGCTAGAAGAAATTGAGATACGTTATCGTATACTTTTATGTCGAAGAAGTCAATAAAATGATAATTAAGAATGATCTGTTAAAAGTTGCAGAGAAAAGGTTACCGAGAATTAAGGAGGCTGTGAAAAGAAGTTTGATACAACTTTGATAAATTGATCCGAATGGTGTTTTCCTTCATACGTATTTAAAAGGGAAATATTTTGACATGGAAGTTTTATGAAGATGCATTAACACCGGTGCAAAGAGCAACAGCAGATAGCAGACACAAGTTTTAAAGGGAGAGACAGTGTTTAACTTTGCTGTGAGGCAATTTAATTTGCTATGGATGGTAAAGGCACTCTTCACAAGAAGGTTCACTCACAATCAGCAATGCATTTAGATTGGAATACTTCAACATGTGAATGCTCCTACAACTCAAAGAATCCTTGAAAAATGCAAAATCTTCTCCATTGGACAATTTAAAAGAAGATTCCAAATCTGAGAAATAAAAAGTAGTCATGATTCCTGTTGTACTCACTTCAAAGATTCAGCTTGTTCCTTTAGATTAAAAGTCTGCACTCATTATGTTTATTTCCTAGGATTATGCAAATGTAATAGGACTTTTCTCGAGGCATGTACCTCCATAATGCTTAATAGTTTAGGCGTTTAGAGTTAGTTAGAGAAGTTAGAACTGGCCGACACGGAACCGTTTTGTATAATGTATTTAAGGACAATTGGAAGAAGGAGTGAGGTTCCGAGTTTTGGACCTTGAAGCCTAATTTTGCATCGTAAAATATTTAATCAATGAAAAGTTTTAAAGTTTCCTTCATTCTATCTATGTTGAATATTTTTCCAATTTTCATTTCATTTCCATATCTATGAATAAAATAGAGTGATTTGAGTCAAGCAGTTCCCTTGACACCGTGTATCTAAGAGTTAAACATCCTTAATGGGCACTTGATTTAATCCCTTTATTGTTGCTCACTTCTTCGGTGGTTTTATGATGGTAGATTCCGTTTTAAGCAAGATATCAAATTGAAATTTTTTCTTTCTTTTTCTTCTATTCATTCACTTCAAAAGATAAAGATATGCATGGCATATCGTTGGTAATCCTGTAGGGGGTTTGATATTTGGAGATTATATTATTAATATTTGAAGGTTTAATAAATGTGAGACAACATACACTTGTTTGTGACATAATCTTTAATGTCTTGAGCACGGATTCCTTACACAAAGAAGGAATTGTTTCTCAGAAAAACATTAATTGCTTCTTAATACGGTGACCGAAGATTCAAAGATTTTTCCCCTGGTTGGTTTTCTTACATTTCCGTTTTAGAGGAGGAAAGGAGTATGTTTGTTTGAAAATAGCTCTCCGGCTCCCAAGAAACCTAACACGAGGTCGATACCTTCAAAGAAAAGTTCGTTTTGTCTCGATCTCGAGAAGCTTCGTTTCAAAGAAGGGCCGTAAACCAAAAATATTGTGATACACTGAACTACATCGTTTCGCACCAGCAGCTACTACATTTTCTCATCCAAGAAAAGCTTCCAAGAAACTCATTTTCTTTTAAGAAGAATCAGCACCATCACCCGTCGTTTTCAAGAACCCACATTAAGAGCAATCTTTGGAGTTTGTGTCTTTTCCCTTTATAGAAACTCAGCCCCATATAGCGTGCTGTGATTCTCTCCGCAATCGTTCATACTCCAACTCCTATATCGCCTGTTTCACCTCATTCATCCTTACTTACAATCGTATTCATTTTACTCCCCGCTCAAGGAGCAAGACCCGGCGTAAACATGGCTGTCCGTACCCCCTACTTTCGATGAATAGATATGCACCATTAAATTTACCGCAACCACCGCATGATATGCCTCAGGAGTATCTCAAGTTACTCCCTATTTATCAGAAGATGAAATAATCGTGTAACAAAGACTTGCCTCTCGTTTTGCACGTTTGTCGAGAATTTAATAAATGTTGAACATTTAGACGTTGTAATGAGACTTTTTGTTCGCCTCTATGGAGAGGCAAGAAAATGGTTCAAAGTATTTCCTAATGCTACCATTAATGATTGGGATACCCTAGAAACGCGTTTCACCGAGAGATGGGGTGAAAAAAGGACCATGGCTATTTTGACAGACTCAATGTAATAAAGAAGAAACCTAATGAAAACATGAAAGATTTTGTGAAGAGATTTAATAAATTGTATAATAGCTTGCTCGGTTGAAATGAAACCCCCTCCTATTGGAGCAAGGGGTTGTTTTTGCTTCGGTGCGTTTGAACTCGACCCGCTCACATTGAGGAAAGCAGGAATACCTACATTAGAGCGTGTATCCAACCGATGCTCGGGAGAGACTGGTACACATGTCCGTCATTTGCAAAGTTCAAGATAAAGGAAAAGCTGAAGAAGAAGCTCTCCAAGCCAAGACTCCGAGAATTGAAAATATGACTAAGGTCATAAAAACCCCGTCTATCAAAATTGGTGAATTGGAAATAGATAGTAAGCCCGCAAGACAAAACTGCAGGGGTTTTCAATCCTCAATTTAAAAAAATGCGCCTACAAGATTTCGCAAAGAGAGAAGAAAGATTCGCATCAGTGCAAGAACTTTTTTGTACATAGAGGCAGCTCGTCCCGTTCGGCGATGATGAGGATGAGAGAGAGGATGATGTTCGACTTTCGTCGTGTATATGGAAGACGATGAAACAAAGAAGAAGTCAAGAAAGAAGAAGGGAAGCAAAATGATCTTTCATTTGATCAAGAAGAGATGGATATCACTGCAGACAAGCCACGTACTTCATGCAATCCTTCGAGTTGCATAAAAACTACGATTTGAGGTCAAAGAAGAGACTAAGGACTCAAGACAATGAAGAAAAAGAATCGAAGCAAAGACCCGCTCCAATGGCATCTATCTCCCGTAAAGATCAACTAAGAAAACAGATAAGGGGAAAAGCCCATGAACGAAGAAAAAGAGAAGGGGAAAAGTAGCAAGTGGTCAAACAAAAGTTAGAGATTCTAATATTTTGGAGAAAGTGGTTAACGTTTAATCAAAACTCAAATTCCAAGAACGATCAAGAAGAACTCGAAAGTTGACAAGATCAAATCAAACTTTCACGACGAAAGAGTTGGAGAAAGTAAGATACAAGTACCTCTTCTTGAATTAATAAAAAAACACCCGAAGTTACAAGAAAGAGATCGTCAATCTTTATCAACTGTTCTGTACCGACGAAGTGAGTGGATACAAGAACTGTAGGAAGAAAGCTAAGCTGGCATTTGACCTCATGTTGAAGAGGTAGATTCATCGTCCCTCCTTTTATATATCACTTCGTTACATGATTTAGTTTTGCATAATTGTATGCTAGATTCTCGGCGCATCACACAATCTCGATGTATTGAGTGTGATGAAAGAGTTAAATTTACAAATCACTAAGCCATACAGAGACCTTTACTCTTTTGACTCAAAAAGGGTTATGTGTGGGTCTTATTAAGGATATGGTTGCTTCATTGGCTCAAATCTCAGCCCAAAAGCATTATGATGGATGTTGTAGTGGCGTATATTCCAACAAGCTTGTATGTTATTATCTATATCATGGGGGGAAAAGCTTGGAGGAGTTTTTGCCGGACTTTACATATGCTATCATCTATTTTCAATGGTGAAGAAAGAAGGTTGTATAGAGAGACTAGATTTCAAAACTCGCTACCAAGAAAGATGCAAGTAATTCACTAATTTATGGCCAAGAGAAGGATGACTCTTTGTTTCATGCTACATGTAGATGACCTAATGTATTCATGGGCATTCTTCAAAGAATTGCAGGCGATAAGGAGCTACATTCGTATGTTCGTGGAAGTGTTATTTTGATGGTGCGTTTTCCAAAGAAGGCACCGGAGCTGGTTTCATTTTTGTTTCTCCTGGTTGCAATCTGGTGCCTTTTTCCTTCAAATTGGAGTTTGAATCCACTAATAATGTTGCGTAATATGAAGCATTAATTATTAGTTTGCGTACGGGGCCTGCGTATAGGAATTGGCTTTATGACCGTGTTTGGGGATTCAGAATTAATTATAAGACAAACATCAAGAATTTATGTCAAACTAAACATCCTGTGTTAAGAGCATATCGGAATGAGTGTCCGGGATCCGATCGAAAAATTATTTTGAAGCCTTCAACTTGCGCTTGTTCCAAGGAAAAATAGAATGGTTGATCCTTTGGTGGTTGCAAGAAGTACATTCAAGCTTTCCTATCACCGAAACTAAGGTACGGAATTGAGATGGAGACATAGACCTTCGATCCCTAACAATATTAAACACCGGCGTGTCTTTGAGGACGATGAATGATTAAGCAATTTCTCGTTGATGATTGAAGATTTTGAAGATCATCATATTGATTTGGAATTAGATGAAGATGAATTGGCCGGTAAGACTCGAAAAAGAATATTGGTGGTCACGTATCATATTCGATTAAAAGATAACGTTTTTTCCAAGAGGCTTGGTGCCTCTTGAAATACTTTTTGATACAAATGACGCCGTTGAATCGAAGAAAGCAAACCAAGATGAAAGGTGTGGAAGATTGCAATATATGGACTCAACAAGAGCCTAAACACTAAGTTGTTCAAAGGCTCAAGGACTACAAAGAAAGGTATGTAGGATTTGTTCAAACAATTCAAAGACGTATTTTCTTGGTCTTATGATGATTTGAAAACATATAATAAAAGTATCATATAGCATAAAATCCCACTGAAGGATGGAGTCAAGCCACATAAACAGAAGCTCAGACAGATTAATCCATTGTTGTTGGCTCCGATCGAAAAGGAAATAAAGAAATTGCTGCAAGCTAAGATAATCTTTCCACTCAGATATTCAGATTGGGTTTCCAATCTTGTACCGGTCCGAAAGAAAAATGGAGAGATAAGGTTGTGCGTAGATTTTAGGAATTTGAATAGGGCTTCATTAAAAGATAATTATCCTTTGCCGAAAATGGATTTTGTCTTACAAAAGGTGACAGGAGCTTATATATTATCTATGGTGGATGGATTTTCAGGATATAACCAGGTGGTTGTGGAGAAGGAAGATCAGAAGAAAACTGCATTCACTACGCCCTGGGGAACATTCATGTACGCCAGGATGCCATTTGGCCTGATGAATGCGGGGGCCACGTTCCAACGAGCAATGGATATTGTATTCGTAGGTGATCAGTTTGTGGTGGTTTATTTAGATGATGTCACAATTTTCTCAAATTCCGATGAAGAGCATTTACAACATTTGCAAAAAGCCCTCCTGAAGTGTATAAAGTTTGTATTATCACTGAATCCTAAAAAGTCTTTGTTTGCCTTGGAGGAGGGTAAATTACTTGGCCACATTGTTTCAAAGGAAGGTGTGAAGATTGATCCAGCAAGAGTTGAAGCAATACAGTCTATCCCACTGCCTCGAAGCAAAAAAGATATTCATAGATTCCTTGGAAAAATTAATTTTCTCAGAAGATTCGTTCCCAATTACGCAGAAATCGTCAAGAAGATAACGAACATGTTGAAAGAAGATGCCGAAGTAAGGTGGGAAAAAGAAGCCAGAGAGTCTTTCAAAAGGATTAAATAAGCTTTAAAGGAAGCGCTCGTTCTCATCAGTCCAGATTATTTGAAACCATTTCAAATTTTCTCGTTTGCATCTCCTTCAACAATTGCTGTTGTGTTATTACAGAGAAATGAAGAAAAGCATGAACAGCTTGTAGCATATTTTAGTAAAGTTCTCCGAGATGCAGAATTAAAATATAATATATTGGAGAAACAAGTATATGCTTTGGTGAAAGCACTAAAAGCTTTCAGAAGTTATATCCTTCATTCTCAAATCTTAGCATACGTTCCCAATTCAGCTGTAAAAGATGTGCTAGTACAGAACGATGTGGAAGGTAAAAGGGGAAAGTGGATTGCTAAAATCCAAGAATATGATTTGGATGTAAAACCGACCAAGCTGGTTAAAGGATTTGGATTGGCCAAATTATTTATAGAGTCCAATGTCCAAGCATTGGGAATCAATTTGTTGGCCCCTGTAGAGGAAGTCGATGGAGAAATAGGTGATAAGCAGTCAAAGACAGCAATTAAGTATAAATTTCTCTGCTCAGAGTGGTATAAAGATATTGTACATTATTTATGCTTTCTTTCATGTCCCCCTTCAATAAATAGAGCTAAATACAGGGATTTAAAACTTAAAGCCCAGCCTTATGTCATAATTGAAGCAAAATTATATTGGAAGGATCCGGCTAGTGTGTTGTTGTTATGTCTGACAGAGGAAGAAATTTCAGAAGTGATCAAGGAATATCATGAATGCTTGTGCAGAGGGCATTACAGTTGGAAGGTAACTGCTCATAAAATATTCAAATCAAGTTTCGATTGGCCATCTGTGTTTACTGATGTTTATAAAACAGTCAAAAGTTGTCAAAAAAGCCAATTATTTGGAGAAAAGAAAAAGCTAGCTCCATTACCTCTTATCCCTGTTTTTATTGAAGAACCTTTTAGACAATGGGGGTTGGATTTCATTGGAGAAATAAATCCACCATCTAGTGGGCAGTTTAAGTGGATTCTTACTGCTACAGATTATTTTACAAAGTGGGTGGAGGCAATCCCCACCAGGAAGGCAAATGATTTGGTTGTTATAAAGTTTCTGGAGGAGAATATCTTTAGCAGGTTTGGATGTCCAGTGAAGATTGTGACAGATAATGCCCAAGTTTTCAGTTCACTCAGGTTTATTAATTTTTGTCAAACTTACAGTGTGATATTGTCTCATTCTACAGCTTATCATCCACAGGGAAATGGATTGGCAGAATCTTCCAAAAAAACATTGGTGAGAATTTTGAAGAAGACAATCAGTGAAAATCAGAGGAATTGGGATACGAAGTTAGTTTTTGCTCTGTGGGAAACAAGGATGACTACTAGGAGGTCTACTGGCAAGTCTCCTTATGAGCTCGTATACGGTACTCAAGAATTGTTTCCCACACAGTTGATAAAACCTGTGATTTCTTTCCTCCAAGATGCTCAAGCAGAACCAAATGCCATGATCAGAAGGATGAACAATGTGGTGGAGCTAAGTGAAACCAGAAATCAAGTTCGGGAAAGCTTGCTCACTTATCAGCAGAAAATTAAGACAATCTTTGACAGAAAAGCAAAAGAGATCATGTTTCAGAAGGGAGACTTGGTATTGAGGTGGGATACCCGAAGGGAAGATAAAGGTAAACACGGAAAATTTGATCCCTTGTGGTATGGTCCGTTCAAAATCAATGAAGTCAAGATGAATAATACTTTCATACTGGAAAATATTGAAGGAGAAGTATTAGATATGCCTATGAATGGGAAATATCTAAAGCATTATTTCCGGCACTAAGAAGCAGTTTCATCATCATTTTATATATCCGGTGTGATCATTGTACATTTTCCATCAAGCAATATGTGACTGCATGCCCGATGTGAAGGCACTGATCTGCAGGTTCTTAGTGTTTCGTGGTAAAAACACTATCCCCAGGTGGAGCCAGATGTTGTAGATCATATCTGCATATCCTTTTCAATTTTTATTTTGAATATCAAAAATACAAAAAAATTAGAAAATCAAAAAATCATATGTTATAGTATAAAGTTTTTATACTATATCATAAAAGAAGCATTTCAAAGCTCGATGAATATTGACCTTATTGAAATATATGTTTTGATTTAAGCTTAAGCTCCGAGTACTTTCCTAAGCGGAGGTGGTGATCGTTAAAAAGTGCTTTCCGATAAGTTATTGCGGGGGAGAAGTAGCTCGTTGTTTATCAAATCCCGACCCCCCGTAGTTGACTAGTCAGATCGCGGGCGAGTCGTGATCGACGGCTATGAGTAACTGCGGGGGGTGCCGTTCGAAGTTCGCTACCATACTCCAGGACCCACCGCAATGATGTCAGCTGGTGAGGTGGACGACAGCTGTCCTAACGGCCTTTGCACGTCATTCCAGCATTTACTACGGATTCCCGTAGCCTATTAAAGAGTTCTTCAGTCCTGTTTTTGTCTATGTGTGACTATTTTCCATTTTTAACTGTGTCTTGCCACCTTTGCATTATCTGTTACCCCGCGAATTGCTTTCAATTTCCTGATTAGTCATGGAAAAACGAACATCTTTATCTGGTTCTTCAAACCTCAGTCCCCTCCTGGATAGTGAAAAGGACGTCCATGATAACGCGTCGGCCGTCAATCATCCCCTACTGCATTACCAAGTAAACCTAAACACTGATAAATCCCCTGTATTGTCTGCTATGAAAAGTTCTGGTGTGTTGTCTGCCTGTGTTTCGAAAACTCACTTCTTCCCTGAGTTCATCTCATGGTTAGTCTCATCAATGTACCCTGGAAAATGTTTTGTCATGAATTCTCAGGGGGAAAATGTCCTGCAGGTATCAACACAATTAATTCATCAAGCATTGTGCTTTCCAGAAGATGAATCTCCGTTACAATTCTCTGAAGATTCATTGGTTCAGTATTTTGAAGACCTTTCAAACGAGATTTCGGTCGTTGTATGTCATTTTTGAAATCAAATCCAGAAAAAACTCAATTTAAAGGAGAAAATTTCAGTTTGGAGGCGTTCAATGTTCAGTATAGACCAGTTCTTAGCTGCATTACGGAAATTTTGGGAAAGGACGATGACCACAAAATTGATAAATCAGTCTTGGGGATGTTTGCACTGATGATGAAACCAGGGGTGGTCCTTGACATTCCTTCTTTTTGGCAGGAAGTAGTAAATTCCCAATTGATAGCTTTTCCTCTAACAGGTTTCTTCAGATTTCCATCATTGGTTGTTTACTTATTTTTGTATCAAAATGTTGAAGAGTTCATGAGTTTGGGTTTAAATATAGTTGATAGTAATAAAAATAAGCAATCAGTTTTATTCTGGACCGATATGGTTAGAAAAGAAGAGAATGAAGCAGGGCTTTTTGAATTTGCTGACCATTTCATGTCTATTGCTTATAAAATTTTGAATGGAACTCTTCCTCCATGCTTTCTACCAAAAGCCCGGGAGTTCCTACAGTTCGGACCCAATTGCAAATTTGGAGATTGGTTTGTATTCAAAGAATACTCAGAGATAAGGCTGTATGGAGTTAGCATTGAGCCCTATAGGCTCCCAACCTTTGTTCCCATGCGACTTTTCGCCCTGGAATTCATAAGGCAAAGTCTTAATGTAGACCAAGTTCACTTTCTTCCCATGAAGAAAGGTTTGATGTAAAAACTGCCTATGAGTGTAGGACCTTTTGTGGTCAACACGAGACAAGCTTTTGATGAAGTCTCAAAGATGTTGGAAAGGACGCAGTTGTTGTTGGGAGAAAAATGGCATTATGATCCGCATGGAATAATTTCTCAGAAAAGGGTTGAGAATGGATATGCTACATTTTCCCATGTAAGTAAACCTGATCTGGAGAAACTAGCTAATCCAGGTGAGTCAAGTTCATCAAAGACTAGCATTCAAACACCTGCAATTTTGGAAAAAGTGAGCAAAAGAGGTAGAGAAGATGTTATTGAAATAGATGATGAGGAGCCCCGAGAGGAAAAAAGAACCAAACTAGCAGAAGAACATTCTTCCAACTCACCTGGTTTTACTCTCCAGGTCAATGAAGAACAAGATCTCCCCTCATCTCCTAGAAGATAGGAACTTCATTTGGAAAAGGCTCCTTCAGTAAAGCAAATGTTCACACAGATTGAGGAAAGAAACCAGAGGATAAAAGCCAATATAGAAGCACAAGCAGAGCACCACATAGCTGCTGACCAGACTAGATTATTGACTTTGATGGATCTTGAAAAGATCAGTTTAAGATGGTTCTGTCACATCCGACAGGAATTTCCCTTGGATCTTCGGGCAGCTTTAAAGAGGTAAACATAATCATGGATGTTAAAAAGATCCCCTTGTGGGACAAAATGAATCTTCATATGCAGACCGGGCAGTTCATTGTAAATGATTTGAGCAAGACCAATGCCACAGCAGTCAAGACTGAAAACATGCTTGCAAAGGTCATCAGACAATGAAAAATGGAGAAAGCTAATTCAAGGGCATTAACAACTCAAAATGAAGAGTTGAAGAAGATCATTATGAAAATTGGTGTTGATCCAAATGATGAAGCTGCAATTCAAAAACTCATGAAAAGTGCAGAAGTGGAAATATCCTCACTAAGGAAAAAGTTAAAATTACCAGCTATAGAGCACTCAATGGCTGCAGAAGTAGCTGAGGTTGAAAAGGAGAAAGAGGAATTGCGACAACAGATGTTGAAGAAAGACGAAGAACTCACTAAAGTGAAGCAGACTGCTATATCTTTACAGAACCATATTGAGAACCATACTTGTACCTTTGATTTTTCTGCAGGCAATGTTGATCCTCAAGCCCAAATTATTCAGCTAAGCACAAAATTAAAGATGGTGGAGCGAGATTGTAAACAAGCCCAGTCAGAATTGGAAATGGTTACCAAGATGATGCAAGGATGGGAAGAAAAAGCACATGAGAACAAACTGAAATTACAGAAAGCAGAAGATGAAATTAAAGAGCTCAAGGAGAGACTAAAAGGTAATATCTCCCTTATTAAAGCTAAGGATATCATCTGGAATGAGATTATTTTAGAAATGCAGTCAAAATGGGATTCCCTGAATATAATTGCTAGAGAGAAAAGCATTGTTTCAGAGCATGAAAAGGAGCTATTATCTGAGAAGCAGGAGGCTATTAAAAGAGCGAATTGGGCTAGAAAATTCATAAACTTTATTAATGCCAAGACAGATGAAGATTTAGGAGATATGGGGATACAGGATAGATACTTTTATGCTGAGGAGGTGAATAAAATGATAATAAAAAATGATCTTCGGAAGGCAGCAGAGAAGCGGTTACTGGGAATTAAAGAGATAATTAAAAAATTTGATATATCATTCGACAAATTGACCAGAACAGGTCTGCCTTCATGCTGAACGGAGAAAGGGGATATCATGTAATGGAAATTTTATGAAGATCAGTTAACATTTTCAAAAATCAAGGCAGATGGCAGGCATGAAAATACACAAGTTTTAAAGGGAGAAACGGTGTTTAACTTCTTACAAAGGCATTTCCTCCTGCTATGGATGGTGAAGACATTATTCACAGGAAATCTTACTCACAGTCAGGTTGTTGCATTTAGATTGGAATATCATCGTTATAAGAATGCTTCGACGACTCAGGATAAGCTCTGGAAAGAATGCAAGAGATTTTCTATGGACACAGAAAAGGGAACTCCAGCCACTCAGCCACAAGTAGCCGTTCAGCCACAAATAGTCGTTGAGACAGCCACTATTTCAGGAGCATCAGTTCACATAGATTAGAAATTATCACATTTTATCATGTTTTAAATGAACTCATGTAAATGTAATAGAACTTTTCCGAGGCATGTGCCTCCATCACAGTTAGTAGTTAAGCAGTTAGAGTTAGTTAGAATCAGTTTCGTTACTGAAAACCATTTTGGTCATATTGTATTTAAAGACAATTTGAAGAAGAAGGAGGGTTCCGAGTTTTGGACTGAGAAGCTACAAATTTTGTACTGAAGAATATTGAATTAATGAAAAGTTTTGCAAGTTTCCTTCATTCTGTCTATGCTGAATAGTTTTCTCAGTTTTTCATTATGTTTTCATGTCCATGAATGAAATAGACTGATTCGAGCAGTAGGTCTCTAGATACATGTGTATTTAAGAGTTAAAGACACCTTAATGGGCGCTCCTCAATTTTAACGTTATCGTTATTCATTTCTTCAGGATTTCCAATGATAAATTCTGTTTCAAGCAGCGTATCATATTGAAATCCTTTCTTTCTTGTTTCTTTCATTCTTTCACTTCAGCATAAAGAGAATATGGCATTGCAGAATATTGCATGGGTTTAATATTTGAAGATTATATAATTAACGTTTGAAGGTTTATAAAACTGGGACAGATATACTCTTGTTTGTGACATATTTTTTAATGTCTTGAGCACGGATTCCTTTCACAGCAAGGAATTGTTTCTCAAGGAACAACATTAATTGGCGTCGTTGCTGGGGAACGAAGATTCGAAGATTTTCCCTGGGTTTTATTTTACATTTCCTCTGGTTGTTCAGAGAGGAGGAAGTAGTACGCTGTGTTTTTTTGAAAATAGCTCTGGCTCCCAAAAAACCTCACACGAGGTCAGATACCTCTCAGCAAAAAGTTCTTGTTTTGCCCGATCATGAGAATCTTGTTTCAAAGAAGAGCCAGAAACCAAAAATATTAGATACACCTGAAACTACACTGCTCACACCAGGCAGCAGCTCACACTTTTTCTCATCCAAGAAAGCTTCCAAGAAACTCATTTTCTCGGAAGAAGAATCATCACCATCACCCGTTCGTTTTCAAGAACCCACATTAGAAGAGCAATCTTTGGAGTTTGTGTCTTTTCCTTTTACAGAAAATCAGCCCCATATAGCTGCCAGCTCTTCTGCAATCGTTCATACTCCAACACCTATATCATTTGTACCACCTCATACATCCCCACCTACAACTGGTATTCATTTTACCCCCTCTCAAGGAGCAGTTAACCCGGACGTAAATATGGCAGTTCCTGCAGCCCCTGCTTTCTTGATGAATAGATATGCACCGTTAAATCTAGCCCAACCACTGCATGATATGCCTCAGGAGTACCTCAAGTTACTCCCTAGATTTACAGGTGAAGATGAGATAACTGCAGAACAGCACTTGCCCCTGTTTTGCACATTTGCAGAGAATTTAAATGTTGAACATTTGGACGTTGTAATGAGACTTTTTGTTCAGTCTCTAAGTGGAGAGGCAAGGAAATGGTTCAAAGGATTGCCTAATGGTACCATTAACGATTGGGATACCCTAGAAACGTGTTTCACCGAGAGATGGGGTGAAAAAAGAGACCATGGCTATTCTTTGATAGAATTTAATTCAATAAAGAAGAAACCTGATGAAAACATGAAAGATTTTGTGAAGAGATTTAATAAATTGTATAATAGTTTGCCTGTTGAAATGAAACCCCCTCCTATTGGAGCAAGGGTTGTTTTTGCTAGTGCGTTTGAACCTGAATTCAGTTTCACATTGAGGGAGAGGAGATCACCTACATTAGAGCAGATCCAAACTGATGCTCTGGAGATTGAGGCTAATATGTTCGCTGCTGGTAAAGTTCAAGATAAAGGAAAAGTTAAAGAAGAAACCTCAACTCAAGACCTGAGAATTGACGATATGACTAAGGTCATAAAAAACATGTCTAATAAATTGGTGAAATTGGAAATAGATAGTAAGCCTGCAAGACAGAACAGAGGGGTTTTCAATCCTCAATTTAAAAAACAGCCTCTACAGATTCTGCAAAGAGAGAAGAAAGATCTAGATCAAGTGCAAGCACCTTTGTATATAGAGGCAGCCCCGTCCCGTTCAGCAGATGATGAGGATGAGAGAGAGGATGATGCTCGAATTTCTGCTGTGTATATGGAAGACGATGAAACAGAAGAAGAAGTTGAAGAAGAAGAAGAGGATGAAGAAGAAGGAGCGGAAGAAAACGATCTTTCATTTGATCAAGAAGAGATGGATGATTACTGCAGACAGTTCACGGACTTCATGCAATCCGAGTTGCATAAAAAGTACGATTTGAGGTCAAAGAAGAGGCTAAGGACTCAAGACAATGAGGAAAAAGAATCAGAAACAATACCTGCTCCAATGGCGACTCCATTACAAAAATATCAAACTAAGAAAACAGATAAGGGGAAAAAGCCCATGGATGAAGAAAAAGAGAAGGACAAGCAGCAAGCAGAAACTTCTCAAACAAAGGTTAGAGATTCTAATATTTTGGAGAAAGTGGTTAATGTTTCTAATAAAAATCCAAGTTCCAAGAAAGATCAAGAAGAACCTAAAAAGTTGACAAAATCAAATCAAGCTTTCAGTTTGTCGAAAGAATTGGAGAAAGTGAATATCCAAGTACCTCTTCTTGAGTTAATGAAAACACCTAGCTATAAGAAGGAGATTGCCGAGTTCATCAATTTATCTCAGTCTGATGAAGTAGGTGATATAGTGAATTTGCAGGAGGAGAAACCAGTGGTTACATTCGGGCCTCATGTTGAAGAGGTAGATTCATCTGTCCCTCCTTTTTATATATCACTTCTGTTACATGATTTTGTTCTACATAACTGCATGCTAGATTCTGGTGCGTCCCACAATCTGATGCCATTGTGTGTGATGAAAGAGTTGAATTTGCAAATCACTAAGCCATATCGGGATCTTTATTCTTTTGACTCAAAAAGGGTGAAGTGTGTGGGTCTTATTAAGGATATGGTTGTTACATTTGCTCAAATCCCAGCCAAAAGCATTATGATGGATGTTGTAGTGGCAGATATTCCAGCCAGGTTTGGTATGTTATTATCAAGATCGTGGGGGGAAAATCTTGGAGGAGTTTTGAAGCTAGATTTTACATATGCTATCATTCTAGTTTTCAATGGTGAAGAAAGAAGGTTATACAGAGAGACTAGATTTCAAAAAATTGCCACTAAGAAAGATGCAGGTAATTCACCGATTTATGGCCAAGAGAAGGATGACCTCTCTTGCTTCATGCTGCATGAAGATGCAGAATTTGCTAAAGAATCGCAAGGGCAGCTCCCTTCAGCAATTGTACATAAGGAACTGCATTCGAACAATCTATGGAAGTGTTATTTTGATGGTGCGTTTTCCAAAGAAGGCACTGGAGCTAGTTTCATTTTTGTTTCTCCTAAAGGTAACCTTGTGCCTTTTTCTTTCAAATTAGAGTTTGAGTCCACTAATAATGTTGCGGAGTATGAAGCATTAATCATTAGTTTGCAGACAGCTAAGAAAATGGGAATTCAGTCTATGACTGTGTTTGGGGATTCAGAGTTAATTATAAGACAGATCAAGAATTTATGTCAAACTAGACATCCCAGGTTAAGATCATATCGAAATGAGGTCTGGGATCTGATCGAAAATTACTTTGACGCCTTCAACTTACAGTTTGTTCCAAGGGAAGAGAATAGAATGGCTGATTCTTTGGCGGTTGCAGCAAGTACATTCAAGCCTCCGATCAGTCCGAGACTAAGGTATGAAATTGAGATGAGACATAGACCTTCAATTCCTGACAATATTAAACATTGGCAGGTCTTTGAGGACGATGAACAGATTAAGCAGTTTCTGTTGATGACTGAAGATTTTGAAGATCATTAGATTGATTTGGAAACTGAAGAAGATGAATTGGCTGGTAAGACTCTTAAAAATAAGATTGGTGGTCAGGAAATTATTCAGTTGAAAGACAATGTTTTTCCAAGAGGCTTGGTGCCTCTCGAAAGACTGTTTGGGGCTAATGACGTTGCAGTGAATCAAAAGAAAGCAAACCAAGACGAACAGGTGGAAGATTGCAACTTGGGGACTCAACAGGAGCCTAGAGTGATCAAATTGTTCAAAGGAATCCCGAAGGACTACAAAGAAAGGTACATAGATCTGTTTAGACAATTCAAAGACGTATTTGCTTGGTCCTATGACGATTTGAAAACGTATGATAAGGGTATCATACAGCATAAAATCCCACTGAAAGATGGAGTCAAGCCGCATAAACAGAAGCTCCGACAAATCAATCCATTATTGTTGGCTCCGATTGAAAAGGAGGTGAGGAAATTGCTGCAGACCAAAATAATTGTTCCCCTAAGATATTCAGATTGGGTTTCCAATCTTGTACCAGTCCGAAAGAAAAATGGAGAGATAAGACTGTGCGTAGATTTCAGGAATTTGAACAGGGCTTCGTTGAAGGATAATTATCCTTTGCCGAAAATGGATTTTGTCTTACAAAAAGTCACTGGGGCTTATAGATTATCTATGGTGGACGGTTTTTCAGGGTATAATCAGGTTGCTGTGGAGAAGGAAGATCAAAATAAAACTGCTTTCACTACACCCTGGGGAACATTCATGTACGCCAGGATGCCGTTTGGCCTGATGAATGCGGGGGCTACGTTCCAAAGGGTGATGGATATCGCATTTGTGGGTGATGAGTTTGTGGTAGTTTATTTAGATGATGTCACCATTTTTTCGAGTTCTGATGAAGAGCATCTACAGCATCTACAAAAAGCCTTCCTGAAGTGTAGAAAGTTTGGATTATCGCTGAATCCTAAAAAGTCTTTGTTTGCCCTGGAAGAAGGTAAACTGCTGGGCCACATTGTTTCCAAACAAGGAGTGAAGATCGATCCAGCAAGGGTCGAAGCAATACAGTCAATTCCATTGCCCCGAAGTAAGAAAGATATTCAGAGATTTCTTGGAAAAATTAATTTTCTAAGGAGATTCGTTCCCAATTACGCAGAAATCGTCAAGAAGATAACAGACATGTTGAAAAAAGATGCTAAAGTGAAGTGGGACAAAGAAGCTAGAGAGTATTTCCAAAGGATTAAAGAAGCTTTAAAAGAAGCACCTGTTCTCATTAGTCCAGATTATTTGAAGCCATTTCAAATCTTCTCATTTGCCTCTCCTTCAACCATTACAGCCGTGTTATTACAGAGAAATGAAGAAAAGCATGAACAGCCAGTAGCATATTTTAGTAAAGTTCTCCGAGATGTAGAATTGAAATATAATATATTGGAGAAACAAGTATACGCTCTGGTAAAAGCATTGAAAGCATTCAGAACTTATATCCTTCATTCTCAAATTTTAGCATATGTTCCCAATTCAGCTGTAAAAGATGTCCTAGTATAGAGCGATGTGGAAGGTAAAAGGGGAAAATGGATTGCTAAAATCCAAGAATATGACCTGGATGTAAAACCAACCAAATTGGTCAAAGGATTGGGATTGGCCAAATTATTGACAGAGTCAAATTTTCAAGCATTGGGAATCAATTTGTTGGCCCCTGTAGATGAAGTCGATGAAGAAGCAGGTGATAATCAGTCGAAGACAGCTATTAAGTATAAATTTCTCTGCTCAGATTGGTACAAGGATATTGTTCATTATTTGTGCTTTCTTTCTTGTCCTCCTTCAATAAATAGAACTAAATACAGAGTTTTAAAAATTAAGGCCCAGCCTTATGTCATAATTGAAGCAAAATTATATTGGAAGGACCCTGCTGGTGTGTTGTTGTTATGTTTGACAGAGGAAGAAATTTCGGAAGTAATCAAAGAATATCATGAGTGCTTGTGTGGAGGTCATTATAGCTGGAAGGTAACTTCTCATAAAATATTCAAATCAGATTTCTATTGGCCATCTGTGTTTGCTGATGTTTTTAAAGCAGTCAAAAGTTGTCAAAAATGCCAAGTATTTGCAGAGAAGAAAAAGCTAGCTCCATTACCTCTCCTCCCTGTTTTTATTGAAGAACCTTTTAGGCAATGGGGGTTGGATTTCATTGGAGAAATCAATCCACCATCCAGTGGGCAATTTAAGTGGAACCTTACTGCTACAGATTATTTTACAAAGTGGGTGGAGGCAATCCCCACCAGGAAGGCAAATGATTTGGTTGTTATGAAGTTTCTAGAGGAGAATATCTTTAGCAGGTTTGGATGTCCAGTGAAGATTGTAACAGATAATGCCCAAGTTTTCAGTTCACTCGGGTTTATTAATTTTTGTCAGACTTACAGTGTGATATTGTCCCATTCTACAGCTTATCATCCACAGGGAAATGGATTGGCAGAATCTTCCAACAAAAAATTGGTAAGAATTTTGAAGAAAACCATCAGTGAAAACCAGAAGAATTGGGATACAAAGTTAGTTTTTGCTCTATGGGCAACAAGGATGACCACTAGGAGGTCTACTGGCAAGTCTCCTTATGAGCTCGTATACGGTACTCAAGAATTGTTTCCCACACAGTTGATAAAACCTGTGATTTCTTTCCTCCAAGATGCTCAAGCAGAACCAAATGCCATGATCAGAAGGATGAACAATGTGGTGGAGCTAAGTGAAACCAGAAATCAAGTTCGGGAAAGCTTGCTCACTTATCAGCAGAAAATTAAGACAATCTTTGACAGAAAAGCAAAAGAGATCATGTTTCAGAAGGGAGACTTGGTATTGAGGTGGGATACCCGAAGGGAAGATAAAGGTAAACACGGAAAATTTGATCCCTTGTGGTATGGTCCGTTCAAAATCAATGAAGTCAAGATGAATAATACTTTCATACTGGAAAATATTGAAGGAGAAGTATTAGATATGCCTATGAATGGGAAATATCTAAAGCATTATTTCCGGCACTAAGAAGCAGTTTCATCATCATTTTATATATCCGGTGTGATCATTGTACATTTTCCATCAAGCAATATGTGACTGCATGCCCGATGTGAAGGCACTGATCTGCAGGTTCTTAGTGTTTCGTGGTAAAAACACTATCCCCAGGTGGAGCCAGATGTTGTAGATCATATCTGCATATCCTTTTCAATTTTTATTTTTGAATATAAAAAATACAAAAAAATTAGAAAATCAAAAAATCATATGTTATAGTATAAAGTTTTTATACTATATCATAAAAGAAGCATTTCAAAGCTCGATGAATATTGACCTTATTGAAATATATGTTTTGATTTAAGCTTAAGCTCCGAGTACTTTCCTGAGCGGAGGTGGTGATCGTTAAAAAGTGCTTTCGGATAAGTTATTGCGAGGGGAGAAGTAGCTCGTTGTTTATCAAATCCCGACCCCCCGTAGTTGACTAGTCAGATCGCGGGCGAGCCGTGATCGACGGCTGTGAGTAACTGCGGGGGGTGCCGTTCGAAGTTCGCTACCATACTCCAGGACCCCCCGCAATGATGTCAGCTGGTGAGGTGGACGACAGCTGTCCTAACGGCCTTTGCACGTCATTCCAGCATTTATTACGGATTCCCGTAGCCTATTAAAGAGTTCTTCAGTCCCATTTTTGTCTATGTGTGACTATTTTCCATTTTTAACTGTGTCTTGCCACCTTTGCATTATCTGTTACCCCGCGAATTGCTTTCAATTTCCTGATTAGTCATGGAAAAACGAACATCTTTTTCTGGTTCTTCAAACCTCAGTCCCCTCCTGGATAGTGAAAAGGACGTCCATGATACCGCGTCGGCCGTCAATCATCCCCTACTGCATTACCAAGTAACCCTAAACACTGATAAATCCCCTGTATTGTCTGCTATGAAAAGTTCTGGTGTGTTGTCTGCCTGTGTTTCGAAAACTCACTTCTTCCCTGAGTTCATCTCATGGTTAGTCTCATCAATGTACCCTGGAAAATGTTTTGTCATGAATTCTCAGGGGGAAAATGTCCTGCAGGTATCAACACAATTAATTCATCAAGCATTGTGCTTTCCAGAAGATGAATCTCCGTTACAATTCTCTGAAGATTCATTGGTTCAGTATTTTGAAGACCTTTCAAACGAGATTTCGGTCGTTGTATGTCATTTTTGAAATCAAATCCAGAAAAAACTCAATTTAAAGGAGAAAATTTCAGTTTGGAGGCGTTCAATGTTCAGTATAGACCAGTTCTTAGCTGCATTACAGAAATTTTGGGAAAGGACAATGACCACAAAATTGATAAATTAGTCTTGGGGATGTTTTCACTGATGATGAAACCAGAGGTGGTCCTTGACATTCCGTCTTTTTGGCAGGATGTAGTAAATTCCCAATTGATAGCTTTTCCTCTAACAGGTTTCTTCAGATTTCCACAATTGGTTGTTTACTTATTTGTGTATCAAAATGTTGAAGAGTTCATGAGTTTGGGTTTAAATATAGTTAATAGTAATAAAAATAAGCAATCAGTTTCATTCTGGACCGATATGGTTAGAAAAGAAGAGAATGAAGCAGGGTTGTTTGAATTTGCTGACCATTTCATGTCTATTGCTTATAAAATTTTGAATGGAACTCTTCCTCCATGCTTTCTACCAAAAGCCCGGGAGTTCCTACAGTTGGGACCCAATTGCAAATTTGGAGATTGGTTTGTATTCGAAGAATACTCAGAGATAAGGCTGTATGGAGTTAGCATTGAGCCCTATAGGCTCCCAACCTTTGTTCCCATGCGACTTTTCGCCCTGGAATTCATAAGGCAAAGTCTTAATGTAGACCAAGTTCACTTTCTTCCCATGAAGAAAGGTTTGATGTACAAACTGCCTATGAGTGTAGGACCTTTTGTGGTCAACACGAGACAAGCTTTTGATGAAGTCTCAAAGATGTTGGAAAGGACGCAGTTGTTGCTGGGAGAAAAATGGCCTTATGATCCGCATGGAATAATTTCTCAGAAAAGGGTTGAGAATAGATATGCTTCATTTTCCCATGTAAGTAAACCTGATCTAGAGAAACTGGCTAATCCAGGTGAGTCAAGTTCATCAAAGACTAGCATTCAAACACCTGCAATTTTGGAAAAAGTGAGCAAAAGAGGTAGAGAAGATGTTATTGAAATAGATGATGAGGAGCCCCGAGAGGAAAAAAGAACCAAACTAGCAGAAGACCATTCTTCCAACTGACCTGGTTTTACTCTCCAGGTCAATGAAGAACAAGATCTCCCCTCATCTCCTAGAAGACAGGAACTTCATTTGGAAAAGGCTCCTTCAGTAAAGCAAATGTTCACACAGATTGAGGAAAGAAACCAAAGGATAAAAGCCAATATAGAAGCACAAGCAGAGCACCACATAGCTGCTGACCAGACCAGATTATTAACTGTGATGGATCTTGAAAAAGATCAGTTTAAGATTGCTTTGTCACATCCGACAGGAATGTCCCTTGGATCTTCGGGCAGCTTTAAGGAGGTAAACATAATCATGGATCTTAAAAAGATCCCCTTGTGGGACAAAATGAATCTTCATATGCAAACCGGGCAGTGGATTGTAAATGATTTGAGCAAGACCAATGCCACAGCAGTCAAGATTGAAAACATGCTTGCAAAGGTCATCAGACAATGCAAAATGGAGAAAGCTAATTCAAGGGCATTAACAACTCAAAATGAAGAGTTGAAGAAGATCATTATGAAAATCGGTGTTGATCCAAATGATAAAGCTGCAATTCAAAAACTCATGAAAAGTGAAAAAGTGGAAATATCCTCACTAAGGAAAAATTAAAATTACCAGCTACAGAGCACTCAATGGTTGCAAAAGTAGCTGAGGTTGAAAAGGAGAAAGAGGAATTGCGACAGCAGTTGTTGAAGAAAGACGAAGAACTCACTAAAGTGAAGAAAACTGCTATATCTTTACAGAACCATATTGAGAACCATACTTGTACCTTTGATTTTTCTGTAGGCAATGTTAATCCTCAAGCCCAAATTATTCAGCTAAGCACATAATTAAAGATGGCGGAGCGAGATTGTAAACAAGCCCAGTCAGAATTGGAAATGGTTACCAAGATGATGCAAGGATGGGAAGAAAAAGCACATGAGAACAAACAGAAATTACAGAAAGCAAAAGATGAAATTAAAGAGCTCAAGGAGAGGTTAAAAGGTAATATCTCCCTTATTAAAGCTAAGGATATCATCTGGAATGAGATTATTTCAGAAATGCAGTCAAAATGGGATTCCCTTAATATAATTGCTAGAGAGAAAAGCATTGTTTCAGAGCATGAAAAGGAGCTCTTATCTGAGAAGCAGGCGGCTATTGAAAGAGCGAATTGGGCCAGAAAATTCATAAACTTTATTAATGCCAAGACAGATGAAGAGTTAGGAGATATGGGGATACAAGATAGATACTTTTATGCTGAGGAGGTGAATAAAATGATAATAAAAAATGATCTTCGGAAGGCAGCAGAGAAGCAGTTACTGGGAATTAAAGAGATAACTAAAAAATTTGATATATCATTCGACAAATTGACTAGAACAGGTCTGCCTTCATGCTGGACAGAGAAAGGGGATATCATGTCATGGAAATTTTATGAAGATCAGTTAACATTTGCAAAAAGCAGGGTAGATGGCAGGCATGAAAAGACAAGTTTTAAAGGGAGAAACGGTGTTTAACTTCTTACAAAGGCATTTCCTCCTGCTATGGATGGTGAAGACATTATTCACAGGAAATCTTACTCACAGTCAGGTTGTTGCATTTAGATTGGAATATCATCGTTATAAGAATGCTTCGACGACTCAGGATAAGCTCTGGAAAGAATGCAAGAGATTTTCTATGGACACAGAAAAGGGAACTCCAGCCACAAGTAGCCGTTCAGCCACAAATAGTCGTTGAGACAACCACTATTTCAGGAGCATCAGTTCACATAGATTAGAAATTATCACATTTTATCATGTTTTAAATGAACTCATGTAAATGTAATAGAACTTTTCTGAGGCATGTGCCTCCATCACAATTAGTAGTTAAGAAGTTAGAGTTAGTTAGAATCAGTTTCGTTACTGAAAACCATTTTGGTCATATTGTATTTAAAGACAATTTGAAGAAGAAGGAGTGTTCCGAGTTTTGGACCGAGAAGCTACAAATTTTGTACTGAAGTATATTGAATTAATGAAAAGTTTTTCAAGTTTCCTTCATTCTGTCTATGCTGAATAGTTTTCTCAGTTTTTCATTATGTTTTCATGTCCATGAATGAAATAGAGTGATTCGAGCTGCAGGTCTCTAGATACATGTGTATTTAAGAGTTAAAGACACCTTAATGGGCGCTCCTCTATTTTAACGTTATCGTTATTCATTTATTCAGGATTTCCAATGATAAATTTTGTTTCAAGCAGCGTATCATATTGACATCCCTTCTTTCTTGTTTCTTTCATTCTTTCACTTCAGCATAAAGAGAATATGGCATTGCAGAATATTGCATGGGTTTAATATTTGAAGATTATATAATTAACGTTTGAACGTTTATAGAACTGGGACAGATATACTCTTGTTTGTGACATAATTTTTAATGTCTTGAGCACGGATTCCTTTCACAACAAGGAATTTTTTCTCAAGGAACAACACATTCAAAGTAGTTGCATTCCATGGGAACAACATTTACATTTTGCAGGAATTGGGTGGACAACCATGTGCTAGAGGGCCTGTCAATGACAGGTTTTTGAAGAACTACTCTTCTTAAAATCTGTAGATCATTCATTCCATTGTATATATTCCATTTTATGTGTTTTTCTGCTAATAATGACAAGCTGAATCATCAAGCTGGAGCCCGAGGTGAAGGCCATTAGAGTTTGAAGAAAAATCTTGGCAGTTTCAAAGTTTTCTGTTTTTTCAAAAAGATGGATATAAACACTAGAACTACGGTTCTTTGGTGTACCACTGGGGCACACCATCCCAAGTGGAGCCATTGTTATCACCCAAAAAAATGAAGCATCATTTGACAAGGTTAAATAGGTTCATGTGTCAAAAGTAGGGTTGTAGGATTCATTTTTTATACGCTTGGTCAAGGGAAATATTAAATTTTTCTTGTTTAAGCTTACCCTAAGGTCTAAACCCACTCATTTTCAAATCCCCTCATGTCACATCACTCATTATTTTCTGACTGATTTCAGTTTCCAAGATTTTTGTACCGAAAATTTCATTTTGGCCAAGAAACTATAGTTTCGTAGAAAAATACACGAAAAGTCAATTTTCGCTATGAAACCATTGATAGTTTCGTAGAAAAAACAACCAAATTTACACTAGATATGCTACGAAAGCACAGTTTCCTATCTGTCTCATCAGATTAACTGTTAGGTGTCAGAAAATTGTTGGGAAAGGGTAATTTAGATGCCATTCGAGTCATGGAGGGATAAAATCAAGTTACATGGTTAGGTCTGAAGTCATCATCATTATTTTAGGTATGTATGAGTCATCATTGGGTCATGAGAAGACATAAAAACTTCAAAATATTTCCTAATTCAAACATTTCTTATTTCTCATTCCTTCTTGCGTGATATTGAGCTCTAGAGAGCTATTGCATTAAGCCAAAGCTGTGGCTGGTGTTTTCAAAGGTTTACATTGAGCACTATCAAGCGAGGCTGCAAATCATCAAGAGAGGTTGTGAAGACATTAAAGAAACCATGGCAAAAAAAAGAAGGAAAAATAAGGGTGGCCAATGCCTGAGATATGAACCAACAAATATGAATTTGATCAATGAAGACCCAACAGCAATGGAAGTCTTCAAAAGGACAAGTTGCTTACAGTTTTGTGAGAAATTACGAGGCTTCCATGCATAGGTTTCCAAAGCTTTTTCTTTGAATTTCAGTGGAACAAACACCAAAGTGGGAATGCTCAATCTGTCCATCAGACCAGAGGTTATTGCAACTACTACAGGGATTCCAAGAGGACAGGAGAAGTGGTTCAAAGGTTTCAAGTTTAACATGGAGTAGTGCAAAGAATTTATGAAGCCTGAAAACAGTGAAATGGATCTCACCAATGCCATTCCAAGGAGCTGCATAAAGCACAACTACTCAAAATTGTTGCTCATCATACAAAATTACTCTACTTGTGAGGGGAGATACCACAAATTCTACTCATATCATTTCAAGCTACTTCTACATTTTACTGGTAAGATTTCCCTTAATCTGCCTTTCTATTTACATGGAAGTTTTTCAAAAATGGCAGATAAGGTCCAAGAAAAATATGAGGGGAGTGAGACTTCATTTTTTCATCATGGTTTAATGAAACTGCTGGTTTTAGATGAACTCCAAAGGATAGGCAGAGATTGGTCATAATTTTTGTTTGTTAGTGGTTTTGATTTGGATGCTCTTACTCCTTCAAGAACTCCTAAACCTAGGAGAATTCCATCACCATTAGCAGCAGAACAGAGTGAACCATTGGGAGCAGAACCAAGCAAACCTGCAAGAGTAGAACCAAGTAAGCCAATTATGATGGAGACATAGCAATTGTAGAGTTTTGAACCACCAAATGTCCCACCTAAAAAACATAAATAAAAAGTGGCCAAGCCTGCAAAACAACAACAAGGTGTGATTAAACAAGGAACAAAAAGGATGACAAGGAGCCAAACAGAGGCCTTAGAAGAGAAAACAGTGTTTGTAGAAGATATAGCATTAGCTAATGTAAATCTAGAAGATATATTACATGCCATTGACATAGAAGAAACTCCTATAGTCCAGGCTGAGGACATAGAGGAAGGGGGACAGAAGTTAAAAAGGCTAAATCTGCAAAGAAATTAGAATTTGAGGGAGAAGATGCAGGTTTTATGTTCCAAGAAAGAAAGCCTATGAAAATGCATGCTAGGAAGTTATTAGAGTGTATTAAAGAGGTGCATCCACCTACCGACATAGTCCAGCCACCACAAGAGATCATTGACCTTTCATCATCTGCAGAGAAAGATACAATTAGAAAATCAAAGAAAGGAAAAGAGAAGGTGATGGAAAAAACAGAGTTACAACTCCTTGAAGAAAAATTGAAATTGGCTAATCATCAAATTTCTGTTATGAAAAGAGAAGCAAGGAAACACAATGTAGAGAAGATTCAGTTTGAAAATATGAAGGCAATTTGGAAAGAACATGTTGACACTGTTTCCAAGACTTTGGATAATACACAACAGCTTATCAAATGGACCATCCCAGTGAGGAAAGAGGCCAAACATTTCAGGAGGATGAACACACATTTGAAAGCCACCAATAGAAGTTTGAAAGATCAGGTTAAGGACCTCCAGGAGCAGCTTGAACTAATTCATGAGGATTTAGAGAAAAAAGGCCTTAAAATGACAATGCTTGAAGAGCCAATAGCTCAACCCTTCAATAATGAGGAAGAAATGCCTCAAGGATCATAAAGTGAGTTGGTTTATGGTTTTTAAGGCTAATGACATGTTAGAAACAAGGTTTTGGCACTTATGAGGTTTATTTTTCAAGTTGCACAAAAATCTGGAATTTTAGCACTTTTTCAGCAGTTTTGTAGCGTGCCTGGGCTTGAAGAACAACAAAATGCTACGAAACTACTGTAGCTCTCTTTTTTTATTTTTGAACCACTTTTGGGAGCTTTCAGGATGTGAAATTTGTATGGGATATGTGTCTAGGGATGATGAAGAACATACCAAAGGAAAGAATAAAAAACATGGATGGTAAATGGCATTTTTGCAGCGCTACGAAAGTACGCTACGAAACTGTCTTACTTTCGTAGCATACTATGTTGGAGCTTTTTTAGCAGGTTTTGGAGCATCTTTGGACAAATGGATATTATGTAAGTGTTAAAGGACCATGAAAAGTATCTATTCAACACTTAAATACCACGAAATGAAGATAAATCAGCAGCCAAAGCATTCGTGGAAGAAGAAGACCAGTTTGCCTAAAAAATAGGGTTTTTTTCCAGTTTTAGAGGAGTTAATTAAAAGGTCATGTAGTGATGACTCCCATCACCCCAATTCAAACATGTGAAAGCATATTTGTCAAAGATGTAATTTCTTTAGAAGATAAGGTTGTTAAATGTAATAATGAACAGTTTGAGTCCTATTAGGAAAAGGACTGTCAAGTAGGATAGCTGTCATTTTGTCATTAAATAGATGTTTTATGGTTATGCAAGGTGTCATTAGGAAAAAATTAGATGAATCTAGCCAGGAGGCAGATCATCTAATGATGTAACAAGTCTATTAAAGGGCATAGAGTTGAATTTGTCAAGGGTTGGAAATTTTTTGGCAAAACTACAAATTCATGTATTTTGACTGTTTCAGTAATATAGAGACTTGTTTCTTGACCAACCTGAGATTTTGATTGAGTTTTTAGTGCTTGACTATCTTATCTATATCTTTTATGTGTATCATTTGCAGTGGTTTTTATCTATAATTCTCGGAATTCATTCATGTAATGCTCTGACTTCCTTTATAGATGAATTGGCTGTGTGTTTTCTTGTTTCATGCGTGTGTACTACTACTAAAACCTCTTACTTTCCTCAGCTTCCATGTCAAGTGAACTCACTACTGAATCACTGAAAGTGTTGACTCCATAAACCCAATGCTTTCATATTGATACTATTTTTCAACCTACATTCATCATAATCAAGTTTTTTTCCAGTTAGAGTTAGCCATCTAAATATATCTTTATTCAATATTATTAACCCTTTGAGAGAGCCCTCTCAGACTGAAGAGGCTAAACTTCAGTAAAAAGATTGGTTTGAAACAGTTACATGAGATTGTCTGATTAGCAGCCTGCCAGGTGCAATTTTGTGATAACATAAGGCATGCAAGTCTCAAGGTACTAAAATGATCTCTAGTATTGAGATCAGACAATGTGCTGAAGTCGATGGGTCAATACTTGTTAGAAGGTAGGATTTTATGAATTCCCCATCATCTAACGCAAGCATATAGTAATGATGTGGAGGACCATAGATGAAATATTTTCATTATTAAATAAGATATATTTGGAAAAAGGAAGAGGGAAATTATATAACTCAACATTATAAATTGTGGAAACCATTGACCACTTCTAAGAGAAGGGGGGGGGGGGTGAATCAATAATGTTTCTTTTACCAAATTTTGACTTTTAAACTTCTCTACTAAATCACATATATTAATCAGAAACGCATTATATGATATCATGAATATAAACCATATAAGAAGCTAAAAAAAGATAACCATGAGAGCAACAATAAACATCACATCAAGACACATCTGCATAAGAGACACAAGATATCTGGTGGAAAACCCTTAACTAGGAAAAAACTCACCCTTGTTGTTGTGCTGTTGGTTTGAATATTCTACTAAGAAAAATGTGTCTTTTACATAGATGATTGAATCCCATCAGTAAAGAGACTCAACCTCATATACAACCAGTTGACTCTGATCATCCTAGAGACTTGATTCTACCAATAAACTCAGAAGACTATGTTTTCCACAGATCTACGAACTACCATCCATTGAAATCCACCACGATCAATAGATCCTCACGCATATCCAATTGGACTATCCAACTACCATTGGATTGAGAAATTGTCCGTTCACTTAAACTTTACAATCAATGCTTGACATCCATGAAGTCACTGCTGCTTTACTCTATGCGAACTGAATTTCATGTATTTTCAAACAGGATCCCAAAATTTTCTGCTCAAACGGATTCAACTCCGCAATTTGACCTATAGCAGCAAGACAATCTCATCAAATAAGGAAAAAATACCACAAATATGTGCTCTCCACTCTAGCAAATAGTGGCTACATCAAATCTGAAATATTATCACCAACAACTAAAATAAAACCCATATTTAGCCATAATATAAAACCCTCACAACAAAATATAATTGTTGTACTACAATTAGAAACATACAACACAATGGCTATGTGTAAAAAGCACTAACAAAACTTGCAAAAATGAATGTGAGAATCACCAACAAAATATACTCCAAAAACATGCAAAAACTCTCCAAACAATCTCTACTACAACAACCTTGAATATGATCTGAATAGTAATGCACTAATTCAAAGATATGCTTCATTAACTGCCATTAGACTCACTCAGTGAAGAATCTATGCTCTCTAATAGTTTTGAAACATACTCACCCTATGCAACTTTCTCTTACACACATACACTCACCATCATTCATCAGTCAACTCCAAAGCGAAGTATATAAAACATGAAGGGTGAAATTGACCTTTGGGTTGGGATAAAAGGTGCAAAAATTGGATAAAATCAGTCCACTAACATCACTACTTGTGCACTAAAAGTGTTCACATCAATTGAGGAACTTTTCACACCATTCCCGACCTTTACAACTTATTTTAGAATCCTCTGGGAATTTCCATGCCAATTTCATCTGATTTGCACGAGGAATGCATAGGATTTTTTGTGAAAACGCACAGTCGCATGCACAATGCTAGCTAGACTCAACTGGAGACCTTAAGTCACTTGCACAACCTACATCCCAGTGACTGGGACCTTTTAGTCGCTTTCATAATCCTATCTCCATGTGATTGGGGAAGAGCATAGGAAAAAACCACAAGCCCTCATATCTGAGCCTTTGCCGCCTGTTCGATCCTCTTATTTAGCATTTGAACTCACCTCCAAACCTCTTCAAAGCTTAGTAACACCTCTGAAATTATATATAAAAAAAATCTCCCAAGTTTCATTGCTAGATTGACCTAAAATTCCAACAGACAAGTTTGGCAAGAGTGATCATGGTGATTCTTAACTGATCTTGCTTTTTACTTGCATCGAATCTTGACAAATTATTTTCGCCATTTCCATGTACCTTTTCGAAACCAAAAAAAAGCACTTGTGGAACCCATGCCTTATTTGTCAAATTTCTTTTTCGCCTTATCTTTGACCTTTTCACTCTCTTACACTGGCATCTTACTTCCAACACTGCTCAACACTGATGTTAATTGCTGCAAATTTGTCATATCTTGTTTAGCTTCTTTCAAATGAAACCTATTAGAGTCCTAAAACATCTCATTAAAAGCATAAGAAACCTCAATAAAATCAACTTGTTCATTCGATGCATCTTTTTGAAATGTTTGATTCAAAACATCTCTATGTTTGATCATTAACAAAGTCAAATTTTGATTTGCATTCACTATTCTCTTCATTTTTCCTGCATGTATACGAGACAAACTTGTCTTCTTCTTATGTGCTCTAACTATGTACTCAATTCCATATTTAAACAAGTGATACTTATTCTCATGGAAATGAAATACTTCTTTCTTATCATAAAGATATGGACTTCCCAAAACAATACCTGATATCTCAAGCGACGCCACATCAAGTTCAACTTCATCAAGAAAGTTTGAATTGATGGCAAACCTTAGTATGCACTTCCTTGTTACCTGCAAATTTGCATTCTTGCATATCCACCATAAAGGATAAGGTCTTGGATGTCTAACAGTTTCAAGGTTTAGCTGCTTAACTAAGTCTTCTGAAATCAGATTAGCTTGAGACCCACTATAAAAAAGTGTGTCTATCTTGGTATGTTTAGAGACGAGTTTAATATGGAAAATTTCAATTCTTGTATCTTCATCTTGAGTGACTTTGGAACAATTTGAAGAACTAGTTATTGCTATGTTATTATCCTTCAAACCCATGGCTGTAATATTTGTTTCATCTCTCGAATCTGAAACTAAGTCATGTTCAACTATTGCAATGGTTTTCCCCTTTTCTTTGGCTTTTAGTTTGTTTAGCTTTAACTCTGGATGAAGTTTCCAACAATGGTCTTCATCATGGCCATTCTTTCAACAATGTTTACATGTGATTTTCTCTTTCTCTCCTTTGACAGAGCTATTTCTCTTTCCTCTTCCATAAAACTTTCCCTTTCCTTTACCCTCACTATCACTTTTCTCATCTATATTATGTTTCCCTCTTGCTTAAAAATGTGTGGCTTGAACACAAACCTCATCTAACTTAGTGGGATTGAACATGAGAATAATGTGCCTAAGGTAATTGTGCAAACCCTTAATATAATTTAACAAAGTTTCTTGAGAATACAAATTAATACCCAAAATAAGAGCTCTTCTCCTAAATTCATGGGTATAATTTTGCACACTTTGCCCTTTCAATTGTCTAAAATTTTTCTAGTCCATAATGGTTTTTTTCATGTAAGCTAGAGGATAAAATTTCATTTCAATGGCAGCAATGAAACTTGACCAAGACATTGAGATCTTACCATAGTTTTTAATCTCTTCTTGAGTCCTTTCTTCCCACCATACAAGTGCAGATCCTTCCATCCTCAAAGAAGCCAATTGAATGTTTATGTCATCTTCATGAAGGTTTTGAATTCTACAATACACCTGCAACTGACGAATCCAATTATCTAGCCTCTCTGCATTTACCTTGCCATTATACATTGGAAGCTCAAATTTTACATCGAGTTTGAGTAAGGGAGTTTTTCATTTTTGGGTCTTTGAGTGAGCATGGGTGGTTTTTGTGGTGGAAGTGGAAGATGATGTTGATGGAGATGATAAGGATGATGATGAAGATAGTGGAGATGGAGGAGGCTTTCCTCCACTTCCCTTTGAATCCTTCTCTTCATCCTTCTTGCCTTTAGAGGTTCCCTCTCCATGTGGAGACTTAGAAATATCTCCAACCATCTTGGTGTCCCTCTCTTCAAAGCAGATCCTAACCCTTTCAGTGAGTTCATAGAAATCCTTCTTGTATGCTTCCTCTTCTAAAAGACCTTCAGTCTCTCCAAAACCTGGCATGATGGCTATGGATTCAAGCTCAATTTCTGGTGCAACTTGTACCTATTCAATCTTAGCTAGAGAAACTTAAGCTTAGTTTCTGAATAGACACTTCTTGCTCCCAATTTGGTCAAAATTCTAAAAATATATGGCCAAAATAGTTTGGCCTGAGAAATCTCCACTAAATCTAGAGAAGACTCCAGTTAAGGCCGCTAAATCTAGGGGCAGCTCCGAATTTGGTGGCTCCGCCGAATATACCACCAAATTAAAATCCAGTTTAATTAAATGCTAAACTAGATTAACTAATGGATAATCCGCAGTTAAATGCGCTAAGCGCGTTTACAACAATCTGGATTATGAAATGGATTAGCGTAGATTTAAATATGGTAGGGGTTTAAACCCGCATTACAATAATCCCACGCTTAAACGTTAAGCGTTGCTCCTAGTCCTCTACATATGGTTACATGGGTCGGGGGCTGGCCTGCGCCCTACCCCCAACAGTTCAATACATATGATTTTAAATAAAATCAGAGACTATAGACAATTAAGAACCAAGTTTGTGGTAGAGTGGTAAGCAGTGCGTCTTGTTTGGGGGAGGTCATGGGGTCAAGCCCGACCTCTGCCCAAACTGTATGTAATAGCTTTGCTCCACCATATATTAAATAAACCTTCGGAATTGATGAAAATTCAAACTTTCGATATAACCCACCATATAATAAAATAAATGCGACCAATAAACCTTCGGCATATGTTGATTCAGACTTTGGTATAAAATTGCAATTTGACCATATAATGTATAGTTCGACCTTGAACCTTAGTTTTCCAACCCTTGAACCATGATAATGCGGACTTTTACCTTGGTGCACTGGAGGGGGCACGTGGTGGCCCTTGGCTGCACCACGTGTTTGCCTCTGGTTGGACTATGCCAACCATAAAAAACAAATCAAATTCGACCTTAGGAGACACATAAAAAAAAAAAATCACCTTCAAACCTTTCCAGTGAATCCTGTAGTGACACTTGCCACAGTTTCATTGGGTGAAAATGATGGAATATTCCCAGAATATCCCTTTTTTACTGAGTAGGCTTCCATGTCACAATTTTGTCCTGTTTTGCAATTTTTTTAGTGTTTAGGAAAACAAACAGTAGACTTTATCTTCTTCATCTGGACTCCATTTTCGACAAAATGAATTGCGTCGGATTCCTGGCGACGAGCACTTCGTTGTCGTTTAGTTTCCAATCAATTATGAGCACTTCCATTTTTTACCTTTAACACTGAGCACTTGATCACTGTCAGATCTAAGACATTTTATTTTCGAATCTAACTCAGTCTCTACTAAAGTTTTGAAGACTTTAAAATTTTCAAATGCTTCATCTTTATGTTTTAATAAACCAATCCATTGCATTCTAGTAAAGTCATCAATGAATAAGATGAAATATTGTTCACCCCAAGGTGACTTTTTCCTCATAGGCCCACATAAATAAGTATGAATAAGTTCAAGTGGCTTACTTGCGGAACCTTATTTGGCATTGAATTTTACCCAGGTTTTCTTACCGAATTGACATGATTTGTGTATTTTACTTTCTGGTAAAGAGATGTTAGGCAAGTCATGAACTGCTTCTAGCTTTTTTAACTTATGTATTTGAGTGAAGCTTAGATGTCCCAATATTTTATGCCATAGCCAAATTTCTTCTACTTTGGTCAAGTAACATTGTTCAATACCATCTTCCAAGATATATACATACCTGGAGTTCTTGTTCCATTTATTATGATCTTACCTGTATCGAGATTCCGAACCACACAATTATTTGATTTTAAAACAACCTCATGTCCTTGGTCACACATTCGACTAACACTCAGCAAGTTATGTTTTAATCAATCAACAAACAAAACATTTCTAGCTTCAACCTTTTCTTTCAGCAAAACAATTCCTTTTCCTTTGATAGCAGCATGTGAATTATTTCCAAAGGTTACATTCTTTTCTTTCTTTATTTCATTGAAGGACGCAAACTTATCTTTATCACATCTCGTATGTTTTGAGTGTCCACTATCAATGTACCACAAATTTTCTTGATCTCCTACATATAAAGCTAGGCCACAATTATCATATTCCATGGTATTCTTTTTCCACACCTTAAACATTGTTGCCTTTTTCTCATTCTAAAGTTTTGATCATATTTTTCTCCTACATCCAGATTATTTATGCCCAAAGTTATTGCAAAAGGAACATTCAGTTTCATCTTGAAGAGGTGATTATAAAGTATTGTAAGAGTATTTCTTTACCCCAATCTCATTATTTTGCTTTCTTGCTTCTCTAGTCATGATAGTTTTGTAAGCAAAACACTGAGAATCCTTAGGACTAAAATTATGACAAGTGAAACATTGACAATTAAAGTAGAAGTTTATGGGAGTATAGTACCTTCTTCTATAGTTTCCCCTTTAATTGTGGTAAGGGAGATTGACCTTGGAAGTATTTTATCCTTTATTCTTTTTCTCATAGCTAGAGTTTTGTTGATTGCTTCCTTTTACTACATTGAGATAGCTTCCCATACCTATTTTAGAAGACTTTATAGTCTTTTATGATTCTCCATTGTATCCAAGACCTTTTTTTATGAGAGGAGAGCATTGTAATTTGATGATTTCATCTAAGGTTTCAGATCCTTTAGCAAAAATATGATTTATACCTTTTGTTTTCTTAAGTTCCTTCCTTGGACTTACTATTTCTAGTTCCAACTTTTCATTATGCTTCTCCTTCTCTAGGATTTGTTTCTTTAGATATTATTCTTCTAATTTAGCTTCTTATAAATGGATTTTAAGCGGATTTATTTCTTCAATGAAATTATCCTTTTATTATAGGGCATCCATAAAAATATCATCAGACTCATCAATACATTTATCTTCAAATTCCATAAGTAATTGATATTCTTGATCAGACTCACCTTCTTCACCATTTTAAATACTATCACTATCTTCGTTCATGTAGAAGCTTCTTTTGTTTTCAAATATTCCTCTAAATTTCACTTTTTCTGAATTCTTCCCTGTCTCATGATTTTCTCTATAAGGACATTTATTAGCATAGTGACCATCTCTTCCAAAAGTAAAACATTTGAAGGGAAGCTTACCTCTTAATCTTCCAGTACCTACTTGAAGCTTCTTCACAAAATTTGCCTCTTCTTCATCTGATACATAATCTGATTCCTTAAGTTATTCCTTTTATTTTCCTTTAGAAGTAGCCTTGAATGCAACTTATCTAATATATTAGGGACCCCCTTTTCTCATTTCATAGGTTGTTAGAATCCCATGAAGTTATTCAACAATTTGATTATTCAAATTCCAAATTTCTTCAATGGAAGAGACTTTTAATTCGAATTTTGGGGTTAGAGATCTTAATATTTTTTCAACCATAGATGATCCTTTTACTTCGTCACCAATATTTCTCATTAAATTAACGATCTCATATACTCTGAGAAATAAATTTGAAATTCTTTCATCATTATGCATTCAGAGAGTTTCAAATTGAATTTTATATGTTTGAAATTTGGCACTCTTTACCTTGGTGTCTCCTTCATAAATTTGGATGATCTTGTCCCATATAGCCTTTGCGGTATTCAACTGCATGACTTTGATAAATTCTGATTCTACCAATATTCCTAACAAAACATTGACAACCTTTGCATTGGTCTCATATTTCTTCCTTTTTGCTTCATTTGTGGGAATGGAGGATGGATATTGATAGCCTCCTTCAACGATTCCCCAAACATATGCTCCAAGTGACTTTAGGTAAGATCTTGTTCTGACTTTCCAAAAAACTGGATTCGATCCATTGAAAAATGGTGGTCTGCTAGATGTTCATCCCTCTTAGTTTCTCATCTTGATTGATCTTCCTTCAAGCGATCAAGATTCTTCTGAAGAACCTTCTCTGATACCAATTTTTAGGAAAAATACTAGGGGGGTTGGGGGGGGGGGGGGGGGGTGAATCAGTATTTTAAAAATTAATTGACCTTCTCCTTTTCTATTTAGATTTATGTATGCGACTTTGATGAGTTAAACCTAGGTATGTACGCTACTATTATGAAGAAAACTAACATATATCTAATTAACTAGCTTTTCAATTAATTCTTCATCAATTTAACTTGAACCAGTGTATAAGTACTTCATTAGGAATTAATTAAACAATAACAAAGTGTAGTAAGAACATAATAAATCATCACACATAGTCAACACATATGAACACCATGAATTTTAGGTGGAAAACCAATGTGGGAAAAACCATCGATGGTGTCATCTCTATCTTCTTCTTTAATTATGAAAAATATTTTTTACAATATTGTATTGACACAGACTCATACTAGTACGCAAGAACCCACCTGCAGAAGGCTACAACCTTCTCGCGTTCTCCAACACCTACTCAAAGGGAGCTACAACCCCCTTGTCTTTAATTCTTTGTGGATCACTTTTTAGAATGTTTCAAACTGGATCCACCTAATCAAAACATTACAACCTATAGGCCCACCTTTCATAAAATTTTTAGACTAGACCCATTACTATCATCAAATTACTAAATCAACAAGTCAATCACTAAATCTCAATTAACCATTGCAATGAATAAAACTAAACCATAACATATCATGACAATGCACTGTCAATCACCAATCCATACATTGTTATCCATCAATGAAACCAAATTCTTCCACTTAAAATGCTGACAAAAAATATGTCAAAATGTATACGTTACTGCTATGAATAATACTCATGTATACACACACTTTTATTTAATAAAACCTGTGTACGGATCTCAAAACAATGAACCCTCATAATGAATCACTGCACTATTGAAATCAATCACAGAAACACATATATCCTCCATCGCATATCTTTGAACCACTTACCGATCATTACATATCAACATGAATACAATTCAATATTTCATTCACAAACCATTCAACTCAACCATAATTGTCACATACATAATATCATGAAGAAGACATCATTGAGAGACAATAGTAATCACAACAAGACCGATCATACATCATTAGCTTATCATACTTAAGAAACCATAGCATATATACGCGCTTCTTATGAAGTACTTCCACGTATGTACATGCTTCTCAAGAAGCATATCCGCGTACAAATCTATCCATACTGTAGGAACGATATGCGAATTAACAAAATAAGATCCGCATATGGACGCAATATTCCTGAGAAAAACCTGTGTATATATTTGAAATTATTGACTCATACCTTTGTTGCACAACAAAACTTCAGTCAAACCAAAATCCAGGCAAAAATAATAACAAACATAAGTTAAAAAATTTATTATCATAGATAAAACCATAAGAAAATAATGTTGTCATTTCAGATCTAATAGATTTTATCCCTCATCACATTCCTTGTGCAACCTAATTTTAGATCAAACAATTCATCAATAGCTCATTGCTTGCACACCCAAACACTTTGATCTCCATCTCCTTTTGTAGCTTAGGCCTAGGTAATACCTTCAGTCAAACCCCTACTAATGTTGATGGTATTCCTTGACAGGATCAAGTATCCGTTTTTGTGCTCAATAATATGGCCCAATACCATGGTAAATACCCCTGGTATTTAGGATATCATGGTGCAGAAATGGTACACACTTTTTCTTCTCCATACCCTCGTATGTACGTGGCTTTTCTTAACAAAACCTGTGTGTGCTTCTCAAAACATCACCTTCATTATTCCACTATATTTGAACTACTATTTATTTTTCAAACTATTTTTCATATATGTACTGGCTTGTAGACTCATCATGTTATCCATGTTGGGTGCAGGAATTACACTTAAGCAAACTCCTCAACACTTAATTTGTCAACCTGGGGGATCCGTAAAATTAGAGACGAAGCACGGGCAATGCCAGAGATGGTATGAATCTTCCTAATATAAATCCCTACTTTCTTTAAGGGAAAGATTGTAGAATCAAATTAAAAAGAGAAAAAGGCAACTTGAACCATCAAAAATAATCTAAGACTGGAACAAGAAAGAATGCATTTGCAAGAGGGAATTAAAGATAAAAGGCAATCCCTCTAGCTAATTATTGTTTAACTACCGAGTGTGTGATTTTCTTTAGCAGAGACATTAGCAGTCTCATCAGATGGGCCCTTAAACCTGCTCCTTTAGAGATTTCCTTCTTGCGCTAATCTGTCCTGCACTAGTGCAGGATCAAAGATTTATGCAGAACGTATAAATGGTGTCTTTACTAAAGGCTTTTTTACTTCATGCAAGGGCTTGAAATTTTCCAGGTTCAAAGCACTCAGATCCCATGGCAAGAAACTAGTTCTTGCACCAGATCAGAGCTTCCTGCACTTAGCATTTAATTCTTAAAATGAGTGCTTAATTATTGCAAGTGCTATTATATTGTTAAATCAAATTGCACATATAAAAAGTGAATGTTTCTGATCTTAACAGAGTGCAGGAATAAAGAAACAATCAATATACATTTATCCTGTCATAAGCATTTAATGAAAGAAAGAAGATTGCCAGAATTAGACTAATAAAGTTTGCTGCATCACACCAACGTGCACTGGTGCAGGTTCATTCCTCCTGCTTGGACCAGGCGGGGAAAACCAATCAAACAGAGTTTCAGAAAAAGAGATATCACACCAATGTGCACTGGTGTAGGTTTATTTCTCCTCCTTGGACTAGGCGGGGAAAACCAATCAAACAGAATTGCAAAAAAAGAGATATCACACCAACGTGCACTGGTGCAAGGTTATTTCTCCTGCTTGGACCAGGCAGAGGAAAACCAATTTGAAATCAAGTGCAAGAAAATAAATTGCAGAAAAAGGAAATTTATCTACTTCACACAATGGATCCGCTTTTACTCAGAAAAGAATGCATGCGCTTAAAATTAAATCACACTTGACAATGTAAACACAAATTACAGGAAAACAGGAAATGGGGTAAACATGCGTTTCCCTTTTAAATAAAAATGCTACTCATTACCTTAATCAATTCATCAGCTCAAATACGGAAACACAATTTATGAAACATGAGGCGGAGCTCCCTTTTATTAATTCACTGAGGCAAGTACATACATTAATACATTGTCCAGCCTAGATTCGAGCGATAACAAATACAACAACCTGCTACCGCCTCTCTGGCTGTGTCTCTGTTCTCTTCTACTATCAAAAACTTAGCCCTCTAGTCCAATTTACATTCTACATTATATAGATCTTTGGCCAAAGGAAAAAATGGATCATTCAACTGATTACATAACCAAATGCAAAATTTAGCTTTTCGGTCTTCAAAATTAGACAGTTAACAAAACTGGCCGTAGCCAACCTCCAGCTTTCGTCCTTCACAGATTCAGTCTTGGCTGCCTTTGGATCGATCTTGCTGTCGTGGCTAAAGCTGCTCAGCACGAGCCAGTGATCAAGGAGGTTCGTATCTGCTGCAAGGATTTGTTGTCGTGGTTGAATTGGCTCAAAAGGTGATGATCAAGAAGGTTCAGATCTGCTGCAAGGATTTGTTGTGTTGGCAACGGTGCAAGATCCGATCCTGCACTAGGATCAGCAGTCACGGTAAGTACTCTAACTACCAAATAAACATTGGAGATATCGATAAGTTACAAAGAGTGATTAAAAGTAAGAAATCATGTAATAAATAATTAATTAATGCTAAGTTGAATTAAAAATATGAAAAATAAAGTTTATACAAAATATGTCACCGTGCTTGGACTGGTGCAAGATGAGGGTGCATAAAAGAGGTAAAAAAGAGGTAAATGGTTATGATTTAGGAAGGGGAAAATGGCAAAAAGAGAGCAAATTAGGGGGCTAACAATCCCCATGTTGACATCTTCATCAAGTAGGTTGCCATCAAGGACAACACATTTGTCATAATGCCAACATAGGTTGATGACAATATGTTTTGTTTTTCACAATAACTGTAAGGCGCCATGATTGATGGCACATATTCGGGGAAAGCATATGTGCAGAGGGTTATTATCGACTTTCCCATTGTCCATGGAGTTGGCACATCATCTCAAGGGTGGCCTAATGTTGAGCATGATGAACCATGGAATTTATGGCTGGGTGGAATGTGGAAGCATGTAACCATTTTCCATTTCCTTACATATAAGTGTTCTTGTTCTGTGTTGTGCTTATAATTAATAATATGTTAAAATGCTATTTTCAAGGTGTTGTGGTAAATGCTTCTAATTATCTAGTGCTATCTTACATTTCTCTCATATCCCTTTTTCGGGTTTATATGCTAAATATATATATATGCTATGTATGCCTATGAATTATGGTGTGTAACCCTAATTTTTTAATGACATATGTTTTCAATGGGGTTCAATGTTAGGGATTAAACCCAATTTACAATTCATATCAGTTAAACCTAGGTTACAATTCATAGTTGGGTTTGCCTATAATTATTGCAACACTATTAGCGAGCTAGGGTTTGATAATTGTGATCGAAAATTATATGCTTCCACTGGTATTTTGGGTGAATATGTATTTTAGGGTTAGTAGTGTCACCAAACAATGAAGGGGAAATTACACGCATGCTTTGATATGGTTCAATTTAGCAACAACGGACTATCTTTCCATGGTAATGGCATACCTAGTATTTCCCGTGGTATTTTTGTATAAATCGATAGAAATCGATGAGATTTACGTTAGATAGTTGGTTAGTTGGTTGGTTGCTCAATTGATTGATTGCTTGGCTCATTAGAAGTATAGGCATTTGGGATAATAATTATAATTTTCTAATTTTGATTTAGGTTGGTGAGTTGAGGGGAAAATTGGGGTAAGGATATACGTATTCCATTTGGAACTTGTTTTGGAAACAATAGTAATAACTGGAGTTCCCTATATCTTTTTTCCTATATTCGTGTGATGGTGTTACTATATTTTGTGTGTAATCACAACGATAATGTTTAATTTTATGAAGTTATGTGTCATGGGTAATTGTTTTCCCCGTTTCTTTTGAATGTCTTGCTATTGATCACGGTTTTTTTTTGTCGCTAATATATGTAAGTGGAGATTGAATGCAAACTCGAGTTTAAGTGTGGTAGAACGATGACCCCAATCAGATTCTCATTCCCCTCGCAACTGCAAAAACATGGTTCTTACACCCCCCATAGGTTCCTCGAGTGAGATATCGCATGTGTTCAGGCATTTTTGTAAGGGGTGATGCCCACTAGGGTTTTTGTTGGCCACATTGCGCAGAATAACGTGAGCCAGAAACTAAAAAGCACCAACAATGCTATTACGGGAGGCTTGGGGAAATTAATCCAAGTAGATGAACCAAAGGACGATCCATACTCATATAATCATTTTTATGTGGTATAGCTTAAGGTAAGGGACTTTCAAATTCCATCTCACTCCAATATGATGACCATACATATTACCAAGAGTTAGACTACACACAATTTCCTTTTAATCATAATATGTGTCATGCCTATGTGTAACAACCTTGGGTTACACACAATTTCCTTTTAATCATAATATGTGTCATGCCTATGTGTAACAACCTTGGGTTATATTTCCATGTAAAAATGAAAAAATAAACCAAGGTCATGGGACACATATTCCAAGTTGAATGGAGAATAAAAACATCATATTGGGGGTCACTTTTGGTTAATTAATGGTTATGGAAATTGACACTAGCAAAGGGAAAAGACAATCAGTGACACTTAATTCAAGGAATAAATAAAAATATGAGAAAAGGAAGATGAAGAGACAAGAATATTCATGCTAAGGAAATTAAAGAGAAAATAAAGGAAAATGAAAGAAAAGGGAAAAAGGAAAGGAAGAGACATGATACATTAATGATAAAAAAGCACCTAAGAAACAATTGACAATTTTTTTCTCAGATTTTGATAAATTTCAGAAATTGAACTCCAAGGGAGACAGAAAAAGACAAGGAACAAGCAAGCAAGGACAATCAAAGGAAAGCAAAGGAGTGCAAGAGGAAGTTGGGAAGCAGCAAGTAAGCGTATATAATAACTATGGAATTGTAGGTAACAATGTGCATGTGTGAATTAGCAGGCAAGGATTTGATGCGTGGTGCATGCATTGGTTTATGGTTTATGTTTTGTGTCACTGGCATGGGATTTGTCTGGATTGATATTGGTTTACAAATTTTCCTATGCCATTTCTTGGATATCCATGATGTAGTGGGTTTCTTGTTCGATTAAGCTTTGGATGGACGATAGATTTGTGATATTGGTGAGGTGGTCTTAGGAAAATTCCCAAGGGTTAAGGGTGGAGATGGGATTTCTCCCGGAACTCTTGATGGATGGGCAGAGACAAGAAAATTCCTCTGGGTATGGTGAAGAATCAGAGGCATCCAAGCTTGTTTGATTTCGGTGATTTCTGAACCAGTGTAGGTGAAATCACTATGGTTGAGGGTTGAGGCAGTTAGCCTCTAGAACCCCTGGTTGGATTTTTTTTGGCTTATCACATGTGATCCCACATTCATGCTTGGAATATGGCATGGGGTTTATTGGCTGAAAAATTTATTTGGTTCATCCTAATCTACAGATGGGTGGTACGTGGAATTCCCTGACTTGGTTGTAACTTTTACATCTTAATATGAGCAATTTTCTTATTGTGATCATTGAGCACATGCGTTGATTGTTGTGGTGATTTTATGATTGTTTTGTCATGGTATCTTTCTGGTTAAATGTTGGTTATAAGCATGGTATCTTTATCATCATGCAATGTGCTCTTTTTATGGATCTAATCCATGGTTTGACAAGATCTTGGCAATGTATTTGAATGCATGAGCTAATATGTGCTTGATGTAGTTAGCAAGAGATGGAAGTAAGCCTTCTAAATGATTCTCCTATGAAACTAATAATACATTGAAAAATTATGCATTCATAACATATAGATGTTCTGGTTACCAAATGTTTGTCTAAATGATTATTATGCATTTGATAACTTTGAAAATGAATTAAGTCAATAACAATGAGTAATGGCTCCTGCATGTGATTAAGGTGATTCTCGGGGATTCTAGGAATTTGGCCTGGAACTAGTCCTAAAATTCTAGATCAAGGTTTCTAGATGCACCCTCTGAACTGGGAAATTGTAGCCGCAACTGCATGGTGGAAGGTTTGTGCATGCAACTGGAGCCTTCTAACCACATGGAAGGCTTGGCATGCATGCATCTGGGATGTGAAGTGAGTCAAGGAGATAGTTTCAATCCAATAAAGGTTGATAAATAAATGTTTCTTGACATCTAGGTGATATGGTATTGTTGGAGCTTGTAGTAAGTTTTTAGATGGTAAACCCCACTTCCATAACTAGAACTTGGATGTTGGTTCATACAAGTAACTCATGTGTCATGTTTACCCTAGTGAGCTTGTAAAAGTGGGTAAATATGGGGTGGGGTGGTTACACTATGACCACTTTTCAAAGAAATTTGCATGAGCTTCCATCAAACTACCAAAAGTATATCTCACCTATGGCACCATATAGAGAATACCTAGATTAAAGAAAATAGGATGACTAAATCCATTACAAATTAGTAAATAAAAAGAAAAATTAGCAGGCACAAACCAAGAAATCGAAAGCCATCAAGATTAGTGCTTCCAATGGCTTAATACTACTTACATTAGAGGAAATTTCAGCCTAAAATTGGCCTCCTAAGGAAAATTAATAAGTAGTAGTTAGAATAATAAAATAAGAGTTATGAATTTTGGAGGGAAAAGAAGAAAACTATATATTTTTAATTGTACTTTTGGCTTATCTCCTTATAGGTTTACTCAAATTTCAAGTGTAGACACTCATCGGATGCGGAATTAAATTCCACAACCAAAGAGTACCCATCATGTATACTTTTGAGAAGACCGACGATGAAACAAATCACAGATACATTAAAAAACATCTTTAACATGCTTTTTAATGTATCTGCAATTGCTCTCAATGTGAGTCTTCTCAAAAGTATGCATAATGGGTACTCGTTGGATGTGAAATTTAATTATGCATCCATCAAGTGTCTACACTTGAAATATGAGTAAACCTATAAGGAGATAAGCCAAAAATACAATTAAAAAAAGTAGTTTTTCTTATTTTCCCTCCAAAATATTTACATGTACCTCTTTTTAAATTTAAAGGATTTTGATTGGTTTACATATTATGACATGAAAAATACATTAAAATTTCATGGGCATTTTTAGGCTGAAATTCCCTCTAATGTATGTGTTTGGAGACCTGAAGGCCTTTGAAAAACTCAAGGAAGGAGGGGAGAAACAACTAGAAAAAGGATGTCCCATCCCCACATAGACATTGATGCCAATGAAGGAAGTAATTTAATTTGTGAAATAATTGAATACCCTCCTTCTCCCCTAAAAAAATTGAAAAATAGAGAATTTATGTTGATCTAGTCATTTTCTTGGAAAAGAAAAATAAATAATGGAAAGGAAATGAGAAACGATTAGTCCTTAAATTCATAATGAAAAAAACAACATTGAACAACTCACCTCCATTAAACCAGGGGAAATCCAATAAAAAGCACAAGGAAAATGAGGAAACAAGAGGCGTCGTCGTAGGTATCCAAAAATCGCTCTTCCATTTACAAAGAGTTCACAAAAAAAAGGTGCCTCGTTGACCCTCTCTTAGATGCAACTAAGCCAAATACAATATGAAACTAATCCAAATATAAGATAGTATGTATTATTTGAATCAAATCCCATGAAACTAATTTGTCACAATTTGGCCAAGAACTTTGAGGATTAGGAAAAACATAAACAACAAGTTGACACTCTCTATTCCATCGGTCCCCACCCCATCATAATGCACATGTTTGTATCTATGGAAGAATGACTGAAAGTATAAAGTGCTTCTATGTGCAAGGAAGTTGAAATATATCTGTGCAAGGAGATTGAAACATATCTGTGAAAAGGGGCTAAGACTATGTGATCAGTTTTTGTTGAAGGAGGTTGAGACTGTGGAAAAGTGTTGAGCTTCTGAGGTTTATTTCTATGTGAAAAGGGCCACATTTCCTGTCATACTTCTCTGTAGAAGAGGAATTCAAAATTCTATGTTCTCTTGTGGTTGCCATCAGGTTGAGGAGGGCTAACTTGGACACTTGTGAATTTTCGTTTTGGTCAGTTTGTCTATAGCTTTGATTTTGATGTCTCTTGTTGAATTCATTCTATAAGGAAGGATTGTTGGATTTTTTCGACATGTGGGTTTTCCCAGGGTAATATTTTGTGTTATTTGTCTCGTTGTTTATTCATGATACTAATGTCATATATATTGTTGACATCTTCTATATAATTTATTAATAATGGAATAATGAGTGTGGAAAAATTAAAATTATTAGAAGTAATTATGTATATAGAAGACACCCTAAAAGTCAACATCTCCGCGTTCAAAATTTAAGTAAAATTCATTTCTTAATTCAATTCTGTGTACCATTCTGGTTCTTGATCATCTCAAAAAATATCCCACTTTGAAAATTAAAGAAAAATATGTTTCTTCTTTAACCATTAGGACATTATATTACAACATCACGCTATTTTAATAAAATAAAAGGAAACAAAAAGAAGCCTAATTGAAACAAAGTTACCTTCGAAATCGTTTTCAAATTTCCACACAATAATCTACAAATGCAACCCTTCCAACTTTTTGTTTCCATTATTTCATAGAGAGGAGTGCTCCATTTGGGTAATTGATTTTGCTTGTATTTTTTCCATTCTTTCCACCATTCCATGAATTTTCTTCCTTCCAAGAAAACATCCAAGGAAATGTTGCGATCATTAATCAATCTTGTGACATAACCTTCAAATATTTCAAGGCTTTCTAGCTTTTGGTGTTGGCCTTGTTCTAGATTTTAATTTCTTTCAAAGCCTCCTCTAAATGTGTCCAAAAGCAATAGTCCCGAGTGAGGGATGTAAGATTTGTGTGACCACTCCTACCTCTTGAACCACAAATTTTTTCTTTCTATTCCATCCATTTCTCAAGAAATTTATGATGAGTAGTTCTTCCATCTAAAATATAGGTGCCTTTACCATCAGACATGCCATAATAATGTGAAATATCCAGAGGCTCCATAAGTCTTCTATAGGCAGTGCCAACATTTATCCACATTTTTATGATTGGAAATCACTGGGAAACTCATGTCTCTCCCACATTTCAATAATCTCATTCGAAAACCTGACGAGACTTTTCCTATGCAAATTAACATCGATATCGTTATGGTTTCCAAAGGAATCATAATATGTGATGGCATATTCCTTCTCACAACGCTCTTTATACCACTCAATCTTTTCCATAATACATTGTTTCTTGCTTAATTCAATTGCTAGCTTAGCAACGTTCTAATATGCTTGTTTTCCATCCTACTATTTGTAGGGAAATATGTGCATCATCATCCTACATAACGTTGACAACACCTATGCATGAAAATGTTCGAGTCTTAGTTAGTGAGATAAAAGAAGAAAATAAAATTCAAAAACATAGATAAAAGTCAAAGTCACATTACAATTTAATATCAAACTCCTACACCATAAAAGACAAGCAAAATTTTCAGACAATCTTAAAGGATAATTTATTTTCTTTTCTCTTTTTCCTAGTGTATCTATATGTGTATGTTTCTATATCAAAGCATACATAGATACACCTGTGGATATATTTTGACTATTTTTTTATATAAGGACTAATTGTAACATTAAATATAATATTTTTTTACCAAACTTTAATTTAAAAAGGAATTTAGTATTACCTTAGCACCGACACCAATGGATTCCTGTTGCAATGACATTCCCATTTTGCAAGAAGATTTTAAATCAAGTTTTGCACGTCTTTTCCCATTGATAGAATTTTGTACAACATCATTCAAAACATAACCATACCCTATATGCTTTGAAAAACAGCCCTGTACAATATTCTTGTAATATTTTTCGGAGCTTTGCATTGTCAAATGAAGAAATTTCAAAACAATCTTTGAATTATCAATACAAGCCACACTCTCACTTGAACAGAACATGTAAGTGCCAAAAGGTCTGTAGGGGCTTCTCTTGATAACTTCATCTAACTCCCTCAGAGATTCGAGCCCATAGTTTATTACTTTATAAGTATATTGTAGGGAATTATTAAGAAGAGTCCTACAAGCATCTTGAATAAGAGAATTAGGTACAATTTTACTGTCATTAACCATTATTCATTTCCAATAAGGAAAAATAGCAATCAAGGGCTCAACAATTGCTTCAAGAGGTGCAAGGAGAATTCAAGGAATGATATCATGGTTGCAAACCACGTGAAAAAAGTTGCTTGCCCAATTTTCATTTCCAATTTCTTCAAAAAACCTTACATCCCCCACTAAAGGGCTATGAAATGTTATCAAAAAGAAAAAATTTGCCTCAACCTATTTTCTAGTAACCATAGTGTGGAAAAAGTTGCAATTGCCCCTCCTAAGAAATTAAGCACAAATATAATGGGTTTGAGCTTATTTTGTTTTGAACCCGTATAAATCTACATCTATTTGGTCATGAAATTCAATAACACAATGTTATTATTTTCCTTTTCCTTTATTCAAAACTTTTTGATCGTTATTTATGAAACTAGAAAGATAAATTAATTTAGCTTTGCTTGGAAATTTGTATTCCCCATAACATGTAGGAACAATTTTAGAGCTTTGCGATGGATGAGGGTTGGTTGAGAATCATTACCCTTGGGACAACCATAGAAGACGTTGTTGTTAATTTGTATGATTCCCTTTCCATATTATTTGTTGTCTTTGACCATAAAACCTTATACTTTATAAAATGAAGGGAAGGAAACATATGCAACACTTTCATATTAATTTAGACTATAAGCCTCTAAATTTTTTGCAAGAAGTGACTCTTCCAAAGCCTTGGATAATATTTTGCGTGAGGCAAGAAAAGTTGCAATCTCCTTGAATCCGCACCCAACATTTTCGTAAGTTAGCACTAACATTGATGGAGGTAAAATACCAAATTAGTGCTAACTTTGTAATTTCAACATTTCAACATTTCCATTACAATCCCAATCAACATTTCCTTTTACAATTCCATTCAACATTTCCACAAGTTATAACTAAAATTGGCATAGGAGGATGGGCCATATCCATCACGGGGCTCTTAAGTTGGTCAGGGAAATAATGATAGTTCTTCTAGAGGTGAGCACTGTTAGCCCCCTATGAAATTCTTGACAAGCAAGCTGGGGGCTAGATTATTTTAGAAGCCTTCAAGGAATGCCTTTTCCCTGAAAACCCATCATCCTTGAAGTCTATCCATGCTTTGCCTTATTTGTTTTATCTCTGCTGTTTTCCCCCTCAAAAGGCCTATATTACCCCTCATGACCCTGCAAGATACCACAATTTGCCCCTTATTCCCCTTTTATCAAAGTTCCCTTTCTTCCCTTTATTTCCACCATTAACCTCCTATATCTCCCCGAAATCCCCTTTAAATTTCACCATCACCCTTCGTTTCCTCAGACTTCCCCTCCATCTCCCTATCGTTACCCTCATTGGGCCTCAAATTGCATCGAAAGTGGTTAAAAAACCCACTTGTGACATTATGTCAGGCCTAAGCTCCTTTCCGCTGGCCCCCGCACCCTGTTCTCCACGTAACCCCGCGTCGGAACCACCCGACAACCCCAAAGGCGCCTATCACAAAGCTTCATCGGGCGCAGTCTCAGCCGTAAATCCAAACAAAACGAACGGCGATTGCTACCTTCACAGAAAACACCGTTGAACCCATTCATTGTCGGCGATCTCATCTGAACCGCTGATTTCCCGCCAGATCAAAGGTCCGTAATGCACCTTCCCCTGTGGTCCCCGCTACGCAATAGCCATAAAACAACATGGTTTCTATCGCACCGCTTATGCGCGGTGGGTGGTTTTCCCCGAGTGCCCAGCGATTCCATTCAGCGTCTGCCGCGTGTCCCTGTGTACGGTTCCAAAACCACCCTCCATCGCGCGTTATTGTTCGTCCAAAGTCGCGGAGCGATATGCATGATATGCGTCTGATCTGTCAGTGCCCATCCAACGGCTGTTGCTCCTCTGAGATGCTCACGATTTAATCTAAGCCAAATTCCCCCTGGCCCACCGTTCATCGCCCTCCATCGGGTTTCCACCGTCGATCTCCTTCGAGATCTGACGGCCTAGATCTGTCTCCCCACTGTTGACCATCCCGTCGTCACAGGTCCTACCATGTCACCTCCACGTGTGTCCGGCGTACGTCCGCCCATTCCACTGCATCAATTCATTCAAAAGGTCGATGTTTATAAGGTTTTCACGTATAATTTGCTCTGCATTTCGCCAACCTTTCGCCATCTCTTTTCTCTACCATTCCACAGCATTTTTCCCACCGTTTCTCCACTACTACATCATCATCCTCGCAAACATCCACATCATCTGACCCCATGCATTTTTTTCGTAATCATTTTTCGTTTTTGCAGGGTTATCAAAATTAAATGATCATCGTGATGCAAAATCTCTGTTACAGTGACAGAGAAATCGAAGAAGATCATTTACAGCGGCTAAATTTATGAGCAAAGACCCAGGAAAGTAAAGACAGGACGTTCATTAAAAAAGAGCAGGGTTTTAACTCTGTGGAAACTTTCCAGCGCCATTAAAGCTCGAGCTAACCCGACAGAAGCATAGACGGAGAAGCAAAGTGTTGCAGTACAAGGCAGAGAGATTAAGGCACGCCACTGAGAATTTTAAGCCTTAAATCAGTAGTTTAAGAAGCTAAGCACCAGTTTGAAGACCCCGAGAACCGATCAAAAGGTTCTGAGCACAAATAAAGATAACATCAGGGTTTATTCACTAGTAGAATGTTTTTCTCCACAAAGGACAGGGCACCCATACAGATTTTATTATACCTCGTGTTCCTAAAGATTTTCCGCCCTGACAACAGTCCAGAGTATTATCAAAGGCATTTGTTTTACAAGCATAGCAGACCCAAGTACCATTTATTTCTACTTTTTCTTGTTCACCAGGAGTACTGCAGATTACCGCAGCCAAATTACACTAGAGATATCCCGGGAGTGAAAGTAAATCTGAAGAAGATTACTCTTTCATCAAAAGAGTGACAGGAATTAAATGCATAAATTTAAAACAGAATGGGCTTCAGCTCTCTTCTTCTCTTCTGAGTTTAATGTTTCATTTAGTGCTACACCTACCTCCTCATCTCATCTTCTACTATAAAACTCATGAGAAAATATTGTAAAGGTTGTTGATGAGATAACAGGGAATTGCAAGCAATGTCTCTTGAGATAGTTTCTCCGTGTATAATTGTAAGATAGGCTGAGAAAGATGTATTCAGACTGAATGATCAAGTTGTTGGCTATTCTTTACCTGATTGGTGTTGATATTTAATATGACAAGCACACTTCTTTGGATCCTGATCTAAAGCTGCGGTGATGTTTTCCTATTTTGTGTATTATCTCATTTCATTTCATTTCAGTTCTTCTGGCCTGCATCAGAAATCTGGTATAGGATTTACCCTTGTTAGGTACCCTATGCTTCTGCTCTCCTTGCCTTCAATGTTTTCTGCTTAATGTGTTATCTAAAGATTGATTTCAATTGATTTAACCAGTATAGTGGATGTTGTTGCTTGCTTACTGATGTATGAATTAATGGAATCTGTTTTTAGATGTTCTTGTTAGGATTTAGTTGAATGAGTTGAGAACACTGGGGGGTTTAGAACCCTATCTCTGCCCCGCTAGGATCTTTCCATTCCAATTAAGCCTTTCTAAGTTCCCTTGTATCGCCTCTGATTTTGTCCAAGCAGGTCTGGAGTTAAATGACCTCTGACCTGATCTATAGACAGAATTGGATGGTTCTCTTTCTTTCACTTTTAGTCCTTAATGTCCCATACCACCCTATCATTTTAGGATCTTAGGCTTTAGAGGACTAGCCCAACTGAAAGCTTGCATGTTGAATAGAAATTAAATCCTTTCTTGACTCCATTTCCCAATGGACTTGGTGTTCTCTGGATTATCCCTCCTTTGCCTATATTCTTCTCTGTCCAGCCTTGCCTCAAGCTGAACCCTTCCTTCTTGATTCCCAGCAACCAAACTCAAAATTAAACAAGCAAACCCTGTGCATATAACTAGCCTAATACCTTAAATCCGAGCTTCAGAGACATACACCTTTGACTCATATAGAGAGATCCCTCTCTGGACCTAGGAGGGCTAGATCCTAAGGTATGAAAGTGGTTCTGATGTTGTGTCATCTTTTGGTCTTGCCAATTTGGCCAAAACATGGGAACCCAAACATAATGGTGACTCTGCTGGGGAACTAAGTGCGTTACACCTTGAACATCCTTAGGAATTCAAGACCTTCAATCTCTAGTTAGGTTGGCAATTAAGCACACCTTGTCTTGGACAACCTCTATATCATTTATTGTGTTCTCTAGTACTCTTAGATAGATTCTGGAAAGGGCCAGGTAGCCTTCGGATCTCATCCTCTTCGGAGGTGACCTATCCGGTAAACGCCCTCCCAGTCAATCTCTGGTGGGATTTTGCTGTGTTTTGAGGTTGTTCTTGAAAGGTAATAGTGCCTGAGCACTCTAGTGGACAGTGTAACCCTTTGAAACACCCTAAACCTTCCACTTGGCGACTCCATAACTCTTCAAAGATCAAAGACCCCACTAGTGATCAGTAGGCCTGCTGATTATCTTGGTTTCACATAAGACTCCACTGGGAGACCAGCCTTTGAAGCAACATCAACCACAATAAAGACAAAAAGTAGGTTAAGCTATTGGTTTAAACAACGTGCTGGCTTCAAGAAACATCCATACAAGGGCTTACCCTGATCCGAACCCACCTGAAATAGTTGATAACCCTGAAAGCATCCTTAGAAAATCTCTTTCATCCACAAGGTCAACTATTTCCAGGCACATTTCTAGAGCTAACTCTACACCTGAAGACCTTACAGCTCTATCACACTTTCACCTTGACCTAGACCTACCAAACAGATTACCTAAAACTAGGTCATTCAGTACTTTAGACCAGCCAGACCCTCAACTTAAGGACACAGAGACTCCTCCATCCACTCCTCCTAATATTCACTTCATCCAAAACTTGGGGCTCTCTCACCCTAGGTCTGCTCAACAAACCTCTGCTGGTCCTAGTATCCCTATCGTCCATATACCAACTACCCAAGTTAACCCTTTACCCCATCATAATATCATCATGGCAACCTGGTATGCGCCCTTGACGTTACCTCAGCCTCTAGTGCCCCTACCAAATGATTATCAATCAAAAATCCCACACTTCACTGCAAGAGAATCCATCACAGCCCAACAACATGTAGATAAAATGGAATATTCTTTTGATTATATGGAAATTGATGATGATACAGTGAAAATGAGAATCTTTGCTCAGAGCCTAGGGGGCGATGTGAAAAAATGGTTTAAGGGCTTGCCTCCTGGCAGTATCCAAGATCTTCCTGGTTTATATCAGACTTTCATTAACAAATGGGAAGTTAAGGCTAACCCTTGCCAGCTCCTAGCAGAATACATGAGCCTTAAAAGAAACATAGGAGAGAGTGTCCATGATTACACAACAAGATTCAACAGCATTTACAACGCTCTCCCTCCACATATGAAACCTCCCCAAGGTATGGCCCTAGAAAAATACCCGGATGGCTTTGATGCTGACATGGCCTATGAGCTTAGAGATAAAGAGTACAACACACTGGAGGACATGCAGAAAGGAGCAGTGAATATAGAGGCCAACTTGATTGAGAAAAGAGCAAGACTGAGAGCTGAGAAGAGGGTAACATATAGAGATGACAATGTAGCTTCCACATCTGATCCCAATTATGACAGACTATCCAAGAACGTGGAAAGGTTACAACAAATGATGGAAAAAATGGTTGTCACAGTTAACAATCAAAACATAAATCAAAATCAGAACCAAAACTTTAGAAGAAACAACACCACTCCCAGCAGACAAAAAGAATCAGATCAACAAGTTATTCCCCCGTTCCAAAACTTTCTTAATGAAGAAGAGGGAATCATAGAAGAGTCTGAAGGGAATACAATAAACATGTTTGAAACAGAAAATTCAGTCCATGGCTATTCCATAGAGGAGGATCAGCCCTTGTCCACACACTAGGATGAGGAGTGGTCAGAATCTGGGGATTACAGACTTGGATTTGAAAATGATATCATGCAGGTCAGAGAACAATATGAACTTAGGAGCAAAAAGAGCCAAGACACTTCCAAAACCAAAGCTCCTGAGATTACCATCAAGAAAAGGCCTGAAAAATCTTCTAAAGTAACTGCTGAAAGTAGCAAAACAGCAGCTGAGAGTTCTGGGAAGAACAAAGAAAAGGACAACCAAAACACTAAAAAATAGCCAAACTCACTAAAGAAGACTAGCATCAAGAAGCAAGGTTTCGATAAACCTACCAACATCACATATACAGTGGGAGAACACAAATTTATTCAAAATGCACTACAGCAAAGCAATAACTAAATTAGTTGAGCATTTAAGGATCAATCCAGCTAACGGAAAGTGAGATTGCAAAATCAAAATCCTCGTACTATTATCCTAGTTGGTGTGGCTACTCAAGATGTATATAAAGGCCAATTTTGAAAGAATTGAACCCAGGGGGAACAACGATATCGTAATTAAGTGATGATCAACCTGCCCTCCTGTTTGGTCCAAATATTGAGGGAAAATTTCAGGAAGGGGTAGTTCCACCTTTTTATATCAGTCTCAACATTCATGAAAAGATTCTTCATAATGCCATGCATGACTCTGGAGCATCACACAATTTAATGCCCAAGGTAGTGATGGAAAAGCTAGGCCTAGAGATAACCCATCCTTATAAAGAATTGTATTCATTTGATTCTATCAGAGTAAAATGCCTTGGGCTGATCAAAGACCTATGTGTGAGCTTGACCCAGATCCCTGCTAAATGTATGGTCATGGATGTTGTGGTGGCGGATGTGCCACCCAAGTATGGCATGTCATCACTAGATCATGGGGAGCCAAGTCACAGTTAACAAGGCAGATGGATGGCTCATACGCCACTATCCCTATATTTGGCCAATTTAGGAGACTGTATAGAGAAGCTCAAATGAAATTCCTGGTCAGTAGCCCTGAGAAACCTGAAAATTCACCATTATACTCTGTACATACAGATCTGGACTCTTTCGTCCTTCACAATGACTAATTCTCAGGAGAGCCAGAAGCGGAAAACACAGATCCAAACAATGCCACCGAGCCCATGGACATAAACATAATGGCTACCCTAGAATCAGAGGAAAATGATGTAGAAAACCATGGGCAGAGCATTAAAAACGAAACTCTGAGTGAACCAGAAACTGAATGCAAACAACCAGCTAGTCAACTCTCTAAACTCCACCCATATCATGAAGAACAAAGCAACCCCCAGCCTAGCACAGACCCCACAATACAACACAACGGCGAACCCAGCTGTAGGGAAGGAAATGACGATGAAACGAAAAACGAACCCCTGTGGGAAATGAGTTTCGATGGGTCCTGTACTAGGAGAACTGCTGGAGCAGGGGTGTGGGTACGAAACACAGAGAGTGACTACGCAGAGAGCCATGCTGTCAATCTGCATTTCAAATGCACAAATAATATTGCAGAATACGAGGCTCTCATCCTAGGCCTAAACATGTTGAGAAAATTACGGGCCCGTAGAATAGCTGTGCTAGGAGACTCTAAGTTGGTGATCAAGCAGGGGAATGGTGAATACGCATCAAAGCACCCAGGTTGAGGGCATATAGGAACGATGCCATGGATACATTGAAAACATTTGTGGAATATGAATTAGTGTTTTTTCCTAGGAGTCAAAACGCCATTGCAAATGGATTAGCTTGCTTAGCTAGTTCATATCCTAAGACTCCAGCTGACCAACAAATCATCATTCAGACCAAGTTCAGACCTGCGGTGCCAGATAATGAAAAATATTGGCAGGTCTTTGAAGGAGATAAACAGATCGAAGATTTCCTGGTGGGCAAAAATGAGTTTGAAATCTCTGATTCAGACTCAAAATCTGATGACAGCTGCCCAAGCGAGGATTCCCCAGATGAACAAGAAACACCCTGTAACGTAGAAATAAATGCTTTAGGTGAAGAAACTGGAAATCCAACAAAAGAATGTGAAAACGCAGACAGTGAGGAAATGGAGGTGCTGCAGGCCAAAGATAATAATATACCCAGAGGCCTGGCACCCTTAGAGGACCTGTTTGACTTTGATGATGTAGCAAAAAAGCCCACTATAGAACCTGCAGATTCGGATGTGGAAGAATGCAACATAGGCACTGAAGATAAACCCAAAATGATCAAAATGGCTAAGTCTTTACCTGCAGGCATGAAGCAAAAATACATTGACCTTTTCAAGGAATTCATTGATGTGTTTGCTTGGAGTTATGAAGACTTAAAGGCCTATGACACAAACATCATCCAGCACAAAATACCCTTGAAAGAAAATTAGAAACCATTTAGGAAAAAACTTCATAGAATAAATCCAAAACAATTGCCTGCGGTCAAAAAAGAAATAAAGAAGATCTATGATGCAGGCATAATAGTTCCTGTGAGGTTTTCTGATTGGGTATCAAATCTAGTGGCTGTGAGAAATAAAACAGGAGAGATCAGACTATGCATAGACTTCAGAAATCTTAATAGAGCCTCGCTCAAAGACAACTATCCTTTGCCTAGAATGGAACACATCCTGCAGAAGGTAGTGTGCTCTAAGAGGATTTCCCTGTTAGATGGCTTTTCAGGTTACAACCAGGTGTTAGTACTTCCAGAAGATCAACTCAAAACAGCTTTTACCACTCCATGGGGCACCTTCATGTATGTAAAAATGCCTTTTGGACTGATGAACGCTGGAGCCACCTTCCAAAGAGCAATGGATATAGCTTTTTCAGATGAGATAGGACGCTTCATTGTTATTTACTTGGATTACTTAACAGTCTATTCTAAAACTGAAGAAGAACACCTAAAACATCTGAGGAGAGTGTTTGAGAAATGTAGAAGGTTTGGCCTGTCACTAAATCCTAAGAAAACTGTGTTTGGGTTGCAAGAAGGCAAGATTCTTGGCCACATTATATCTGAGAAAGGAATCAGGATAGATCCACAAAGAGTGGAGGGAATACTACAAATCACACACCCGAGAAACATCAAAGAATTATAGTCCTTCATTGGGAAGATCAATTTCCTCAAGAGATTTATTCCCAACCTAGCTGAACACCTCAGGACTATGACTAACATGTTGAAGAAAGGTGTAGGAATCAAATGGACTGTTGAGGCTAAGAAATCTTTTGAGTCAGTAAAACTTGCACTCACTCAGGCCCCTGTCCTAACTAGCCCTAATTTCTCAAAATATTTCCTGATCTTTTCATTTTCCTCCCAGCATACAGTGGCTGCAGTTTTGCTGCAGAAGAATTCAGAGGGAAATGAACAGCCTATAGCCTTTTTCAGCAAAGCCTTAAGAGATGCACCCCTGAATACAGCATAATGGAGAAGCATTCCTATGCTCTGTTCAAGGCCTTGAAAGACTTTAGGGTGTACATTCTGCATTCCCATACCATAGCCTATGTACCCAGCATAGTGGTCAAAGATATCTTGTCCCAAGATCCTGATGGGAAAAGGGGAAAATGGATTGCTACAATTCTAGAATATGACCTTGAGATAAAACCCACCAAACTGATCAAAGGTCAGGGCCTAGCTCAATTAATGACCGAATCAAATTTACAAGCCCTTGAAATTAACATGATTGATGCCTTAGATGAGCAGGAAGGATTGCCCGATCCCACTGTTGAGGAGAAGTTTCAGAACTCTCCTTGGTACTCTGATATTCTTTACGTGCTCACAAATCTCAATGCCCCTCCTGAACTATCCAAGACTAAGGCCAGGTTCCTCAAACTAAAAGCCAGAAATTACTGCATTCTGAATGAAAACTTGTACTGGAAAAATCCAAACGGCCTATTACTTAAATGTTTGCCTGAAGCTGAAGCTGAAAAGATCAAACAAGAATTTCATGCTGGAGAATGTGGAGGCCACCTGAGCTGGAAAGCCATTGCAAACAAAATACTCAGAGCTGGCTATTATTGGCCCACGCTCTTCAATGATGTCCATAAGATGATAATTACCTACCACAAATGCCAGATTTTTGAAGGCAAAAGAAGACTCCTCCCCCTCCCTCTCCAAGCCATCACTGTTGAAGGTCCTTTCATGCAATGGGGCCTAGATTTTATAGGAGAAATTCACCCCTCTTCTTCTGCACAACACAAATGGATCCTGACTGCCATGGACTACTTCACTAAGTGGATAGAGGCAATACCCACTAGGAATGCCACAGATTCGGTTATTATTATGTTCCTAGAAGGTCATATCCTCTCTCGGTTTGGTTGCCTAAGAAAAATAATCACCGATAATGCAGCCTCTTTCGGATCCAGGAAAATGGTTGATTTTTGTCACAGGTACGGAATAGCACTTGGCCATTCAACTGCCTATTACCCTCAAGGTACTGGCTTAGCTGAATCATCAAACAAAAGCATGGTGATCATCATCAAAAAGTTGTTGGAAGAAAACAAGAATTCATGGCACAACAAGTTGGTACATGCTTTGTGGGCTGACAGGCTTACAACAAAGAAGTCCATTGGCATGTCACCATTCCAGCTTGTCTATGGAACGGAAGCAGTTTTTCCTACCTGCCTTGGGATACCAGTGGTCAAGCTTGTTCAAGAGATACAGACAGAAGGAGACAGTATGGTGAGGAGAATAAATGAAACAATCCATCTTCAGCAAACAAGGGAAGAGGTCTACAACAGAGCCATCAAAGTTCAGGAAAACATAAAAACATTGTTTGACAAGAGAACCAAAGCTTCATATTTCAAAATTGGAGACAAGGTTCTGAAGTGGGACTCAAGAAGAGAGGACAAAGGCAAACACAACAAGTTTAACAGTTTGTGGCAAGGTCCATATATCATCCAAGCCACTGTGGGTTCTAATGCATTTTTCTTACAAGAAGTTGATGGTACAGAGCTGTTTGGGGGTCCTGTCAATGGCAGGATGCTCAAACACTACTTCTGCTAATTTTCATTTTTCAATTTCCATTTCCAGTGTACATTTCTTTGGGAAAAAAAAAAGAGAAAAAGAAAAAAAATTAGGGAGAGGTTCAGACATGCTCAAAACATGAATCTCTGAAAATACAAAGCAGCTGGTCCTAACATGCTCAAAATCCAGACCAGCAAAAGAAAAATAGGAATCAGCTCTAACATGCCCAAAATCAGAGCTGAAATGAAGAAAGGAAGTGACTCTAACATGCTCAAAACCTGAGTCACAAGGAAAGAAGGATGTTTCAGAGTTGAAGATTTCAAGCCTTCACAATTTTGTTTTCAGTTTTCAGCAAGTCAGACAGTCTAATCCTGGCTTGACTGTTTTTCAATTTCTGTTTTAGAATGTAGAGAAGAAATCTGTTGGACAGATTAATCCCAGCAGATATTATATTAGATAGAGAAACATGTGAGGCCAACAACCTAATCTGGTCTCATGGAGTAATAAGGGTAGACTTAGAATAGGTTTGCTTTCTATTTTGAAAATAAGCGATGAAGAGGGTCTGCTAATCCAAATGCACCCAAAGGGAAAAATGTTAAGACTATAGTTTGGGTAGGTAGACTGGTTGGGAAAATTTATTCTACTGATGTTTCTATCATGTTGTGGCAGCTGTAAATCAACGTAAACAAGGGATGTGCCAAGCAACAGGCATCTGGCCTACTCCAAAGATCATTTCTGGATTCTTTCCTCCTTCAGGAACAAGCCATCCCCATGTGGAGCCACTGTTAGCCCCCCTATGAAACTCTTGACAAGCAAGCTGGGGGCTAGATTATTTTAGAAGCCTTCAAGGAATGCCTTTTCCCTGAAAACCCATCATCCTTGAAGTCTATCCATGCTTTGCCTTATTTGTTTTATCTCTACTGTTTTCCCCCTCAAAGGGCCTATATTACCCCTCATGACCCTGCAAGATACCACAATTTGCCCCTTATTCCCCTTTTATCAAAGTTCCCTTTCTTCCCTTTATTTCCACCATTAACCTCCTATATCTCCCCGAAATCCCCTTTAAATTTCACCATCACCCTTCATTTCCTCAGACTTCCCCTCCATCTCCCTATCGTTATCCTCCTTGGGCCTCAAATTACATCGAAAGTGGTTAAAAAACTCACTTGTGACATAATGTCAGGCCTAAGCTCCTTTCCGCTGGCCCCCGCACCCTGTTCTCCATGTAACCCCACGTTGGAACCACCCGACAACCCCAAAGGCGCCTATCACAAAGCTTCATCGGGCGCAGTCTCAGCCGTAGATCCAAACAAAATGAACGGCGATCGCCGCCTTCACAGCAAACACCGTTGAACCCATTCATTAGCGGCGATCTCATCTGAACCGCTCATTTCCCGCCAGATCAACAGTCCGTAATGCACCTGCCCCTGTGGTCCCTATCGCGCAATAGCAATAAAACAATTTGGTTTCTATCGCACCACTTATGCGCGGTGGGTGGTTTTCCCCGAGTGCCCAACGATTCCATTCAACGTCTGCCGCGTGTCCCCGTGTACGGTTCCAAAACCACCCTCCATCGCGCGTTATTGTTCGTCCAAAGTTGTGGAGCGATATGCATGATATCCGTCCGATCTGTCAGCGCCCATCCAACAGCTGTCGCTCCTCTGAGATGCTCGCGATTTAATGTAAGCCAAATGCCCCCTGGCCCACCATTCATCACCCTCCGTCGCATCTCCACCGTCGATCTTCTTCAAGATCTGACGGCCCAGATCTGTCTCCTCACTGTTGACCATCCCGTCGTCGCAGGTCCCGCCATGTCACCTCCACATGTGTCCGGTGTACGTCCACCCATTCCATTGCATCAATTCATTCAAAAGGTCGATGTTTATAAGGTTTTCACGTATAATTTTCTCTGCATTCCGCCAACCTTCCGCCATCTCTGTTCTCTACCATTCCACAGCATTTTTCCCACCGTTTCTCTGCTGCTACATCATCATCCTCGCAGACATCCACATCATCCGACCCCATGCATTGTTTTCGTAATCAGTTTTCATTGGTTATCAAAATTAAATGATCGCCGTGATGCAAAATCTTTGTTACAGTGACAGAGAAATCGAAGAAGATCATTTACAGCGGCTAAATTTATGAGCAAAGACCCGAGAAAGTAAAGACAGGACGTTCATTAAAAAAGAGCAGGGTTTTAACTCTGTGGAAACTTTCCAGCGCTATTAAAGCTCGAGCTAACCCGACAGAAGCAGAGACGGAGCAGAAAAGTGTTGCAGTACAAGGCAGAGAGATTAAGGCATGCCACTGAGAATTTTAAGCCTTAAATTAGTAGTTTAAGAGGCTAAGCACCAGTTTGAAGACCCCGAGAACCGATCAAAAGGTTCTGAGCACAAATAAAGATAACATCAGGGCTTATTCACCAGCAGAATGTTTTTCTCCACAAAGGACAGGGAATCCATACAGATTTTATTATACCTCGTGTTCCTAAAGATTTTCCGCCCTGACAACAGTCCAGAGTATTATCAAAGGCATTTGTTTCACAAGCATAGCAGACCCAAGTACCATTTATTTCTACTTTTGCTTGTTCACCAGGAGTACTGCAGATTACCGCAGCCAAAGTACACCAGAGATATCCCGGGAGTGAAAGTAAATCTGAAGAAGATTACTCTTTCATCAAAAGAGTGACGGGAATTAAATGCAGAAATTTAAAACAGAATGGGTTTCGGCTCTCTTCTTCTCTTCTGAGTTTAATGTTTCATTTAGTGCTACACCTACCTCCTCAGCTCATCTTCTGCTATAAAACTCATGAGAAAATATTGTAAAGGTTGTTGATGAGATATTAGGGAATTGCAAGCAGTGTCTCTTGAGATAGGTTCTCTGCGTATAATTGTAAGATAGGCTGAGAAATATGTATTCAGACTGAATGATCAAGTTGTTGGCTATGTTGTACCTGATTGGTGTTGATATTTAATATGAAAAGCACATTTATTTGGATCTTGATCTAAAGCTGCGGTGATGTTTTCCTATCTCTGTGTATTATCTCATTTCATTTCATTTTAGTTCTTCTGCCCTGCATCAGAAATCTGGTATAGGATTTACCCTTGTTAGGTACCCTATGCTTCTGCTCTCCTTGCCTTCAATGTTTTATGCTTAATGTGTTATCTAAAGATTGATTTCAATTGATTTAACCAGTATAGTGGATGTTGTTGCCTGCTTACTGATGTATGAATTAATGGAATCTGTTTTTAGATGTTCTTGTTAGGATTTAGTTGAATGAGTTGAGAACACTGGGGGGTTTAGAACCCTATCTCTGCCCCACTAGGATCTTTCCATTCCAATTAAGCCTTTCTAAGTTCCCTTGTATCGCCTCTGATTTTGTCCATGCAGGTCTAGAGTTAAATGTCCTCTGACCTGATCTATAGACAGAATTGGATGGTTCTCTTTCTTTCACTTTCAGTCCTTAATATCCCATACCACCCTATCATTTTAGGATCTAAGGCTTTAGATGACTAGCCCAACTGAAAGCTTGCATGTTGAATAGCAAGTAAATCCTTTCTTGACTCCATTGCCCAATGGACTTGGTGTTCTCTGGATTATCCCTCCTTTGCCTATATTCTTCTCTGTCCAGCCTTGCCTCAAGCTGAACCCTTCCTTCCTGATTCCCAGCAACCAAACTCAAAATTAAACAAGCAAACCCTGTGCATATAACTAGCCTAATACCTTAAATCCGAGCTTCAGAGACATACACCTTTGACTCATATAGAGAGATCCCTCTCTGGACCTAGGAGGGCTAGATCCTAAGGTCTGAAAGTGGTTCTGATGTTGTCTCATCTTTTGGTCTTGCCAATCTGGCCAAAACATGGGAACCCCAACAAGCACAAAGCACGACAATGTATGTAAGGGACATGTATTAGGGAAGTTTTCTAGGAGATTTTTTGAAAGAGTGACAAGAGAGCCAAATGTGTATTAGATTTGGTTCATTTTGATAGATGTGGTCTGCTATCGACATAGTCTCTTAGATGGTACAAATATTTCGTTATCTTTATTGACAATTTCTCTTGGAAGACTTAGATTTACTTCTTGAGACCAACGATGAGGTATTCAGTTGCTTCCAAGAGTTCAAAGCATTTGTGGAAAATACGAAAAACATGAAGATAAACGTTCTAAAGTCAGATAATGGAGACAAGTACACAATAAATTCCTTCTAGGAGTTATGTATCAAGGAGGGTATCAAGAGGAAATGGATGGCTCCTTACAACGCGCACATGAAAGGGGTTTTTGAGAGAAAAAACTATGCCATATCTGAGGTAGTTAGGGCCATGTTGTATGAACAGGATATGCCAAGATAGTTATGTACTTAGTCGTGAAATACTGCAATGTATATTCATAATAGTGTCCCACATAAGGCATTAAGAAAGATGACACTTGAGGAAGCATTTATAGAAAAGAAGTGAGATGGCAACCACCTCAAAATTTTCAACTATATGGCTTATTGTCACATTCCAGGGGAAAAACATTCCAAATTGGATCAGACTACAGAGAAGGGGTACTTTTTCGGGTACAGTGAGACTTCAAAGGCATACTGGATATTTACCCGAGGGAGCAGGAGGATAATTATCAAGATAAATATATGATCCATGAAGGATAAGAAACATCAAAGGTACAAATATTTTCCAGTAGCACTTGATCATAATGAGCATCATGCATAATCTCCAAGGGTAGAACATAAAAATCAAGGACGTGATAGTACATGTATTATTACTAGTACGAGCACAACCTCATGTACAAGTGTTCTAGAGAGTTCACATGTAGCAGATACAAGAAATGCATCAAGAGGATGTGGAAGTACAAATTCCACCTTCTATAGTTGGCAAGGGGAATTGTGAGGTTCAACAAACACTCAAAGATGCTCAAGAGTTTGTGGGGACTCCTAGGACAAGAAGGAGAGAGTGGAGTCAACGAGATAGGTACACTAACTACATGGCACTGATAAGTCATTTCATGGATAACGAACCATCCAAATATCAGGAGGCCACACAACAACAGACGTGGAAGAACGTAATGGTTCAGGAGTACACCTCAATCATGCAAAACAATGTTTGGGAGGTGGTGCCTACATTGATAGAAAAGGCAATAGTTTGATCACGTTGGATCTATAAGATCAAGCATGGTGTAAATGGTAACATCGAGAAATATAAGGCGAGGTTTGCGGCCAAGGGGTTCTCTTTGAAGGAAGGAATATATTACGAGGATAAATTTGCTTCTATGGCCAAATATACTTATCAAGGTCGTGATCTCATTAGCAACTCAAATGGGATGGAAGATCTATCATATGGATGTCAAGACGACGTTCCTTAACGATGAGTTGGAAGAGGAAGTGTACATTGAAAAACCAAAGGGCTTGCAGCATACAACACTGAGACCCACATGTGCATATTGAAAATATATTTATACGGGCTCAAGCAGGATTCTAGGGCATGGTATGAGCACATCAATAGATACTTTCAGGGGATGGACTTTATGAAGAGTGAGTAAAATGCAAACCTTTACTATTTTATGGTTGGGGGTGAGGTACTCATTCTTTTCCTATATGTGGACGACTTGTTCTTGACAAGTTCATTGGGTCTCATAGAGGAAAGCAAGAGGGACCGTGCAACAGAGTTCCAAATGAAATATTTGGGGTTAGTGCATTACTTTCTAGGCATGGAGGTGTCACAGACAAATGGAGATATTTTCCTTAGATAAGGAAAATATTGCAATGAGATCTTGAGGAGATTTGGGATGGAAGATTGAAGAGTCGTGTTTACACTCATGATAACAAATTGGAAGAAGGTAGATATATCTAAAGAGAAGGATGTGGACCCCACTTTGTATGAGAAGTTGATTGACTCTCTTATGTATTTGTTTAACACTAGGCTAGATATATCCTTTAATGTAAACTTTCTTAGTTAGTTCATGATTAAACCAAAGAGGGTTAACTGGATAAAAACGAAGCATGTACTATGTTATTTTTGAGGTACAATCAAGTATGGGATCAGATATACTCGAGGTGATGGTATCAGGTTGATGGGCTATATTGATGCAGATTGGGAAGGAAGTATAGTGGACAAAAAAAGTAGTTTAGGTTGTCACTTCAACATGGGATTGAGAGTTGTCTCTTAATACATTAGGAAGTAGAAGACTGTGGCACTCAGTTTTATGGAAGCTGGGTATATAGAAACTATGGTGACATGCAAGGCCATTGCTTCGTAAGTTGTTAGTAGTCTTGTTTGGTCAGACGTTGGAGACGATAGTGATACACTATGACAATCAGAGTTACATAAGGCTATCTGAGAATCCAGTGTTTCATGATAGGTCTAATCATATAAACATCAGATATCATTTCATCAGGGATTTTGTACAACATAGGACAATCCAAGTACAATATATACCTACATATCAACATGTAGGAGACATCTTGATGAAGACCTTTTGGAAGGCAAGATTCATCTTCTTCAAAGATAATATGGGTGTTGTGCAAAACACCTTCCTCGCTAAGAGGGAGTGTTATTTTATGTAGCTCATAGATGTGTTCTAGTCTCAAGAGGTGTGAATGAGGCTAAGAACACAAGATGATTAACTATCTCGAAGCCCAATTTATTTCTCTACGAGAAAATGTCCAAATTAGATTATTAACGAGTTTTTAATTATTTTCCTAAGTCTAACTTAGGAAAACATGTTAATTAATCAGTATTAATTGAGACAAGTGAGTCTCTCTAGTGACTTCTAGAAAAAGTGTTTGATGGAGTCAAGATGATCTTAGCCATCGATCGTGACTAGATCTTAGCCATTTATTTCTTAACGAGCAATTATAAGAGTAAGTCGATGAGCATCTTGGAGATCATAGCAATTGAGTAAGGGCACAATAATAGCATGGGACACCAATAGAGGGTTTCGACAATGAATGAGGAGATTTGACAAATAGATTTCTGAGAGACAAAAGGAGGCCAAATTATTTCTGCAGAGAGAGGTTGAATTAGCTAATGCGAGTTGTTAGTTTACCAATTTGAGTTGTCGGAGGAAAAATTTGTGTTTCCAGTTGCCAAAGCGATTTCTTAGAGGCATTGCGAATTGCTTGTGCGAGTTGCTGCAGGAAACCTATCTCGCAGGATCAATTTCACAGAGGTAGTTTATCTTACAGGATCAATTTCATAGAGGCAATGTGCATCAGCAAGGCTAGTGCACATTTCTAGTGAGCTATTGCAAATTACTGGAGGGCAATGTGAATTGCCACTTGGAAGCTGAGTTATTTGCAGACGTTTGATTTGGTCAGTAAAAGTGAAGAAAAATAATTTATTGGAGCTTTTCCATTTTACGACAAGCACTTGTATTTTTCAATTACATATTTGCTGAAAAATAATAAAACCCTTATCTGCAGAACTAGTTCTCCCCACAATGGGGTTTTTCCAAAAATCTCGGTGCCTATTTTATGTGTTATGGTTTTCTCAATTCTTGTGGTTTATTAATTGGTGAATATTGCACTTGTGTTTTTATTTAGTATTTGCAGTAAATTAATTTAGCGAGACAAATAATTTGTAAAAAAATAGGAAAATAATTAACAGATTAACTAATAGAAATTTCACACTTCAGTGACTTGTCTTTGGCCTTGTGTGTAGTAGTCTTGGTTGCATCCACTATTCCAATGATATTTGTCACAATAGTCTTGGTTGCTTCCATTATTCCAATGATATTTGCAACAGTCTTTATAGACATACCAGTAACTTAGAATAAGAGCTCATTCTCAACAACAACATTGTGTGTTGTAGCAAAATTATATGAATTGTATTGGTTAGGAGCCCATTCTCAACAACAACATTATGTGTTGTAGCAAAATTATATGAATTGTATAGGTTAGGAGCTCATTCTCAACAACAACATTGTGTGTTGTAGCAAAATTATATGAATTGTATAAGTTCATTCAATAATTTAGCAAAATTATATGAATTTCATAAGTTCATTCAATAATCTAGACCATCTATATTGTTTGCTTAAAACTTAAAAAATTATTTAAAATTATTATAATCAAAATTTTATATAAAATTAAAAAATTATTAACATTTTAATCAAATTATTAGAAAATATCAAAATTGTATAATTATATGAAAATGACATATTTCACTCTATTCGTGCACTTTACCATTTCAAAATGATACCTCTCTAACCTGAAGAGAGCAAAGAAAAAAAAAACCACCTTTTTAAAACGGTTAGTATTTCACAAACCCATCAGCTAAACAAAAGTTTATTCCTTCCTACCATACCATGTTGGGCGAATTTATCAAACCTTGAGTATATCTACTATACAATCATGGATTTGATTCTTTGTCTCTGACTCCAACTAAACAAACGTTTATTCCCTCCTACCGTACCATGTTGGGCGAATTTATCAAACCTTAGCATATCTACTATACAAACATGGAATTTGATTTTGTGTCTCTGACTCGAACTGAATTTGACTCTTGTAATTTAATTCTATGTTATTGATTTGGGCTGAGCAGTAAAATCAAGTGGAGCCCTTCGATAACACAAAGTTATAAGAGAGTTAAGGACGACTACTATTATAGTTAAGGATTGTCTTAAAATGCTTTTCTTAGTCCAATTCTCTGTGTCATTCTGTTTCCTGGTTGTCTCTATAAATCCCCCACCTTGAAAATTTAGCAAAACGAATTTCTTCATTGACCATCGGGACAAATGTACATTACAGTGATCACGCTGTTTTAAACCAGGTAAGGAAATCACACATTGAACCATGTAAGGAAATCACAACTTCAAAACCAGAGACCTGATTGGAAGAAGGAAATTACAACTTAAAAGCAAGGAACCTGTTTGGAACAAGTTCTCTAATTGATCACGCTAATTTTAAAAAGTGAAAGGAAATCACAACCGAAAACCAAACCTAAGTGGAACAAGGAAATTAGGGAATCACAACCTAAAGACACGAAACCTGAGAGGAACAAGGAAATTACATCTGAGAAAACAACCTTCTCTAATTGAAACAGTTTGCCAATGTCCACACAACCATTTACAAGTTCAACCCTTCCTTCCAGCTTTCTGTTCCCATTATTTCATACAATGGAGAGGTCCATTCAGGGAATTGATTTTGCTTGTATTTTTTCCATTCTTCCCACCATTCCATGAACCTGCTTCCTTCCAAGAACACATCAGAGGAAATGTTGCGATCATTGATCAATCTTGTCACATAACCTTCAAACATTTCAAGGCTTTCTAGCTTTTGGTGTTGGCCCTGTTCCAGATTTTTCAATTCTTTCAAAGCCTCTTCTACATGTGCCCAAAAGGAGGAGTCCTGAGTGAGGGATGCAAGCTTGGTGCGCCCGCTCCTACCTCTTGAACTCCGAGTTTTTTCCTTCTCTTCCATCCATTTCTGTAGAACTTTATAACGATTGGGTCTTCCATCTGAAAGATAGTTGCCTTTACTATCAGACATGCGATAATATTGTGCAATATCCAGAGGCTCCACAAGTCTTCGATAGGCTGTGCCAGCGTTTATCCACTTATTTCGAGATTGGAAATCACTGGGCAACTCATGTCTCTCCCACAATTCAATAACCTTATCCCAAAATCTGGCCAGACTTTCCCTGCCCAAATTAGCATTGATATCGTTATGTTTCCTGAAGGAATCATAATATGTGATGCTATCTTCCGTCTCACAGCGCTCTTTATACCACTCAAGCTCTGCCATAATACATTGTTTCTCACTTAATTCAATTGCTAGCTTAGCAACATTTGTATTATACTTGTTTTCCATATTTCCTGCTCTTTGCACGGCAATCTGTGCATGATCATCCTGCAAAACATTGTCATCACCAATTCAAGAACACGCCTGAGTCTCAGTTAGTGAGCTAAAAGAGGAAAATATAATTCAGAAATGCAGATAAAAGTCAATTTCACATTACAATTTAATAACAAACTCCTAAGCCATAAAAGACAAGCAAAACTTTCAGAGAAGTTTTCACTTAAAAGATTTAAAGGTTGCTATGAGGAAGAGGAATTTAGTATTTACCTGAGCACCGATACCAAGGGCTTCCAGTTGCAATGAAATTCCCATCTTGTAAGAAGATTCTGAATCAGGTTTTGCACTTCTTTTCCCACTGATGGACATTTCTACGACATGATTCAAAACAGAACCATACTCTATATGCTCTGAAAAACAGTCCTGTACAATAGTCTCGTCAGGTTTTTCGTAACTTTGCATTGTCAAATGCAGAATCTTCAAAACGGTCTCAGAATTATCAATAGAAGCAGCGCCCTCACTTGAATAAAACATGTAACTGCCAAAAGGTCTGTAGGGGCTTCTCTTGATATCTCCATCTGACTCCCTGACAGAGTCAGACCCATAGTTGGTTACTGTATAAGTATACTGTAGGACATTATTAAGAAGGGTCCCACAGGCATCTTGAAATTCAAGAGAATCAGGTTTATATTTACTGTCATGAGCTATTATGCCCTGCCAATAAGGCAAAATAGCAATTAAGGGCTCAGCAATTGACTCAAATGGTGCAAGGAGCATCCTAGGAACAATATCATGCTTGGAAACTACATGCAAAAAATTGCCTGCCCAATTCTCGCGATCAACTGCTTCAACAAGACTTACATCTCCCACTAAAGAGCAACCAAATGTGATACAAAAGGGAGAGCTTTGCCTGAGCCTCTTTTCCAGTACCCATAGTGTGGCCAAAGTTGCAACTGCCCCTCCTAAGGAATGACCCACAAATATAATGGGTTTCAGCTTCTTTTGTTTTGAATCCGTATAAATCTGCATCTGTTTGGCCATCAAATACATCAACACAATGTTATTATTTTTTTTTTCGTTTTCCAAAATTTCCATCTCTAACAAGGAAAGAAGTATTTATAAGAAATTTTAGGTGAAAATCACCTGAAAGAAATTTTTGTCGACATATTTCGAACCAGCCAGTATAGTTCATCATCACGACAATCAGAGAAAAAGAAAAGAAGCATTCCCTGGTTAATAAAACTTGAAAGATAAATTAAATTACCTTTGCTTGGAAATCTGTGTTCTCCATAATATGTAGGAACAACTGAAGAGCTCCCTGATGGACGAGAGCTGGTTGAGCATCATTACCCTTGAGGCAATCAGAGAAGACCTTGTTGTCAGTTTGTATAATGCCTTCTCCATATTTGCTATCTTTGACAAGGAAACCTTCTATTTTAAGAAACGAAGGGAAGGCAACATATGCAGCGCCTTCATATTCATTTATGCTATAACTCTCTGTGTTGTTTGCAAGACGCGACTCTTCCCAAGCCTTGGACAGTATTCCGCACGAAACAAGAAAAGTTGCAATCTCCTGATCAACATTGAATCTGCACCCAACATTCCTGTAAATTAGCACTAATACTGAAGGAGTTCAAGTACCAAATTATTTGTTCTGTGCCTGACCGTATCCATTACAGGGCTGAAACCAAAATATCATTCCTAATTACAGACCATACCCTTATTTACACCAATCCCGTTCAAAATTACAAAGTAAAGGCCATCATTTTATTACTTCAGGAACAAACAACAAATGTAAAGAGGTTACTAAAAGTTTGAACATGTAAAATATTACATCAATGTTATGACTGAGAACTGGGAGGCATGCGGCAGCAGTTTGAATCAAACCCATTGAAAATAACATCGAAAACAAAGATAAATTCACCGAAAAATCCGATCCAATTTCAAATTAAAGCTATATATTACCTATAACAAAAAAATCAAAATTTCCCTTAAAATACATTAAACAACAGTAAAATGCAATCTTTTCCCTTTAAAAATATCCTTATCTTCAATTTAAAATATACACACAATAATTTCAAATTCGACAAAGGCAAAATTTCCGGCAAAATACATTAAAATGCAATCTTTTACCTTTAAAAATATCTGCATGTTCAATTTAAAATATGAATGTTTTTTAGTGAGATTTTTTTGAGATTTTTGGTATATTTTTTCAATCAAAATTTTCTAAAATTTTGTAAAAATTTATTTAAATCACAAGTTTGATGGGTAACCTTTATATAATCTAAGTATAGAAGGAATTTTTTCAGGATGCTGAATCCATATATACAATCAAAAAATCAGTTTAAATAGCATAAATCAGGATTTCACTTCAATTTTTCCACCAAATTCCTACACCAAAAATTCTGAAAAATCACACTAAAACCAACTTCTTTAAAATATACACACAATAATTTCAAATTCAACATCCGCAAAAACTAAAAATGATTTTACAAGTTCACTTTTCATGGTGGTGAGCATCACCAGATGCAATGAGTGTTAAGTGGACTATTCAAAATCATATGAGAAATTAGTCAATTATAACTATGACTACTTCTCATGAAAATGGTCATAAATTAATGAATGACTTAACGCAATTGAATCCCAAAAATCATATATAATATAATGCATTGCAGAAACCCCTCATACCTAAAAGTTCATCTTTTCTTAAAAAAAAAACATTAAAAAACAATAAAACACTATCTTCCACTAACAAACAAAAATGCCCTAATATTCACCAATTCATTTAAAATATACACAAAATAATTTGAAAATCGACATGGAGGAAAAAATGTAAAGAAAACAATAATATTTTATAAAATGGAAATTTCTGAGCTCATTCTTACAGCTGTGGAGACGACTCTGCTTCCATTTGATCTGCTATTGCTGCACAACGCTTGAGTTTCCATATAGTGCAACCGGGGGTGTTTTATAAGTATGAAATGGAAGCAGCCGAGCAATATCCTGGAGAATCAATGAAATGGACACTGCAAATACTTTCTGACTGACAGGTGACTGCAGCTTTTATTGTGATCAACACCTTGGAATCATATATTTTCCGTGACTTCGTGTTGCCTTCCGTGAACCATATGTCGCAAGTTGTTTTCCTGGAACTATATTTGTTCATATCGATGTTATGGGGAAGCGAAGGTGACACGAAAGTCATTTCGAATATTCGTTTAAATCATTTCGAAAGAAATTTCCAAGTTCTTTCCCACATTTTGTTTAAATCATTTTAAAAGAAATTTCGAAGTTCCTTCCCACATTTTGAGCTGGAGAATATCTGGTTTCTTATGAAAGAGACTCTGTGTTGTGAAAAAGATGGCCTCTGATGCTGAAATTTGAATATATAGGGATGAAGTAAAATTTATTAATTATGAGTAATGGTGTGATATATTATAAGTGAATTTATTTTGGTTTGTTGGGAGAATTAATTGTTATTTTTTTCAATTAGGTTGAATTTTTCAATTATATTGGCTTTTTGCAAGTTAGGTTTTTTTGTAATTGTGAGTCTTGTTATTGAGTTTGAGTAGTCCATCAAATATGTATGTTCCATAAAATACTTATCATGAAAAAAATTAAGTGACAAAAAGTAATACTAGTATAATTTACTAATAATTTATTAAATGATTATTGTGGAATGGTGGTTATTTATGATCATACTTTTGCAACTTTATTTTAGGCCCTAGTCTCTTCTAAGCATAATCAAATTATAGTTATGAATCATGGGCTCTTTACATTGCTGGGTAATTGTCAACCTCAAAAGAAATAAGAAGCTTTTGTGATCATTTTTATACAAGGTGATTTGGGCTTGTAATATATGAGCCCAGATCATTTTTAACTCCATCTTTATCAAGGGTAGAAAGGTATCAAATCTTTTGAGGTACAAATTTCTTTTAGAGAGAAAAACTTGAGTAAAAGTTTAGACTTCCAGAGATTTGATCTCTCGAGACACTTGATAAGTCACTTAATGTAATATGCTTCAGTAAAGAAATGACACCCTTTGTAATGATGCTTGATAAAATGACAAACTAGAGTAACATACTTCTTAATATATGGAAAGAATGCCATAAGATAATATGAGCATAAACTTGATTATAATACCCATATCCATAAAATCCATAAAGGTGCATGTTTAAAATATCCATAAACTCCATAAGCATAAAGGTGCATACGATGTATTATGAATCTCCATTTAAGAGAACGTTTTATTACTATTCAGCCCAAGGCACAATCTGACTTCGATCTGTGCGTATAAATGACGCACAATTATCCCTTTACTGAAGAAATAAAATAAACTAAACCATCTAGGGTGATCAGAGAAACCATCGAAGTTGGGTTTGCTTACTAGGGTGAGATTCTTGAATCTCACTGAAGGAAGCTTGAGGATCTCACCTAAAATCCTCTCTTGAAAACTCGCCTGAGCCCTCAAAAATATCACAAAGAAAGATCCCAATTTGTTTTTCCATGAGTTGCTCTCATTCCTCCTCCTCTTTTTATAGACGGGCTACTTAGAAAAACCATGGGAAAATACCTGGGGTCAAAACAACCAAAAAGGGAAAACCATGGGTCAATACCATGGGTCAATACCAACAAGAAATACCATGGGAAAATGCCACGGTAAGTACCATGGATTGATTCTATCCACTTTGATCAATAAAGGGAATATTACAAATCCTCCCGTCCAAAGATTGCTTGTCCTCAAGCGATCCACTTCTATCCACAACAGAAGCATTTGTACATTGATACCAGGATCCCATACAATCCGATGTGCCCTCCATGTTGAATAGTCCTGAATGGATCCTTCGATACCTGGATCCCAAACAATCCTTTGATCAATCCTTCCTTCAATGGATTTTCCTGGATCCCAAACAATCCTTTCCCCAATGGATTCTCGCGGATCCCAATACCACCTAAATCCTGGGACCTGTGGGTTATGGTACCATTTCAGCCTTCCATCACTTCCCGCACCAAAGGGCTCAAGCTGCAATATTCCCTCAGCTGTGAGTATCCTCCAAAGAATCAGCCTATCGATAGAATAACAACTCATAATCTCTCGCCAATCCATACTTGGGGAGGGATGAATATCTGCAAATCTACTATGTTGATGTTGTTTGATGCTCAATTCATGCTTCTCTACTTGGTTACCCAACATGATGCAGTTGGAGAACTCTTCCCTTCTCTTCCCAATGTATAAAGGTGGGTTGTTGGTAGTGTTGCAAGACTTATCTATGTACTCCTGTAGAGGGCTGCTTTGGAACTCCCAATCGTACTCCTCTTGCTGCCTTATGAGGGATTTGAGTCGTTCTTCAACACTAGACAACTTGGTCTTTGATTCGGCACATACCCCTATGAGTTCCTCAATTTTTCTGTTCTCCTGTAAGGCAATGTCTCGGACTGTCCAGACTTTCTGCTTCAACAACATAAGATCTGTCTTGAAATGCTTGATCCTTTCTCGAAAGTCTTCTACTGGCAATTCTAGTGCCGTGCTGACTGTCTCTGTGTCTGTTTGCACCCGATGCCCAGCGACCACATCTTCAACTTGAGCCTTTGACCAACTCTCTAGGAATGGTCCATTTTGCACATTATGTTTGTCATGTTGCTCCTCGTGATCATACTCATCATGCTAGTTCACTATGGCTGGATCCTCACTCAAATCTCCCAAGTATCCTTCACCTGTGGAGACCATCTGTTTATCCCTTTCAACTGTCGAACATAGATGCATTGGTGGAATTTTATCTATACTTGATTGTTCATATTCTTCATGAATATTCCCCTGGGGATCTACGAACTCCATTGTATAGGAATCAACCTCATAAATGGCATTAGGTAGAATTTCCTCATGCACTTCCAAATGTTTGTCGTCTTGCAAGCCTCCCTGAATAATGTCATGATGTTGCTCACCATCCTGAAGATCAATAGACCCATCTACAAAAGATTCCCCATGATTTGAAGTAATCTCCTCTTGTTCTGTCTTTGTTGCCTTCTTCTTATCACCTGGACAGGAATGGTTAAGGGCCCAAGGTCCTTTGCAGATAAAGCATAGTCCTCTCCTCCTTATTTCATTCTTGCTGTTGATTTTGTTCTTGCTTTGATTATCATTTTGGTCTATGGAGATATGGCTACTTAAGGAACCATATAACCTCACTAGTAAATCAAGAATTTTCTGGTTGTTTTTCAAAATTTCTTCAAGACTATCCATCTTCTCCTATACCCAAACAGGGATATATTAATTTTTCATAGGAAGATTTTGTCAATCATGCCTTCAAATATTTTCACAAATTTAACGCAGAATTATAAATGATTTTCCCTTCACTTATGTCTCCCAATAAAAATAATTTACTAAAAAATAAAAATCCAACTAGGGTGATAAATATTACCAAAGTGAGAAATGCTGGCTAGGGTGAAAAATAAATTTCACTGAAGTTCCTTGCATAAAACTCTCAGGCTGACAGGATGCACAACTTTGATACCACTGTAATATGCTTCAGTAAAGAAATGACACCCTTTGTAATGATGCTTGATAAAATGACAAACTAGAGTAACATACTTCTTAATATATGGAAAGAATGCCATAAAATAATATGAGCATAAACTTGATTATAATACCCATATCCATAAAATCCATAAAGGTGCATGCTTAAAATATCCATAAACTCCATAAGCATAAAGGTGCATATGATGTATTATGAATCTCCATTTAAGGGAACGCTTTATTACTATTCAGCCCAAGGCATAATCTGTATCTTCGATCTAGCAGATAAATAATGCACAATTCTCTCTTTACTGAAGAAATAAAATAAAATATACCAACTAGGGTGATCAGAGAAACCACCGAAGTTGGGTTTGCTTACTAGGGTGAGATTCTCAAATCTCACCGAAGGAAGCTTGAGGATCTCACGTGAAATCCTCTCTTGAATACTCGCCTGAGCCCTCAAAAATATCACAAAGAAAGATCCCAATTTGTTTTTCCATGAGTTGCTGTCATTCCTCCTCCTCTTTTTATAGACGGGCTACTTAGAAAAACCATGGGCAAATACCTAGGGTCAAAACAACCAAAAGGAAAAACCATGGGTCAATACCAACAAGAAATACCATGGGTCAATACCATGGGAAAATACCACGGTAAGTACCATGGATTGATTCTATCCACTTTGACTGGATCAAGAAAGGGAATATTAGACTTAATAGGTCTAAAGTTAAGACAAACTTATGTTAAGTTTCCTTGTGTTTCGTCACATAAAATTTGTAAATGATTAGTTTTTATGTCTAAGATGTTGAGCCACTTACATAAAAAATTATGTAAACCTTTGCACCATTATCATGATTTCTCCTCGTAAAAAGACTCAAAGTAATAAACCTTAAACAACTAAAACTCTAATTCCATCACAATTCTATAATTACTAAAACTCTAATTCCATCACAATTCTATAATTAATTTGTTGATACACCTACCTAAACAAGGTACAAACCATTGTGTGTCCTGATTAATTATCTCCTAAAATGAACAAAGAGCCTATATGAATTACTTATGAATTTCCAACCTACATGTGGTATAATTCATGTTTCATGTTATATTTTTATGAAGTTTGAAACTCGTCACTTATAGGGTCTGAACTAGGGTTTAATGCATATATTATTAAAAGGGGATAACACTAGTAAATTGATATGCTAATGTTCTAATATGTCCCTTAAATAACATTGAAAGTTGTTTTATTAAATGTTAATGCTTTAATGTTCTGATATGTCCCTTCAGTGACATTAAAAGTTGTTTTATTAAATGTTAATGCTCTAAAATTAACAACTCGATGTTTGACGTGGAAATACACTTGGCTAGTCACATGAACGTTATAGGATTTTACACTGGGTTTAATGAATTTCCTACCTCATAGGCTCTTAAGTGTCCATGGTTTCAACTTTTGATATGTAGTCACCTCATGGTGGATATACACGTTAGACATCTGGTGTGATAAGTACTAGGTTGTTAGTTGTCATTTTTGGAGTTAATGCATGTCATGCACTCTAGAATGGTGTTGACTTGCAAGAAACCACTCTGAAATTAGCCTATACAATTTATGGTATTTGCCATGGTAATTTTGTTTTTTAAACAATATAACACTTGTAAGAACCCTAGGGAGAAAATGGCAAGAAAATGGAGCTTGGAACTTCCTGAAACTAAAAATACACTACATAAAATCATTAGAAAAACATGTATAATTCCTTCTAGTCTGTGCTTACACAGATCAAGCAAATTAATTAGTTATATGTTAATGTGTTTGCTTTTAAAATTGTAAAGAGTAATTACCAACTGTGACATTTACCTTATGTGTTTCTTTACCACTATGTATGCATTAGTTTTGCATCCAAACAAGTTATATTTGAAGTGTTCACAATAGTCTCCGAAAAGAAGACAAGAATCAGTGTTACAGAACTATGTCTTATTGAAAACAATTTTATCTTCTTCCCAATTCGTTTTTTTTAAGCCATTTTTTCGACTCATGCCCCTTTCATAACATTCACAAAATAACAACCCACCTTCGCATGCAATGCTCTTGTACGATTTCAGCCACATTTCATGAGTACACTCGTAAACCCACAAGCCACAACATCTTATTGAATGTTTATAAATATTTTCCTCATCCTCCTAGCATATTTCTCACTACATGCATGCATATAGTCTACATTTAAGGAATAGAATCTGATTATTAGTTAATTATATATGTGAATACTTTCGTATAAATGGCGGATGACCCTTTTACTTCATAGTCATCATCGTTATACCATGAGGGCATATCCCCTATGAAATGATTATACTCAAGCTATCTGTTGCATTGAGAAAACATTAGTTTTATAATAAAAAAAAAATTCCTTGCTCTATGTCGACTAGCGCCATGATTCCATTTGTGATTATCATCCTTCACCATTATATCGATTGGCACACTATCCAGCTTAAAATATAACGTGTTCATGATAACCCATCAAAACTGGTCCATCTGACTATGTTCGTTTGCGTTTTGGCTCGTTACATGCCCTCACTTCTCATAGTCACCATGTTCCAGGTTTTGAATGCATATTACCACTATCTTCACTTCCAGTTCAACTGATGGTAGTGATTGCATCAATCTAGAATGTGCTTTTGACTTATTTTTAATTATCAAACAAGCGTTATGGCTCTATATTATCACATGTTACATTCTATCCATGTGTATCAGAAGATGTCTTTCATATGCATAATAAATTTGTTAAAGAGACTTATATGTAGCATATAACAGTTGCTTCTTGATTTGTTGCACATCATTATAGACTATATGTTACCTGAAATGACCTTTCTGAGTCGAATTTCTTTCATAATATGTCATACTTTGTTCTTTACTGTTGCATACATGAGCTTTTCCCTTCCCTTGCAAACATTATTTTCTTGTGATTTTGTTTTCTACGTACCCTTACAATAGTAATAAACATACTTAGATATTAATTATCTTGATTGTTAACTTGACGTGACAATTTGGCCATACAACATGGGTTTCTTTAGCAAGGATAGTCATGGCCATGGGAGGAATAACAGAGGCAGAGAGATGTGGGAAGAAGAAAGTTGTATCACACACTAAATATGGTTTCTGATTGTTTTCAGGATGGTTGTTGGATGATGGTTTCTGACTTTTATTATTGGACATTTTACAGTTCAAGTTTTAATTTCAACATATTTGCATGTACAACACTATAGTTTTTATATTTTGACATACTTGGGAGCACCTTCTTCATAGTATGGTTACAACATGTTTATTTTGTGGACATCATTACATTTTGGGAACTTTTATAGTATATGGCATGTTACTTTTTTAGGATATCTGCTGATATTTATAATTGAGTTATTACGTTTTCTTGTGCTAATTTTGTATAGTCATCTCTATGCATTTTGATGGGTGGGAGACACAAGGGAATGTCATGGCATCTTTTATATGATGATAATTTTTATGAAACATGCATCATTATGGAAAAAGTTGGGAGGCACAAGGAGTATGTTTTTATTTTAGTTTTTTTTTTATCAACCATGAATGCTATATGATTGCTCGAGTGATATGTATATGTACGATGAGAATATTAAACATGATATTTTTCATATTAAATTTCTCAGATTATTTTATTTATTATGAAAGCATAAGTGTAGGAAGTCAAAATTAAATCATTTGTAGATGGTGAGGGGCTACCTACCAAATATTATTAAAATTAAAATTTAACTTATCTTTTAAAACACTCCTCACTCTTTTCCTGAATGATAATGAAATATAATTAAAATAAAACAATAAAGAATCTCTCAAACAATTAACCTCCTTAACTATTTCAAAGGCATACAAAAGGAAAAGGTGACTGAAGGAAAATGATAATAGATTGTAAAGGGAGCTATGCACAAGTTTTAATAGTTATCATTTTATGTGAGTTAAAGGAGATGATCTATTTGGTGGTTGCAAACTCATTCAATGAAGAGACAGGGTAGCTATTATTTTTACAAAAAAGGCTTGCTAACATAATTTCATTAGAATGCCAAGAAGGATTTCTTGAAGTCGTTTCATATCATTTTGGCTTCCTCAATGTTTATATATGATTTTTTTGACATTATAAACATTGTGAATTGAGCTTCACGAAAAATTACTGAATAGAAGGTTGTACTCACTATATTTAATATGAATAAGTCATTGCAACCACATATTTATGTGCATACTTCTTTGAATTTATTCATTTTTCATAAACAATTTTATATTGAAGTTTATTATTTTTTGATAAATTTTTCAGCAAATCTTCTTAAGTATTTGAGTAACCCTATGGATCATAGAACATTCATTTTTATTATTGTTTACTAATTGTTTACTTTAGTTTCATATTGCATTGATGTTGTTATGTATTTTATATTTTGTATTAGATTTCACTTTTTTGTTGTAAATCTTGCATAAACTTTATTTTTGCACTTTATTTTAGTTTTGTTCATAACCATTCATTAATTGTTTCCCTTGTTGTAAATTAACCTGCAAATTCCCAAAACCACTCACTAAAATCAGGCATAAATAATTTGGGCCTAGTCCCATTAACTCACTTTCCTGGTGAGATTCAACATCTTTAGGTGATCATACTGGGTAAAAATCAGTTTATGTTTCTACCCTAATTCTAATATAATGTTCATTTTTTTTCTTTAAGCAACAATGCAATCTCATCTCACCTGAACATGTATAAATCCAATTTTAATTTGATTTCCATTATACCTATGGTTAGTTGTCACATTTTTTAGGGTAACTCATGGGAGTCTTCTTTTGATCACATTGATGACTTAATTATGCTTTGTCAATTTGTCATGGGAGTCTTCTTTTGATCACATTGATGACTTTATTATGCTTTGTCAATTTGTTAAGGTTTATGACATATTTACTTCCTCTAATTTATTTCTCCATTTCCTTCATGGAAAAGAAAATTAATGGTACATGTGTATAACACCTAATCCAATCTTGGCTAGAGATATTTTTTTTATAAAATTCATTATGATTTTCCCACCTATCACCACTTTGGGTTTTTACTTGGGTATCTTCTTGTTCCCCTTCAATGTGACTTTTGCAATGGCCATCATGAGCCTAAATAACTTGTAAAATGTTCTTAAAATCTAAGTTTGAGTATCAAGCAAATCCCTATCTCTTCTTGACCATTGAAAAGGATAATCACATAGCTCATGATTCTTCATCTTCAGATGTTTTTATGGAATCCTTAGCTTATCAATATTCCCACACTATATTTGATCATGAAGCTTTGTTTGATGTCTTCCATCTTAATCATACTCTTTTTTAGACTCATACTAAACAAGATCATGTTTCATTTCTTGAAGATCAATCTTGCAAGAATAATTATCTCGTTTTGTATCTCACTATTTCCCATATTCCTCTTTCATAAAATTATTCTGATGGAAGCCAAATAGAGGATTTAAGGGATGATGTAGCTTCATGTAATTTTTGTTTTGAGATCATGACAAAATCCCCTTTCTCTATTCCATGTCAAATTGAAAATATTATTTCTTCTAATGATCATGAAGAAGACCAGGCCAACCCACACTATCTTTGATCATGAAGCTTTGCTTGATGTCTTCCCTCTTAATGATACTCTTTTTGAGACTCATACTGAATAATATCATGTTGCATTTCTTGAAGATAAATATTGCAAGGAGAATTATCTTGTTTCACATATCACTATTCCCCATATTCCTCTTTCAGAAAAATATTCCGAAGGAAGCCAAATAGAGGATTTAAGGGATAATATAACTTCCTGTAATTTTTCTTTTGAGAACATGATAGAAGCCCATTTTTATAGTCCATGCCAAATTGAAAATATTGTTTTTTCTAATGATCATGAAAAGGCTAAGTCAAGGGTATATGTCTTATTAAATAATGTAATTCTCACGCCCTAACTCCTTTCTTTAAAGAAGTTTTGGATAATTTGTCCTTTAATTCTTATCCTTTTTTAATTATGATGAGCACTTGATCAATGAACATGAAACTAGGGAAGGGGTTCATATGATGCCAATTTATAATGAATTTTTTTATGAAGAGTATGAAGTATTCATTCAAGAAGAGAGAAAAAAAGAATTCATTGTAGATCTAAGAGGAAATCCTATCGCGGAATGCAAAAGGAGATACATGTTTTAATTCACGAGTTTAGATTTCTTTCTCCTCTTCTCTATTACTAAATATACTAATGATGATATTGATAAATTCTTATTTATTTCTCACAACATAAATCTTATGGAAGTATCTTATGGTTGCAAGAATACTTTTCATGATATCATTAAAGAGAGGATAAAGCCTTCTCCTTAAAATCATTTCTACCCCAATTAATTTGAACCTGAGTGCATAAGGCATGTAAATGATAGTAGTAGATCTCATACTAACCATGCTCAATGTCATATTTTACAATATGGTGATCATTTATTTTGTATCACATTTGGTTGCTCTCATCCACTACAGGGATGTGTTCACTTGAATTTTTATCTTTATAGACTTAAAGTCTTTGAAATGTCATGGCAGGATAAGAATATATTTGTTTATTCTAATTTTCATCCTAATTGAACTCAATTTTTCTTTTTTCTTTTTTTTTTGTACATTTTTTTTCCTACTTTTACCATTTTCTTGCCTTATAGCTTTCAGTTATGTTTGATTTCCATCCTTCATTTTTTTTTTGAGTTTTAACTTCTACTTTTAGTTGTTTCTCTTTACTATTTGGTTTTTTCATTTCTCTTCTTTTACATTGCTACTCCATACCTTTTTTTTGAATTTCTTTCTTTCTCTGCTAGACTTTCCATGACTTATGTACAACTAAATCAATAAAAACAATAGAATCCTCATCTTATATGAATATTAGAAGCTATTTTACTCCATAAATAATTTTGAGCTAATATCTTTCACATGTGATCAATGAAAATCATTAATAAGGAAGAAAGAAGGCCTATTGCTTGTGTGAATAGATAGAATTGAAAATATGCTTAGCCAAAATTTTATCTTTTCCTGCATTAAAACACCTCAGGTTAGCCTTCTTCATCCTGCCTCTCACATCCCATGCTTCCCTTCCCCACATGACAACTTGTTGCCATCTCTCTCGTAATTTAAAGTTATCTTTCATAACCATAAATTATGAGTTTGGGTCTGTCTCCTAGAGACCACTTTATTGAATTTCCAATGTTAACACACCTACATAAACAAGGTGCAAACCATTGTGTGTCTTGATTAATTATATCCTAAAATGAACAAAGAACCTATATAATACTTATATAATTTTAGTCTACATGTGGTATGACTCATGTGTCACATTATAATTTTATAAATTTTGGAAACCTGTCACATACAGGGTCTAAACTAGGGTTTAATGCATACATTAATGAAGGGGGATATTAATATTGAACTAATATTCTAATTTTTTGATATACTCCTTTGACGACATTGAAAACTGTTTTATTAAATGTGAATTCTCTGATATTAACAACTCAATGTTTGACATGGAGAAATGCTTAGGTAGCCATGTGAACATCATAGAGTTTTACATTGAGTTTAATGAATTACTTTCCTTAGAGGCTCTTACACGTCGATGGTTTCATCTTATGTTATACAACCACCTCATGGTGGATACATGTTAGACATCTGGTGTGGCAGGAGGTAAGTATTGGGTTGTTAGTTGTTGTTTAATGGAGTTAATGCATGATGTACAATTTGGAATGACACTCTGAAATTGGCCTAGAAATTTCATTGCATTTGTCATTGTAAAAAACAATTGGAAGGACTGTAACATCTGTAAGAATTTTTGGTTATGTGTATATTATTTCCAAAAATAGTTGTATGTGTTATGACATAGCATTGGGCACAAAAGGGGGGGAAACAACTTTTGGGTAATTTATTGCGATTTAAATTACTTAGCATTAAATTATCAATCCATCTTTATATACTTGTGAAGTACACTACACTATATGTTCTAGGAAACAACTTTCAATTTTAATGATAAAAGAATAATTATAATTTATCAATAGCAAGAAATGAATGCTAAACCTACGCAAATGAATCAAAAGAATGGATGGAGTGAAAATGAAATCTTAATCTAAAAAGAAATTAAATTTCAAAGACTGCAAATGCAAGGGAAATTTATGAGATGAAATTTAGTCAAAGCACACACACATACTTGAAAGCAATGAAATGACTATTTTTGAAGGCAATAAAAGCAAAGAGAATTGTTCTAATATAATGAAAGCAAGGAAAATATGTTCTAGGAAATCAAAGACACTTATGCTAATTCAAGTAGTAAATATATTCTAATTTAATCTATCAAAGCATAAAATATTAATCTATGAAAAAAATTTGAAATTTAGTCTATGAAAGCATGTAAGTCTTTAATCTAGAAAGGTGAGTAAATATAAACTACAAAAATTTATAAATTTAATCTATGAAAATGATACAATTAACTATGAGAGCATTACAGATTGTAAACAAAATTTAAAAATTCAACGTGCATTCAAAGCTTAGAGTTCATTCACAAATTAAAACCATGATATGCTTATGAATGCTTGCGCAAGAAACTATGCAATGAAACAATCTATGATATGCCTACAAATGAAAATGACATGAGTGCACAAAGAAGAAGCTAAAGAAGTAAATATTTTTATGCAACCAGCTCACAAAATAGAAGAAAAGATAGATCAATGACTTTTAATTCAACCTCTTGGAGGGGAAAGCCTCCTTTACATTACATAAATGAACAATTCTTGGATGATTCAAATGACAAAACCCGCTTTCTTTATATAGAAGTCTAAGGAGTCACAATATAATCAAAGCTGACATAACAATAATAATGTAAGGGCACAAAAATAACAATAGTGGGCTTCTATGGGGCACAATAATAACAATATGGGGACTACATGGGTACAACAATAAAAATAAGGGGGCTATACTAACAATAATAATAAGGGGATACACTAGTCTTATATATACCTAACATGCCCCTCTCCTTCAAAAAAATGTTGTCCTCAACGCTTAATTAGTTCTGGATAAAATTCTCATACTCCCATGAGGAATCTTCAACGGGTAAGTTATTCCTCTTGATGAGATACTTTGAAATTGATCGATTTCATAGATGTCGAGTTCTTGTTTCATGACTGCTTCAGGTTCCAATATGATTTTTCCCTCCTCGTCAACTTCTGGAAATATTGTTTGGACTGGGATATTGTCACCTATAACCTTCTTTAATCTTGAAACATGGAAAGTTGGGTGCACTCGGGAAGATGACAAAAGCTCCAATTTGTATCCCATAGTATCAATATTTTGCAACACATTGTAAGGACCATAATACTTTAGTGATAATTTATTATCCTTCTTATCTTGTTTGAGGGACATTTGTTTGTATGGTTATAGCCGTAAAAATACCCAGTCTCATACATCAAAACTTCTTTCGTTGTGATGTTGATATGCATGTTATTTCATTCGATTCTACGCCAAAGTCAGCTTATCCTCTAAGAGTTGGAGAACTTGTTGTTGATTCTCAATGTGATCTTCCACTGCTTGAACCTTGGAATTTTCTCTTAAAGATGATGTGATGGACGACAGATGATATCCATAAAGTGACATAAATGGGGTCATTTTTGCTACAGTATGGAAGGAAGTGTTATACCACCATTCATCTAGAGGTAACCACTTGACCCATTGTGTCTGTTTATCAGATACAAAGCAAAAAATATATCCTTCCAAACATTTTTTCACTATCTTAGCTTTCCCATCAGATTGAGAATGATAATATGAGCTATGAGCTAATTGAGTACCTAGAAAAGAAAATAATTTTGTCTAAAAATTTCGAGTGAAAATGGGATCTCTGTCTCTTAATATAATCATTGGGCTTCCATGTATCTTTTGAATTATTTTCATAAATGTAGTACCAATTGTATTGGCTTTAAATGGATGTGATAATGCGCAAAAGTGTGCATTCTTTGTAAGTCTATCAACTACCACCATGATTACACTCTTTCCTTCGGGCTTGCGTAAACCTGTGATAAAATCCATTGAAAATTCCTCCCAATGTTGACTTGGAATGAATTACGGCTTTAATAGACTTGGGATCTTAATTGTCTCAAATTTATTTCGTTGGCAAACCAAACATGCTACCACAAAATTTCGAATATCATAGTTCAATGTTTAAACATGTAGTGAGCATAATTGTAAAAGTACACCACATTATTCTTTCTTCAGAAGCTTTGTCACGACATTAGAGTTGATATATTTCTTGGTTTCCCTACAATACCCTGTGATTTGGAAATATGGTCATTGATGGTAAATTATCATAAATGAGTTACACTAGAATTATCATTGATGGCAAAGGAGCAGAGAAGTAGCGATTATAAGGCAAAGGAGTAGATCATGCAATGTGCAGCAATGTGTAGCAGAGAGGAAAAGGAGAAAAAATAGAAGTATAACCTAAAGCAAAGAGAAGCAACAAAGAGGCAAAGGAGAAGCATGGAGAAGCTTTAGTGTGATTATTTAAGGCAAAGAAGCAGCAAAATAAAAAATGCAATCAAGGTAGTTAAGGCAGCGAAAGGAAACAAAAGGCACAAAAGGCAACAGAGATACAACAAAGATAGAGAAGCAACAAAATTAGAGAGGCAACGAATGTAGAGAGGCAGTGAAGGCAGCAGAGGCAACGAATGCAACTAAGAAGGCACCAAAGGCAGCAAGGCAGCAAAGAAGCAGAAATAGCAGAGATGCAGCAATTACCAAAGGTAGCAGAGATACAACAAAGACAGAGAAGCAACAAAAGCAGAGAGGTAGTGAATGCAGCAGATATATAACAAAGATAGAGAAGCAACAAAATCAAAGAGGCAGCGAATGTAGAGAGGCAACAAATGCAGTAGAGGCAGCGAATATAGCTAAGAAGGCACCAAAGGCAGCAAGGTAGCAAAGGCAGCAAAGAAGTAGAAATAACAGAGATGCAGCAATTACTACAAAGGCAGAAAATGTAGCAGAGAAGTAGCCGAGATAGTGGAGGTAACGAATGGAGCAGAGACAGAAAAGAGGCAGAGACAGATGAAGGAATTTGTATTTTCCATACACAGTGAGGACTAGAGATCTTACACAAAAATGATTAAGCCAAGAGAGAGAGGTGAGAGCCGAGAGAAAGAGAGGGCTCTAATCAGTGGATGTCGAGTGTGATAACTCGGGATGACATTCATTAAAAAAGACAAGCACAGGAAGAACAGCGTGCAGAAACTGGAGTTACAGAGCGGGATAGTGTAAACAAATGAAAAATCGACAAGACAGGTAATTCTTTGAAGAATTTCAAGGGAGGCGAACGGACGGTCAGGATTAGATCACAAAAGTGAAGGCAAGAGATGGATGGCAGAGATCGAATCGCATTAGGAGTGATTTCGCAAATCACAACATTTAAGAGTTTAACATTAAGGTGTCGCATGGTAAGTTAAAGTATTTGCGATGTTAAATGGAGAAGACATGTGTTGGCACGGCACAACATCGCAGATCGCAATAAATAGAGTATAACCAAAAAGTAAATCTTATAAAGTGCGAAGTGTGATCAGATGAGGACTGTTAGATCTGGGGGCAGAGCAACGGCGGACGACGAATTGCGAGACCGCACATCGCAGCGCTTAAGGGATAGTAGGAAGACGACCGCAAGTTAAGTTAAATTTTTTACGATGTGAAATGGAGGGACACATGTCGACCTTGCACAACATCGCATCTTGCAAGAAATAGGGTTTAAATTCGAAGACCTCGCAAGGTATGTTGTTTTGGTTGCGATGCAGTAAGGATCAAGCAACGTAATGCGATGAAGGGAGTCTATGTTGCAGCACCATGCTCAAGCACAGATCGCAAATCGCATGGTTTAAGGTTTACCTCTAATGGTAGAGTGGGAAACCTGTAGGCAAGCATTTGTGATGAGATATGATTGGTCAAGCATTGTGGGACCCAATATCCCTTGTTTCATGTATGTTATATGCGCCATATTATAAAGTTTACTTTGTTGATTACTAATCATATATATGTTATATATATTTGCGTTGTTGACCGATAAACATATGTATGTTGATTAAAGCTCGGATTTGTAATTTGCCACATGTATAAAGGGAGTTGTATGTGGGCCATATCCCACAAGTCATAAAGAAATGATCTAAACGCAAATCAAAGGACCACGAGCTCGGGCAGAATAGTGTTACGGCAGTAAAGCTAACGAAGGGGCTGAACGCGGAAGAAGAGTCGAGCTAAAAGGGGTAGTTATGTAGAACATGTGGAATATAACGGCAGAAGCAGAAAAGACACAAAGACAACAAGCCGAAGAGGACAAACGCACAACAAAGCAAAGAAACTAATGGGCTAAGTAAATAATTGATTGTAACTAAAAATGTATTATTTATTTTTATATTGTTTGTGATGCAAAGGCAAGTCTCTGTAGGCAAAGAAAAACTCCAATTTGATATTGTAATGATTGTATATATTGTTGTAACATTCGGAATATGCTAAGTGAGAAAATGAGTGGGTGAAAGGCAAGAGTCATTCCTATTCACTTCATATTACTTGTAGAATGCAAACATCCATGAAGTTATCTGTATAAAACATGTAATATCCACATGCATAACACTACGAAAACAGAGAGAGAGAGAGAGAGAGAGAGAGAGAGAGAGAGAGAGAGAGTATAGTAGAATTGAAGAGAGTTGAAGATTGTTAGAAAGCTGCAGAATGGAAGAGAACAGAAGAATATAAGAAAGCTGCAAACGATTGGAGAGTGAAATAATAAGAGAGGACTGATAGATATGTTGTGCATATCAGGAGCTTATATGAAGCAGATATGAAGGCTAAAAATGCAGCAGTGAAGAAGGAGTAAAACAGAGTTGATATCCAAGTAAATCAGCATATGATTTTATTGTACTGTGAGGGTGTTGGTGCTTCCATATCAATTTGTATCTTGATAGATGTCCAGTTGGAGCTGGTTGAGGTAGGAGCCTCCTGTGGGTTGTAGCCTACAGAAAAATACATGGGAGTTGGTGCTTCCGTTTCAAGTTGTAGCTTGATAGATGTCCAGTTGGAGCTGGTTGAGGTAGGAGCCTCCTGTGGGTTGTAGCCTGCAGAAAATACATGGGAGTTGGAGCTTCCTTGCAAGTTGTAGCTTGCAGAATTTGAGGTAGTAGCCTCCTATAGGTTGGAGCCTACAAAATATCAGTGGTGAGAGGGAGTTGGAGCTTGCCTTTGCATCACAACAATAATAATATGTGGTTTTCTCCCTTATGGGTTTCCACTTATATCTGATGTCTATGTGCTTGATGATTACGTGTTGATGTGATGTTTTAATCTACTTAATTACTTGCTCTACATACATTAAATTTTTTGATTCATTATGTATCAAGATGCTTATGAACTAAAGGTGTAATTGAGTTGAATGAAAAGAGTTTTATATGTCCATGAATGTAATAAACTGATTCAATCCCCCCCCCCCTTCTCAGTTTAGCTAAGAGTTCATCAATTGGTATCAGAGCCAGTTCCTTCTATATCAGTTTAACAACTAGAAGGAGATCCTAGGTCCCCAAGATAGCTAGCCTAGAAGGATGCTCAACAAATAAAGCTCCATTTTTTACCGACACAAACCATGATTTCTGGAAAATAAGATTGGGGACATACATAATGTCTCCATGAATAGAAGTTTGGGCTGCTATGGAAGAAGGATATGCTCCAAAGGATACTGACACAGAAAAAGATGCCAAACAAAAGTTTCATAGCCAATGAAAAAGCCATGAATGCACTTTTGAGTGGTCTGTGTAAGTCTGAATTTATCAAGGTAATGCACAGTGTGACTGCCAAATAAATCTGGGATACATTAGAAAGTATCCATGAGGGAGATAAAAAGGTGAAGATGGCCAAGCTACAAACCTATAAAGCTCAGTTTGAAAATATAAAAATGAATGAAGATGAAGATATAGCCAGTTTCTTCTTAAAGGTTGCGGAAATTGTGAATAAAATGAAAGCTCTAGGAGAACCCATTAAGGGACGTGTAATTGTGCAAAATATATTGAGATATTTAACATCCAGGTTTAACCCTAAGGTTTCATCCATAGAAGAAACAACAAATTGGGAAACCTTTACCATGAACCAATTGCTTGGAAACTTAATAGCTTATGAGATGAGACTTCCACAAGGGAATTCAAATGTGAGGGAGGCAGCCTTTAAGGTAGAAAAGTGCATGAAAGGGAAGGAAGATACATGTTCATGCTCAGATGAAGAAGAGGCCAAATTCGTCAGAAGATTGGATAAAGGCACAGGTAAATACATAGTTAAACTTCCATTTAAGTGCTTTAACTGTGGAAGAGTGGGGCACTATGCATCTAAATTTCCTCATAAGAAAACATAGAACCATCCACAAGAGACAGAGAAAAACAATATAAATAAATGGCAGAAATGGAAGAGAGTCAATAGAAAATCGTTTTATGCACAGCAAGGTAGCAGTGCATTTGAAAGCTCAGATGAATCTTCAAATAAAGAAGGAACCTCTGAATTTGTGTTGATGGCCAAGGAAGAGCCTGAAGGATTCCTTCTTTAAGATGAGGAAGAAGGTGAGGTAGATCTTGAGGGGGAGGTAAGGAGTGCCCTGGAGGAAATAGACAGACTTAGACTCAAGTGCAGAAAACAAAAAGACATTCTCCTGAAATATGCAAAGGAAGAACCCGATTCGAAAAACCTCATTCAATTGAAAGCAGAACTTGAAGAAGCTAGGAAGGTGGAAGACATTCTGCTTAAGAAAATTAAAGATAAACATCAGGAGCAAGAGAAATTGGAAGAAGAAGTAGTACGCCTAAGAAAGAAACTAGAAAATGTCCAAAGGGAGTTATCTATGAACACTTCATGAATTAAAAGCTTTGAACAGTTGGAAAAAATACTAAATGCTCAAAGATGTCCTCTCATAATGATTGGGATAGTCTATGAAGGAGAAACCAGTAAGTCCAAGGTAGAAGATAACAAGAATATCATTTTTGTAAAAGCTATAATGGAAGCAACTCAAAATATTCCTACAGAAGTAGAAGCCAGCAAGAACATGATTTGTAAAGAAACAAACAGAAACAAGCAGCAACATGAAAGGACAGAGAATGAGAGGAAGAAATAGTCAACTGCTAAAGGCTCATATGCTCCTAAGGATGAATTGAAAAAATTTGGAAGATGTAAAAGGAGGTCCCTTCCTCCTGTGAGAAGTATCACTTGTTTTGACTGCCATAAGCCTAAACATACTGCGGCATACTGTAAGACAAAGAAAATCCAGTCCAACCAACTAAAGATGCAGCCAATGAAAATACTACCTCAAGAAAACAAATGGAGAGGACAATCGATCACCATGCACACAAATCATTTCCATGGCTATTGTTATGCATGCAATGATTTTGGACATAAAATTGTGAATGTAAATTAAGTTCAAAAGGGAGCACAAAATATTATACATCATCTCAAATGTACCTTGGTAAAATAAGATGACAAGCTTGGTCACAAAGAAAAATAATGTAAGCTACCATATACATTAAAGAACTCTAGACAGATGATGGAATCCAATAAAATCAGAAAAAACTATGAATCAAAAAGAAGTGCAGACATTATGAAGAAACCCAATAAAGTATGGAAGGAAAATAGAAAGGGGGAGCCTGTTACTTCAATAACATAATGAATCCATCATAGTCTCAAGCAGGGATAATTTTAGGGGCGAATTTTAGCCCAAGGGCGAAATTTAAGGGGTTTTAGATTTTAGCAGGGATAATTTTAGGGGCGAATTTTAGCCCAAGGGCGAAATTTAAGGGGTTTTAGATTTTGGAGGGGCGAATTTTATATATAAATTTTTTTTGTATAATTTTGTATAATTAGCCCCAAAATTATTTTAAAAATAATTAATTATTATGTTTTAGCCAAAAAAAATAATGGCGGATAAAACCTGAAATGCTAAATTCGCCTGTCGATTTACTCGTTTGGATGGTTTTGTGTTGTATTCGCCCCCGATTTACTAAGTTGCAGGGTTTTGGAAGGGCGTTCGCCCCAGATTCACTCCGTTGCAGGGTTTTGGAAGGGCGCTGTGCTGTGATACTAAACTGGTTACCAAGCTACCAAGCTTGACCTTATGTTTATTGAGTTGCAGGTTTTTTGAAAAGGCATTCACCCCCAATTTACGTTGTGCTGTGATACTGACTTGGTTGCCAGAACTTCGTCATGACCAACAACCTTATAAAGAATATGTCCGGGAAGATTTCAGCTTTGGCAACAGGGCTATGTCCAAGGGGAATGAATCAATCCTTCTTGACAAGGAAGGTCCCAACCTTTCTAAATTCAGATCCAGCTCCACTGCAGAGCTACACCCAAAAAGCCATGACGAAAAACATAAACAGATGCTCTTTGCGAGTGTCATGAACAGGCTTATTCCCATCATTGTCTGGAAGAAACTCTTTAGAAATCCCCACACATATTCCAGCGTAATAGGCCTCATATGGGCACTCATTTCTTTCAGGTATGCTACATTTTATTATGCCATGAGCATTAAATCAGTTCTGGTATCAATCATCTTTCAGACTGCTCATATGGATTTCTTGTATGATCATTGTAGGTGACATGTTGATATGCCGAGAATTGTGGCGAAATCAATAGCAATCCTGTCTGTTGCAGGTCTCGACATGGCCATGTTTAGTCTGGGTATGCCTTTTCCTGGAAATTTATGTTATTTTTTAGTTGTACTCCCATTTTTCCTACGTGGGTAAATATTCTTCATTGGTGTACTGATCCAATTTTTTCATATATTTGTTAAGAATATTTTTTTAAAGGGGAATTGAATTTTATTGATACCATAGGACTTCAAGGGAAGGGGACATGTTTTTTTTTGGGACCAATCTTAAATACTCTAAATTATAACATTAATTGCATAAAATAACTCCAACTCTAAATCTCTGGGACAGCCTGAAAATTTGCTGAATTTCTAGTACTGAAGGTAAATTCTTTGTGTGTTTAGTTGAGAAAAAGGAGAACATATGCACGGGAAAGATATGAAATTGAGGTAGACAGTTAACCGAAACTCCTGAGAGAAATTGTTAGGAAGCAGTAAATTGTGAGAATGGTGTTGTCATAACTGTCTTTACATGCTGTTCTGAAGTTTTGTTATGACTGCTTACTGACAGATCTGTTCATGGCTTTGCAACCAAGGATCATAGCATGTGGAAATTTTGTTGCAGCTTTTGTCTCTACTTCCATGATCCTACTTGAGCTTATTTAGGATCGAAGCCTGATATATTGCTTTGCGATTTGACTCAAAGAGGGGAAAATCTCAAATGCATTGGCAGAGAGGGGATTTGGTACATAACATCTCCCTATTCATATTTGAAGATGGGGATTAATATTAACGAAATAAAATTTGGACTTCTCGTTAATTTCTTGTATGGAGCCCTCTTATAATGTGGTGTTGATTTTTAGAAGAAAATTAGCTTCTCTCCCTAGTGTCATATCAACAAATTGAATCTGAGCAATGCCCCTACATTAGAGGAGTCCCTTATTTATTTAATTCTGTAGGAGACCCTTATTAGCCTAATCTCCAGATTACTTGGATCTGTCCAAATTGATAATCTCCCGGCTTGTTCAATATTGTCTTTGTTAACTCCTTCCTGATGCCATGTTTGTTTTCTAACTCTTTCCATGCTTTTAGCTAATACATTTCTTTGTTGAATAATACGTATTTTGTACTTCTCCATATTGATTTTTCTGTGAAGTGATTTTTTTTTTTTGGGAGCCAATGCCCCTATCAAGCCTTCTATGAAGGACATGAAAAGAAGTTAAAACAGAGGAATAGATAAGTTCTTCCATTTGAAGGTAAGGATTCAATGGTTCCAAGATAATTCTTTTGCAATTTTCTTGAGAAATATCGTTGTCTCGAGTATGTGTAGGCCTTTAATGACCCCTTGCAAAAATCATTAAGTAGTTTTTGAGAGTCATATTAAATTGGCTAATGACCCCTTGTAAAAATCATTTAGTAGTTTTTGAAAGTCATATTAAATTGGCTTTCCTGCTGATGTTTTTGAGCATTTGATTTTCTTCCTAGAGTGAGAATGTCTCACGTGTGTCTTTCCTGACCTATTCTAGGTTAAGATGGAGCTCAAATCATTTGACATGCTTGTGAAACACAGTGGATAAGATAAACCAAAGTTTCAAGATCAAACAACAGAATACACTGTTCGTTTTATAGATTTAAAATTGGAAGAAAACAACCCCAGCAAAAAGATTCAAATCTCAAATTGGAGTCATACTACCATTTTATGCTTGGAAAACATAATCATATAAGGAAATTAAAACCTGCATTACCTTGACAATCCATGTACATTTCAATATTTGAAAGATCTTATTGATGACATGCCAAATCAGATCATTCAAGAGTCCAAATCCAGTACCTGGAACACAATATCCTTGATGTTCAAACCTCTATCAGTAGGTTCTTTGGAAAATAAAGAGCCTGTACTAAATAAAAACTGACAACCTGACAGTGTTGTCTTTTATTGATCTGGGATTATCGTTTTGAACAGGAAGCCTTCCAACACTATATTTTGGCCTAGGTAACATGAATCTCGCTAGATGAACACTAGCATTTGTCTGGGGTGGGAGCATCTGTTTCAAAACACCAAGGCAAAGTTTTGACTAAAAGTTTAGTAGATTGTCCTTATAATAAAGTAAAAAATTTAGAGAGAAGCTTAAGTTTTTGTGCTTTGTTCTGTCATGGTTTTAACGCTAATAGTGTATTGCTGCTTAATATTTGACAAGAAACTCAATGCTTGCTTAGTGAACTAGGTAAGTATTATGTTTCAAGTATTTTTATTAAAATAGTGTTGTTGAAAATGCCATAGAGTCTGTGGTGTCTGCAAAGAGTCAGAGATGAACTAGAAAACCAACCTGAAGCTAGAAATCAACCTGAAGCTAGAAAACCAAAGGATCTTTTGGATTCACTCCTTTTAGAATGGATTCCAGGGAACCATTTCTCCAATAAACACTCCCGGGATAAATCTGGAATCTCTAGTGCAGGTTCTGAAAATGCTCAAAACACTCGAGAGGTTTAGGTATCAAAGCAGAAAGGTGAGCAAAGGCCACAAACAGCAAAAATAATGCACTGATATTTTTACGCAGCTAACGATTGTTGAGATGAATTTACAAACCTTGGCTTCCTTGATGGCCAAACATTATGTACCTGAAAATGGAACTCAAACATACAAAATGATCATCCCATGTGGTGACAAGGGACAAGTAAAGAGGAACATCAACAGCCAAATAGCAAAGCCTTGAAGCATAAAACACACTGCCACAGCATGATCTATCCTGCATGTCACCTTAGGCATGTCATCAATCACTCTGTCTTGGAAATTTTGATATTTGATGGAGTTAGTTTAGCATCAACCAATCACTCTAGGATCAATTCACTGGAAGGAAATATGACTGCGATCAATCATTCTGTTTAAAAATGGTATTAGAACTAGAAAAATAATTACTGGAACTGTACATATTTTCTGCATGTGCAGATTAGGGAAAACCAGTTTTTGGTAAGGCAGATCAATGGATATCTCAGCTTTCCAGGAGGTACAAAAGTCTCCTTTCTGTATATGAAAGAAGATGGGCAGCTTCTTTTGAAGAATTGTAAATCAGTAGAATCTTGGGGCAAAGGCCTGCTAAAATATAAAAAAAAAATCTATCCCCAAAACAAGGCTATATTGCAATTGAACCTCATGTTTTTGCAGTAGATTTTTTGTTAGATTTTACTGCTGCTTATCATGGAGCAGGAAAATGAACGGCACAGAGCCACTTCTTCCATTTAAAATCCAGATTAATAAGTTGTTGAGAGAGAAAAACACATCACAGACTGGCAATCATGTTGGTTGTGAAATAACTAGGCATAAGATAAGTATAAGCAACCACTTGCGGGAATTAATCTTTTCGAATATCACATAAATTTAAAAAAATCATTTATTTTTCAAAAGGTAGCAACAGTTTTGCTGCCAAAAAAGGCACCCTCTGAGCATGAGACCTTGAACATGTTTCTCATACAAAAAAAACATGCACAACAACAAAAAACTATAAAAATGCACATGCATGTGCTGCACAATTATGTTACATTGCTGTTACATTCATAAGATCGAGCCAGGTTACACTCGAGGAAGAAATTATATATGGTTCTCAATCCACCCAAGGGAAAGAGTAGATTTTAATATGCTTGGCTCAATACACCATAGTCTATGTAATGGGAAATATGAACTACTTAGTGGATTCTGTAATCATTACTTTGTGATGAATAATAGGAATCAGCATTCCTGGATACCCAGATTCATGCTAACATTTGAACTGTGTCCAGGCCCTGCCTGTCCACCCAAGAAATAATATATAATACTCACATCCACCTTGTCAAAAGATAAGATTCTGCCTACTAACTGAACCTGGTTCAATACACATTAGACACTAAAAATAATGACTACCATTAATAGCCTGAGGACCCCATATATGATCACTTTTCAAGGGATTTTCTAAGTTAGCTTTCTTGATTATCTTAAATCCAAACTCTCTGCCAACATTGAGGTGCTACAAAACACACTACATGGCTCTTACAGCTGCATCTACCACCAAAACTTCATAGATGCATGCACAACTGCAAACTGGAGCTAGATTATTCCCATGTCTTGTATTTATCCAGCAGCCTACCCATTATTAAGGCTCTCTTCCAGCCATGACTCACAGATGAAGAACACTGTACACACCATCAAAGACCTCCATGGGTACCATCCACAGGCTTTTGAACATAACGTCTCAGACAGTAAAAGCTATCACAGTCCATGTTGCCTTGATGCAGGTGTGCAGAGTCCGAAGGAAATTTCTGACCTTTTCTGCAATAAAATCCTCAATATTACTTTACAAATCCCAAGAGCAGGTACAAGACCGCCACCAAGCAGCAGGGACCCTGAACTGTACGAATGGTGTAATTGGAGGAAACAAGACAGTCTGTTAGATCCAGGCAAGAGAACCACGATCATTTGCAGTTTGAGGACACCCTCTTGTGGGTGTTGGGTGCCGTTGCACATTTAGCTCCTGTAAACATGCAAAAATAGTAAACAATGATCAAATTAACTATAGTCAAAATGACAAAAACGCTAAATGTGCAAACAACACCAATATATGGATAGATTATATACATAACCAAAATGACAAAGAAATACCTGCATCCATGTGTCTTCGAGGTGACGTTTAGGTGATGTTTCTGGCGATGTGATCGCAGGAGGAAGTGGATGAATCAGTTTCGGGACTACTACAAGGTCCCTGCCAAGAACTAATATTGCACCTGCATTATTTGCAGTACCTATAAAAAAAAGAAAATAATTGCCATCAGAGAGCTAGTTAAATTAATCTCCACACTAAAGTCCATACAGCAAATATATAATTACCGCAATAATTGGTGGCAGAGAAAAGAGTTATCAAATGACCTTGGGAAAAACACTCAAAGCCATCCATGACACATTCATGTGCTCGTACAATGATCTGCAGATCATTATGGTTGCAAAACTCCATCACTCGATCAAGCTGAAAAGTGGAAGACACCATCAGCTCAATCAGTTGGCTAGCTTTCCATCAAAAACTCAAGAACCTAAACTTCACTCATCTGCTAGAAAGGAAGAAAAACAAATGTCCAGAAATCCATGTCCTCATATAAACAGGTTCATGATTATCCCACGTGACCCACGGTTATAAAATACAAAAATTGAAGACTCAAGTGATTGAGAATGCTTAGAAGAAATATATTTTGTAAGTCTCAGAAATTAAACTGCATGATTCTTCTGCAACATAAATTTATAGAGCCATAATGAAGGTTTCTTCGAAAATATCCTTGCTGAGAGCTTTGTAAATATATGGAACAAGCAACGAACTTTTGAAATGGATTTCTCCAAAGTTCTAGGTGCCCAGGTCTCTCAGAATCACTTCTATTGGAATCCAAGGAATGTAAGCTGACGTTTAATTCAAAAGGTTATCATTAAGAAGTGAAAATTACAGTTGATATACCTGAGCTATGTTGCATGAAGTATCTGAGGCCGGTCATCATTTTGAGAACCAAGTGCCAGTGTCCATTATTCTTGTTGACCTTCTGTGGCAGAATCTGTGCTAAAAATGCATATCTTTACTATCTTCTTGATCTTTTCCAAATTTTCTTTCACCTGAGCAGCTATCATATCCTCGACTGGCCACTTTAAATTTACTGTTGCTTTGAAAACAGATCTCTAACTTATGGTATTCTTCAGGTTAATGAGAAGATTAAGGGCGTCCAAATATCTCTCTTTCCTCTATCACTCCTATGTCATTTTATTTTCACTCTCAGAGGAGAAGGGTCAATAGTGTCATAAACTGTTTGATGGGCTTTGTTACACACCCAAGTGGGTAACCCCTAGGAGAAAAATTTTGTCCTATGGATGGATCACTGATTGAACAAAATTATAGATCATTTTTGGTTGTATTCTTGTTCCCATGCTTCACCTTGGTGGTTTTTACTTACCCCTAGTCTAGTGTGATCTTCCATGAGGCCTTTCTTCCTGATCTATTTTGTCAAACAAAATAATGTACATCAAAAATTGCTCAAGTTTGCAGATTTTGTGTCAGTTCCCGCATTCAAATTTAGCTCTTTTGCCTCGGTTTTGTTTCCAATATACTTCCAAATTTGATGAGTTTTAGTTTTGGATATAAATTTTATGGGTTTTGGATTTGAGATTGAGTTCATCCTCAAGATATATGGGATTGGGATTTTCTTTGTTTTTGAATTCTCACATTCCAGTTGTCTGTTGTTCAGGCGGGAGCAACAATTCTGTGGGACCTCATAGTTGGTGGGTGGGATGTTTCCTATTGGTCAGAGTTTGTGTTGAGTGCACAGGGAAGCTATTCAACTCTAATTGAAAAGAACATAAAGTTGTCTTCATTTGATGAGTCAATTTGCAATTCCTTCAAGGCATCAAAGGCAGGGAAGGTAGTTCTGATAATAGACAAGTCCTCTTCAAACAAGAAGAAGGCTCAAAACTCGACCTATATGCCAACTACTTCTTATGATCGTTCCTAGGAACATGAATCGTAATTTTTGTAGGTTTAAAATTTATCACAAGTTTTCTCTATTGTGATCGAATTTGTGGAGGTTATCTCAAAATTTATTTAAGGTACCATGGATCTAAATTTCTTATGAACTTTCAACACTAACAAACTTTGGTGCAAATTGTTGATCAATTCTCACTTGGTTAGGGTTATAAATGTTAATGAAAATTTTGTGTGCATGCATGAGAGTTGGGTGCAAATGCACAATGTTGTGTAGCATTAGTGTGATAAATATGGGATAGTGCAAAGCATAGTTTTGAAGATTAGTCTAATTTGACTCATACCTAATCAACTCAGTCAAGTTGATTGTTGGTTGAACGGTTAATTGTTGGTTCAATGGAAATAAGATTTTGCAGGCACAAATACCAAAGGGAAAAATGGAGCCCATCATGGGGTACTCTTTGTAATTCTCCACCACTACTACCTTCCATGCTTCCTCAAACTCCTCTCCAACCTCAATATCAGTGCTAGTAGTAGCATGAGCAACAACACTACGCTTAGCAGAACTAGAAGAATGTGTTTTCCAAACTGCATGAGAACTACTTCCCTCATGAGTCACCATGTGCCATGCTTGGTCTCGGTGGTTCTCTTCCTTCTACTCCTAGTTCAACTACCATATATTCATTGGAACCAACACCCCGAACTCCACTAGACAACGATTCACCATTTTGTAGTAGTGATTCGCCATGATTTTACAAGATAATATAATCTCGTGAGAAATTCGCCAAAAAATTATATATACATATTATATTATTAATAAAATCGCCTTCCATTTTTCTTATGTATCATGGGGATTCGCCCATTTATTATATATATAAATTTAGGGGGGTTCTTAAAATTATCCCTGGTCTCAAGGGGAGCTTCTCTAGGAAGCAACGCAAATATCCAACCAAAAATAAATAAGAAGCAAAATCCCAGGGGGAGAGCAGTTCATAATTAGTCCCCATAAAAATAGTCTAAGAAGAGCTCCATGGAATAAGAATAGCTAAAAGTTCAGAAAGGGAAAGGAAAATTCCTCTAACAGAGAACTATAGAGGAAGAAGAATACCTGAAGCATTCAATAGCCAACAGGTTGATGGAAGGAGAGAAGGCAACAAGCAGCCATGATGGTAGAGGGAACATCAGCCATGAACATGTAAGCTAAGAATACAATATCACACTAAGTGATGAATGATTAAAATCACAAAAATTATGCTTTGAGCTATAGAACTAGAAAGATATATAGAGGATGATCACACTATGCATCACACTACAAGAGTTATCAATGAAACAAATTTAAGAAGGATGAGTAAGAGAAATGTTTATCATCATTATATCATTTCATCTTTCATCTATAGAAGGTCCCCTTGGAGGAAAGCTGTTAAATGAGTGAAAAAACTATGAGTGGTCTACCCTTGTATATTCCAAGTAAAGAAATTGAAGATGCCTTCCCGGAGATCATTATTTTAGAACAATTGAATTAGATATAGAGCAGCAATGATTCTGAAGCAGTCCTAGAAAGGAATATGCAGTGACATTCTTTTAAACCAGAATGATAGAATAAGAAAACGGTTAATGATGCCAAGATCAGATTCATTATATTAATGAATGTTGTTAAGAACAATGGAGAGCTCAATAGTAGAAACTATGAAGGTTGTCTTAACTATGGGTGCATGTACGAGCTGAAGTGAAATTACTACATAGTTTATCAAATTAGTATCAATTGGTATTTGGATCAAGCAGCCCGCCAATCAACGGAATACCAAGTGTTATCAGTGAACCAGTGGTATGGTACAAGTCCTCAGGATCGGATTATTATGGCAGAAGTACGTCAAGGTAGTATACCCAGCATGATCTGCATTATTAAAGCATAAAAAGGTCAATGAAAGTGCAAAAGGATCATTATCTTGTTTACACTTGAAGTAGTATATTGAGCATTGAAGCGGTATCTATTTCTAGATATAACTGCATGCCTTCCTCAAGTCAGTACATATATATCTTCAAGGCCTCTTTCTTAAGATCATTCATAATACTATGTGAAGTATGTTTTTTGAGATTTCAATTAAACAACTTGAAAATGTTTTGCTGAAAATCATCATGATATAACAGTTAAAGTATCTGAAGTATGAAGGACTAGTTGTGTTAATCTTACATTTGAAGCTCAAGAGTATGTTATTGATTCATCTAAAGCATACTTTAGCAGAAATTATTTGTTGGTATTTCACCATTAAAGAGAGGTTGATCATTGACATACATACCCCCTTATGTCATAAATAAAATTGCATAGTTAATAAGTGAGACCGACCAATACATTGAATGTATCTAACCTCAAGGGTTTGTTTTGAAAGTACATTGTACAAGCAGTAAAGTCATTTAGTCTCTTAGATTGAAAGATATTGTCTAATCTCATAATAAGTTGTAATCTCTGGTTTGATTCATTGTTCACATCAGTAACAAGGACCTTTCAGCTGTTAAGTGTAATATCCCTGTCAGAATCCTGGCTCATATCACCACCAATAGGCAGTAAAGGCGAACCACAACTATAAAAGATATATTGGCATCATCATATTTGAATAGATGTGTACTACAGATTTGTATCTCAGATGAAGATCACAATATGGACTGAAGTATATTTGGAGCAGACTTTATATGTCATATGGAGCATTCTCAATATTTTAGTATTGTTCCAATGATGCATCTCTAGTCATATAAGTCTGATTATATAATTTTGTTCTAGGAAGTGTCCTTATCATCACTTTCAATTGTCAATAAGTGCAAGGAGTATGTGCTTTGGGATGGTATTAGCTTACTGTGTATATACAAGTTCAATGATTCTCAAAAGTGTTCTCCCAACAACTCTTGTACACCAGTCTGGAGCAACAAGGTATAAAGTCAAAATAAAAAGGCCTAAATATAAATCAAAGAGAGGAAATGAAAATATGGAATCTACATTGGGAGATGTGAAACCCTTTGCCATTGATGTCAAAGGGGGAGGAAAAGTAGAAGAAAGGCTCTTCTGAAAAGCAAGCAGAGGAGAAACACACCTCTCAAAATGAAAGGGGGACGAAGTCCTGGAGGAAGTATTGGAGTATTGGTGGATGTGTTGCCATCAATGCCTAAGGGGGAGACTGTTGGAAATATTGTCATTGATGGCAAATGATCAGAAAGGAGTTACACCAGAATTAGCATTAATGGCAAAGGAGCAGAGAAGCAGCGGTTATAAGGCAAAGGAGAAGATCAGGCAATGTGCAGCAATGTGCAGCAGAGAGGCAAAGGAGTAGAAATAGAAGTATAACCTAAAGCTGAGAGAAGAAGCAAAGAGGCAAAGCAGTAGCATGGAGAAGCTTTAGCGTGATTATTTAAGGCAAATAAGCCACAAAAGAATAAATGCAGTCAAGGCAGTTAAGGCAGCGAAAGGAAATGGAAGGCACCAAAGGCAGCAGAGATACAACAAAGACAGAGAAGAAACAAAATCAGAGAGGAAACAAATGTAGAGAGGCAGCAAATGCAGCAGAGATACAACAAAGACAGAGAAGCATCAAAAGTAGAGATTCGGTGCATGCAACAGAGGCAACGAATGCAGCTAAGAAGGCAGCAAGGGCAGTAAGGCAAAAAAGGCAACAAAGAAGCAAAAATAGCAAAGATGTAGCGATTACCAAAGGCAACAGAGATACAAAAAAGATAGAAAATTAACAAAAGCAAAGAGGCAACAAATGTAGTAGATATACAACAAAGACAGAGAAGCAGAAAAAGAAGAGAGGCAACGAATGTAGAGAGGCAGCGAATGCAGCAGAGGCAACGAATGTAGCTAAGAAGGCACCAAAGGCAGCAAGGCAAAAAATTCAGAAAATAAGAAGAAATAATAGATGCAGTGATTACCACAGAGGCAGCAAACACAATAGAGAAGGAGACGAGACAGCAGAGGCAACGAATGGTATAGAGACAAAAAAGAGGCAGAGACAGATGAAGGCATTCGTATTTTCCAGACACATCTTACACAAAGATGATTAAGCCAAGAGAGAGAGGCGAGACTCGAGAGAAAGAGAGGGCTTTAATCAGTAGATTTCGAGTGTGATAACTTGGGTTGACATTCATTAACACAGACAAGCATAGGAGGAACAACGTGTAGAACCAAAGTTAAAGAGCGGGACAGTTTAAACAAACGAAAAATCGAATAAGGCAGAGAATTATTTGGATAATTCCAAGGGAGGCGAATAGATGGTCAGGATTAGATCACAAAAGTGAAGGCGAGAGATGGAAAGCAGAGATCGAATCGCATCAGAAGTGATTTCGCCAATCGCAACATTTAAGAGTTTAGCATTAAGGCGTCGCATGGTAAGTTAAAGTATTTGCAATGCGAAATGGAGAAGACACGTGTTGGCACGGCGCAACATCGCAGATCGCAAGAAATAGAGTATAACCACAAAGTATATCTTATAAAGTGTGTTCAAATGAGGATGGTTAGATCTGGGGGTAGATCAACGACGAACGGCGAATCGCGAGACCGTACATTGCAGTGCTTAAGGGATAGCAGGAAGGCGATCGCAAGTTAAGTTAATTTTTTTGCGATGCGAAATGGAGGGACACGTGTTAACCTTGCACAACATCGCATCCCACAAGAAATAGGGTTTAACTTCGAAGACCTCGCAAGGTATGTTGTTTTGTTTGAGATGTGGTAAGGATCAATCGATGTGATGCGATGAAGGGAGTCCATGTGGCAGCACCGCATTCGAGCGCAGATCGCATGGTTTAAGTTTTATCGCTAAGAGTAGAGTGGGAAACCTGCGGGAAAGCATCTGCGATGAGATATGATTGGTCAAGCACTGTGGGACCCAATAGCCCTTTTTCTGTGTATGTTATATGTTCCATATTATAATGTTTACGCTGTTGATTTCTAATCATATGTATGTTATATATATTTGCGTTGTTGATCAATAAACGTATGTATGTTGATTAAAGCTTGGATTTGTAGTCTGTCGCATGTATAAAGGGAGTTGTATGTGGGCCATATCCCATATGTCACAAAGAAATGATATGAACGCAAATCAAAGGACCAGGAGCTCGGGCAGAATAGTGTTACGAAAGTAAAGCTAACAAAGGGTTTGAACGTGGAAGAAGAGTCGGCCTAAAAGGGGCAGTTATGCAGCAAAGGTGGAATATAACAACAAAAGCAGAAAAGACACAAATACAATAAGCAGAAAATGAAAAACGCATAGCAAAGCGAAGAAACTGATGGGCTCAGTAAATAATTGATTGTAACTGAAAATGTATTATTTATTTTTATATTGTTTGTGATGCAAAGGCAAGTCTCCGTAGGAAAAGAAAACTCCAATTTGATACTGTAATGATTGTATATATTGTTGTAACATTCGGAATATGTTGAGTGAGGAAATGAGTGGGTGAAAGGCAAGAGTCGTGCCTGTTCACTTCATATTCCCTATAGAATGAAAACAACCATGAAGTTATATGTATAAAATAGGTAATATCCATGTGCAGAATGTTATGAAAACAGAGAGAGAGAGAGAGAGAGAGAGAGAGAGAGTGCAACAGAATTGAAGAGAGATGAATATTGTTCGAAAGCTGCAAAATGGAAGAGAGAAGAAGAATATAAGAAAGTTGTAAACGGTTGGAGAGTGAAAGAATAAGAGAGGACTAATAGAGATGTTGTGCATATCAAGAGCTGATATGAAGCAGATATGAAGGTTGAAAAGGCAGCAGTGAAGAAGGAGTAAAACAGAGCTGATATCGAAGTAAATCAGCATATGATTTTATTGTAGTGTGAGGGAGTTGGTGCTTCCAGATCAAGTTGTAGCTTGATAGATGTCCAATTGTAGTTGGTTGAGGTAGGAGCCTCCTGTGGGTTGTAGCCTGTAGAAAAATACATGGGATTTGGTGCTTCTGTTTCAAGTTGTAGCTTGATAGATGTCCAGTTGGAGCTGGTTGAGGTAGGAGCCTCCTGTGGGTTGTAGCCTGTAGAAAAATACATGGGAGTTGGTGCTTCCATTTCAAGTTGTAGCTTGATATATTTCCAGTTGGAGCTGGTTGAGGTAGGAGCCTCCTGTGGGTTGTAGCCTGCAGAAAATAGATGGGAGTTGGAGCTTCCTTGCAAGTTGTAGCTTGCAAAATTTGAGGTAGTAGCCTCTTGTAGGTTGGAGCCTATAGAAAATCAGTGGTGAGAGGGAGTTGGAGCTTGCCTTTGCATCACACCAATAATAAGATGTGGTTTTCTCCCTTATGGGTTTCCACTTATATCTATTGTCTATGTGCTTGATGATTACGTGTTGATATGATGTTTTAATCTGCTTAATTACTTGCTCTACACACATTAAGTTTGTTGATTCATTATGTATTAAGTTGCTTATGAACTTAAGGTGTAATTGAGTTGAATGAAAATTGTTTTTAAATGTCCATGAATGTATTAAACTGATTCACCCCCCCCCCCCCCTCTCAGTTTAGCTAAGAGTTCATCATATAATTCAAATTCATTTCCTTCCCAAAAATATTTCAAGAAAATTATTGAAAATTAAATGCTATAGTCCCCAAGGATTGTAACCATTAGACTCCTAGTACAACATCAACACCTACCATTGGAATAGAAAGCATTGGAATATTCAATACATATTCCCCCATGGTTAGCTTGATATTATGGCACTTTCCAAAGAAATTTATAGTTCCTCCATTTGCAACCATCACTTGACACTCTGGTGCTGGATATAGGAAGCAATTAAATTTCTTAGTTATCTTATAATGAATAAAAGTATGGGTACTACCCAAATCAATCAACACTATTACCTTTTTCTTCTTGATATGTTGTTCTATATTGAGAGTTTGAGGTGTGGTAATTCCTACCAATGCATTGAAATATATGGCCGAATTCATTTCTTCTTTCTCTAGGGTTGTTTCCTGGTATATATCCTTTTATTTTGAATTTTCTTGTTCCTTTTCTTCCTCGTCTTCACAATCTATGTAAATTAATTTCTTCTCAGCACACTTATGACCTTCAATGTATTTTCTATCAGAATTGTAACAAAGCCCTTTTGCTCTTTTTTCTTCCAATTGTTGTGGTGTCAACCTTGTAGTTTGTGGAAGGCTAGGAGTAGAAACACTTCCATATTTATAGTTGTGAGTGTTAGGATTCCTTGTTACCATAATTTTGCTTCCAACATTTCTTTCCAACCAGAATGCCTTCTCCAATGAATCAGATTCCCAAAGGCAAACCTCATGTTGGATTTTATCCTTTAAAGTCCCTATTAATACATCAATCCTAAGCTCCTATGGAATATAATTTACCCTTATATTAAATTTGTGGAAATCCTCAATGTGCTCTACGATTGAACCCTTTTTGTTTGTGATTTATTAATTGACTAAAGAAGGTGTTTCTCTTTGTATCTTCATAATTTGTTATCATTTCCTCTGTAAAAATTGACCAAGTGACAAGTGGTTTATGAGAAAAAAGCTAATGATGCCATACAAACTGATTTGGTTCTAAATATAAAGTTGAAATACGTACCTTTTGTGTGCGTTGCACATTATGGAGATCAAAATATTCGTCCATCTAAAGTATCCTTGTTCAGGATCCTTGTCATCAAACTTCCTTGTATCGATCTTTGGAATATGGTGGCTCTTCAATCCAATGTTAGAGTCTAAGAATTCATGATTAACATTTATTTTTTTTCTCATCCTAAGTTTCATCTACTACCTTTTCACCATTAGAATAATTTCTTGTAGCAATTTTGTCAAACCTTCCATGTTTACTTTTAAACCATTCTCAATGTCTTCCATGTTGCCTTTTATTTTTGTTTCTATGTCATCCTTCAAAACTTCCATGTATGATTTTAAACCATTCTTCAAACCTTCCATGTATAATTTTAAACAATTTTTGAAACCTTCCATGTATTTTTTTAAACCATCCATCTTATCTTCCATTTCATTTTTGGTTACTCTTTGCGAGAGTGACATTTGTTGCACTTGGTCTCGTAATTTTGATATATCATGTTGCACTTCTTTCTCTTCACGTGTCATAGTAGAGATTTATGAGGGATTAATGGGTGTGGAATTATTTTTGGGAGGAATTTTAAAACCCAATACTGATATCAATGCTTCACTATGCCCTTTTAATCACTTCAAACTGATTTTTTTTAAACAAAATTTGTGCAATTTTATAAAAAATACACACATTTTTCTTACTTTTGAGGAGCTCGATATTGAACATGACGTATCTCTGTGATTTTAGATCCCCAAGGTTTGAAATTTTTTCCTATAGTAGTCCTCTAAGTCTTCTTTCCAATGCCACGGGTTAGACCTAATTTTTATTCTTCAGGTTAAATTTATGCTCAATCTCCCACAATGGCCTAATTATGGATTAGTTCAGTAGAGAAAACTTGTACGACATGCCACATGTCATTGTTTTGACATTTTTCTCTGAAATTGATACACATGAAACTATAATCTGTGCACACTCGACCACTTTTTACATAATTCAAATCTTATGCCTGAAACAAAAGTTATAAAAATTTTCCCTCAGCCCACTATTTTATATGAAATTATAGATCCTGCAAAAACCCTAAATTCCACAGATCATATCTCCGAAAATATAGCGAAAAAAGATCTGGAATTTTTACACAAAGTTCAACAAGATTTTGGCTCCACGTGATAAACATTTCAGCTTCAGAAGCATCATAGAAACAATATTATAGAAAAAATTCCAAGATGTCCTGTTTGAAGAAGTAAAACCCTAGAATCCCAAGCTCCGATACCAAATTTTATGCAACCAACTCACAAAATAGAAGAAAATATAGATCAACAACTTAGAATTCAGCCTCTTCTAGGGGGAAACCTCCTTTACATAACATAAATGAACAATTCTTGGATGATTCAAATGACAAAATATACTTTCTATATACATGAGTCTAAGGGGTCACAATCTAATCAGAGTTCACATAGAAATAATAATGTAAGGGAACAATAATAACAATAGTGGGTTTCTATGGGGCACATTAATAACAATATGGGGACTACATGGGTACAAAAATAACAATAAGGGGGTTATACTCACAAAAAAGTGCTTTCCTCAACGCTCGAGTAGTTTTGGATGCTTCTGGATAAAATTCTCATACTCCCATGAGGAATCATGTTACATAGGAAATCCCTTCTTCAGAAAGAAGTGATCCCTCTAGCCCAATGAGTGGGTCTAGTAACAACCATGATAAATAATGCAAGATTTCATATTTTCACATTGAAATAACATGAGAGATAGAGATAGCCTAGCTTGCTCCTATGTGATCTCTTTCTCGATGTTGATGTTGATCCTTTCACTTCCAAGCTCGCTCTTTGCTATACATTATGCATTCGAATTCCTGCAAGAAAGGTCATACAACAAAAAATAAAAGAGACATAGTATATATATATATATATATTTCAAAGTAAACCACATGAAAGATCAAGGAGCATCATGCTAAACCAACTAATATTAACAAGTTCATGGAAATCAAAGCTAAATTTGTATTGTTGAATAAAAAAAGGGAAGCTTACAACCAGTGCCTTGACGTTGGAGGCCTCCTTCGGAATGGAAATCCAAGTCCAATCCAAGCTCTTCAATATCTTCTCCTTTCTCCATAAATCAATAACATATAGGTGAAATCAGGAAAAAGAATGGCAACTGGCAATCACCAAACAAGACTCACTAGCATGGCACTCTTTTATAACAGAGTTGGATAGGTTATGGATACAAAAATGAGGGGAAAAGTCCGTATCGCAAAGTGGAAAATATTGGAGATAAGATCATATTCAAAATAAGAGAATTCGACGATATCCTTAACCAAAAAGTACCATACTTCAATTCTCGAGTTCTAGAGAACGAAGCTTCTGCTCCATTTTTGGAGAACCTACCTGAAGAGGACCATTGTGGCTTTACTACTGAATTCCCGCATTGGCAGCATTTTTCATAGGTTAGAGACATGGTGACAAGCGCGAGTATTTTTAGGGGATAACCACGTTGGGCTTGCAAATTAGGGCTTTTTACAAACTTTTGTAGAAAGGCTTCAAGGCATTTCTCTTTTAGGTCTTCAAGGATATTTTAAGCATGTTATCCAAGATGAATAAGTTTTCATAGCTTTTGTCGCTTTGTGACGTTTGTGGCATTATCGAAAAAAAATATGACACTTACAATAAGGACTGAGGAATGCGACAAAATACTGTGTAACATATGCCCCCTAAAGCATGAAAGCAAAACCAAAAGTGATGGTTGAATCGCTTTGTCGGCCATGGAAAGAACTTTGGAAAACCATCATCAAGATACCTGCCAATAAAACATGATACAATATATGAAATATATGATATTAACATGCTTAATAACATATCTCATAATAGGAATCAAATAATACATGAATCCACGGTATGGATTGTTAGGTCCCTATATCACTAGTATAGTCCCTTATTATTGTTAGTGTAAACCCATTATTGTTATTATTGTACCCTTTTAACCCCCATTTTGTTATTATTGTGCCCTTAAATTATTATTGTTAGGTCGGCTAGGATTACATTGTGGCCCACTAGGATTACATTATGGCCCCATGGACTCCTATATATAGAAAGAAGGTTTTGTAAATTGTATCATCAAAGAATTGTTCATTCATGTAATGTATTGGAGGTTGCCCCCTCGAAGTGGCTTGTTTCTAAGGCATTGATACTGCTTTTCTTCTCTTTTTGGAGCTGGTTTCCTAACATTTGGTATCAGAGCTTTGGATTCTAGGGTTTCGCTGCTCCAAACAAGTCATCGTGGAATTTTCGCTATAACTTTTTTTCTACGAAGTTTTAGAAGCTAAAATGTTTAGGGTGCGAAGCCAAAATCCTGAGGAAGATTGTCTAAAAATTTCAGAGCTTGGTTCGCAATATTTTCGGAGATGTGATTTGTGGAAGTTAGGTATTTTTTCAGGCTCCTAAACAGGTCATCGTGGCATTTGCGCTATAACGTTTTTTCTACTGAGGTTCAGAATCTGAAATTTTTATGGTGCAAAGCCAAAATCCTAAGGAAACTCGTCAAAAAATTTCAGAGCTTGGTTCGTAATATTTTTGGAGATATGATCTGTGGAAGGTAGTGCTTTTTCAGGCTCCTGAATTTCATCTAAAATAGGTGATCGTGGGAAAATTTCAATAACTCTCTCTCTGAGCATCAGATTGGAGTGCCGGAAAAAGTGGTCGCAATCACACGGACTGTAGTTTCTTGGATATCAATTTCAAAGGTGAAGAACGAAACAGTGACATGTGGAAAGTCGTACAAGTTCGCTATACTGAACCAGTCCATAATTAGGTCATTGTGGGAGATTGGACATAACTTTGTCTTGGAGAATCCAAATCAAGTCAAACCTATGGCATTAAAAAGAGAATTCAGAGGGCTACTTTAGTGCTGAATTTTAGATATTGAAGAGCTGCAATCACATAGATAATACAATTTAAATATCGAGCTCCTCAAAATCAAGTAAAAGGTGTGTATTTTTTTCCGAATTGCATAAGTCTTGTTTGAAGAATCAAGTTGAATTGACTGCAAGGGCATATTGTAGAATAGATATCAATATTGGATTATAAAATGGCCCCTAAAAAGAATTCAACACCCATTAAGCCTTTGGAAAGCTCTACTATGACTCATGAAGACAAAGAATGGAAACATGACATATCAAAATTACAAGAGCAAGTGCAACAAATTTTGCTCTCGCAAAGAGCAACAAAAAATGACATGGAAGTTTTGAAGAAAGGTGTGGAAACTAAGATGGATGGTTTGAAGAAAGGCGTGTAATCTAAGATAGATGGCATGGAATCTAAGATTGATGGCATGGAGGTTGGCATGGAATCTAAGATGGATGACATGGAAGCTAAGATTGATGAGAAAATGGAAAACATGAAGAATGTTCTAAAAGCAGACATGGAAGGTTTGACAAAGTTGATACAAGAAATGTTTCTTAATGGTGAAAAGATAGTATAAGAACCTCATGATGAGAACAAAATAAATGTTAATCGTGATTTCATAAACTCTAATGTTGGCGGGAAGAACCGCCATATTCCAAATATGGATATGAGGAAGTTTGATGGAAAGGATCGTGTAACATGGATACTACAGATGGAGCAATATTTTGATCTCCATAACGTGCAAAACACACAAAAGGTACGCATTGCAACTTTACATTTAGAACAAAATACATTTGTATGGTATCGATGGCTTTGTTCCCGTAAAAAAATTGTCACTTGGTCAATTTTTACGAAGGAAATGATAGCACATTATGAGGATACAAAGAGCAACACCTTCTTTACCCAATTGATAAATCTCAAACAAAAGGGTTTAGTGGGGCAAACATTTTGAGTGACTTCCAAAATTAAATATAAGTGGGTAACTCCGATATTCCATAGGAACACAGGATTGATCTCTTCATGCACTCTAAAGGATAACATCCAACATGAAGTTCGTGTTTGGAACCCCGATTCATCGGAGACTCGCATTGAGGTTGGCAAAAAAAGTTGAATGTAAAATTATGGCAACAAGGAAGCCTACCACAATTAAATTTATGCATGTATGTCGCTAAGCACTTAGATTTCCAAAACCTACAAGGTTGACACCACAACAATTGGAAGAAAAAAGAGCAAAAGGGCTTTGCTACAGTTGTGATAGAAAATACACTAAAGGTCATAAGTGTGCCGAAAAGAAATTATTTTACATAGATTGTGAAGAAGAAGAAGAAAATGAAAAAGAAGAGGATATACACCAGGAACCAGCCATAGAAGAGGAAGAAATGAATCCAACCATATCATGTAATGCACTGGCAGGAATTACCACTCCTCAAACTCTCAAGATAGCAGGGCAGATCAAGAAGAAAAAGGTAATAGTGTTGATTGATTCAGGTAGCACCCATAATTTTATTCATTGTAACGTAGCCAAGGAATTAAATTGTTTCCTATACCCAGCACCAGAATGTCAAGTGATGGTTGCAAATGGAGGAACTATAAATTGCTCTGGAAAATGCCATAATATCAAGCTAACCATGGGGGAATATGTATCGACTAGTCCAATGCTTTCCATTCCTATGGGAGGTGATGATGTTGTACTAGGAGTACAATGGTTACAATCTTTGGGGACGGTAGCTTTTAATTTTCAAGAACTTTTCTTGAAATTTTTTTCAGAAGGAAAGGAAGTCGAATTACGGGGTATTGAAGGGAAGCCATGAAGGATAATAAGCTCTAATGTCATGACAAAGCTTCTAAAGAAAGAACAACGAGGCGTAATTGCACAATTATGCTCACTAGAAGTTCCAACATCAAAATCATCTATTCCTGCAGATCTCTAACAAGTCTTGGACAATCATTCCAAGGTGTTTGAAACTCCCAAAGGACTCCCACCTATTCGTGATCATGATCACCCTATTCATTTGATTCCAGGAATTGTTCCTCCAAACATCAGGCCTTATAGATATCCTTACGTCCAAAAGAGAAAAATTGAACGTATGATTGCAGAGATGTTAGAGGTGGGTACAATTCAACCTATTCAAAGTTCTTTCTCTGCTCCTGTATTATTGGTACACAAGAAGGATGGATCATGGCGAATGTGTCCGGATTATAGGGAGCTCAATAAGCTCACCATTAAAGATAAATTTCCCATTCCTGTGATTGATGAATTATTGGATGAATTACATGGAGAAATTTACTTTACCAAGTTGGATCTTCATTCAGGATATCATCAAATTAGAATGAAGACCGAAGATATTCCAAAAACAGCATTTCGAACTCATGAGGGTCATTATGAATTTTTGGTCATGCCTTTTGGCCTTACCAATGCACCTTCTAAATTTCAAGGGTTGATGAATTCCATTTTCAAACCCTTCCTTAGAAAATTTGTGCTAGTATTTTTTCATGATATACTAATCTACAGTAGTTCTTGGAAGGATCATGTCGAACATGTTGACAGGGTGCTCAAACTATTGCAAGAGAAACAATTATATGCAAAAACATCCAAATGTTTCTTTGGAGTACAAGAGGTGGAATATCTGGGTCATATTATATCTCACGAGGGTGTTAAAGTAGACCCTAACAAAATTAAAGCTATTAAGGAATGGAAAGTCCCCACGACCATAAAGCAGTTGCGAGGATTTCTCGGGTTAACAGGGTATTATCGCAAGTTTGTTAATAATTATGGGAGAATAGCAGCACCTCTAACAACATTATTGAAGAAATATGCATTTTCATGGACTCCCGAAGCAACTAAGGCCTTTGAACATCTTAAAGAGGCAATGTGCCTAGCACCGGTCTTAGCTACGCCAGACTTCACAAAAACCTTTATTGTGGAATGTGATGCCTTAAGAAATGGAATTGGTGCTGTTTTAATGCAAGAAGGAAGACCCATTTCTTTTGAAAGTCGTCCAATCAAAGGAAAGTATTTACAAAAACCTATTTATGAGAAGGAAATGTTAGCAATACCTCATGCACTAAAGAAATGGCGAACTTACCTAATGGGAAGACACTTCAAGGTAAAAACTGATCATGATAGTCTTAAACACTTTTTGGAACAAAGACTATCGTCAGAAGAACAACAAAAATGGGTCACAAAGATGTTGGGTTATGACTTAAATAATCTACAAAAAAGGAAAGTTGAATGTTGTTGCAGATGCACTCTCAAGAAAGAATGAAGAGGTGGAAGCATTGCTTTGTGCCATTTCTATTATCCAACCAGATTGGATAACTGAAGCAAGAGATGAATGGAAGAAGGACAAAGATGTATGGATACTCATTCAAAAGTTGCAGCAAGATCATAGTACATCTGATACATTTAGTTGGAAAAATGATTCCTTATGGTACAAAGATCGCTTATATCTTTGTAAGAATTCCCAACTAAAACAAAAGATTCTTCTGGAATTGCACACTTTTCCTTTAGGAGGACACTCGGGATTTTTAAAAACTTACCACAGGGTGAAGAAAGAATTTTTTTGGGATGGCCTTAAATTTGATATTCAAAAGTTTGTGACGGAATTTTTGGTTTGCCAGTAGAATAAAGTGGAGGCAATTAAGACCCCGGGACTTCTACAACCTTTATCCATTCCAAGTCAACGTTGGGAGGAGATTTCAATGGATTTTATCACAGGTTTACCTAAGTCCGAAGGAAAGAATGTCATCATGGTGGTAGTTGATAGACTTACCAAGTATGCACACTTTTGTGCATTATCTCATCCATTTAAAGCAAGTACAGTTGCTACTACATTTATGGATAGAATTCAAAAGCTACATGGAAGCCCAAGGGTTATTGTGAGCGACAGAGATCCCATTTTTATTGGAAATTTTTGGACGAAGTTATTTTCTTGTTTGGGTACTCAATTAGCTCATAGCTCATCTTATCATCCTCAATCTGATGGTCAAACTGAGATAGTAAATAAATGTTTGGAAGGATATCTTCGTTGTTTTGTATCCGATAAACAAACACAATGGGTCAAGTGGTTACCTCTTGCTGAATGGTGGTATAACACTTCCTTCCATACTGCAGCAAAAATGACCCCATTTATGGCACTTTGTGGATATCATCCACCATCCATCACATCATCTTTAAGGGAAAATTCGAAGGTTCAAGCAGTGGAAGATCACATCGAGCATCAGCAAGAAGTTCTCCAACTCTTAAAGGATAACCTGAATTTGGCACAAAATCGAATGAAACAACAGGCAGATCAACATCGCAGCGAGAGAAGTTTTGATGTAAGAGATTGGGTATTTTTACAGCTACAACCATACAAACAAATGTCCCTCAAGCAAGCTAAGAAGGATAATAAATTGTCACCAAAGTACTATGGTCCTTACAAGGTGTTGCAAAAGATTGGTACTATGGCATACAAATTGGAGCTTCCTGCTTCTTTGCGAGTACATCCAGTTTTCCATGTTTCATGTTTAAAGAAGGTTATAGGTGAAAATCTTCCTGTTCAAACAATATTGCCAGAACTTGATGAGGAAGGAAAAATCATATTGGAACCTGAAGTGGTCATGGAAACAAGAACTCGACAGCTACGGAATCGATCAATTTCAGAGTATCTCATCAAGTGGAAGAACCTACCCACTGAAGATTCTACATGGGAGGATGAGAATTTTATACAGAAGCACCCGAAGCTACTCAAGCGTTGAGGACAACACTTTTTTTGAAGGAGAGGGGCATGTTAGGTCCCTATATCACTAGTATAGTCCCTTATTATTGTTAGTGTAAACCCATTATTATTATTATTGCACTTTCAGAATTTGATTATGAAAGCATAGCCTTTAAAGCATTATTTGAATAGAGATTACATTGCGGCCCACTAGGATTACATTATGGCCCCATGGACTCCTATATATAGAAAGAAGGTTTTGTAAATTGTATCATCAAAGAATTGTTCATTCATGTAATGTATTGGAGGTTGCCCCCTCGAAGTGGCTTATTTCTAAGGCGTTGATATCTATTTTCTTCTCTTTTTGGAGCTGGTTTCCCAACATGGATGCAACCATCCGTCTAAAAGGGACCATGTAAATGGATCCACGACATGGTTGCAATCATCTGTATAGAAAGGATCATGTATACAATCATGAATACTCAGTAACTTCATGCATCCTGGATAATAACAGATGTGATCTAGGGTCTTCGTCTCGATCTTTATCTACCCATTGTACGAATCTAACCATGTGAATATAGATGTCTTGAGGTCGAATATGGTAGAAACCCCTTGATTACCATTCGATAAGGTAAACCATTAACATGTGAGAGAAAAACCACCAATAATGACGATGGCCCTCAAGGTACGACAACCTAATCTACAAGTGTGAATGAATGAGCTGAAGTCGAACAATTTTAGAATCATATGATCGAAGGCCAATGATGGTCGTTGAATGTGAAGAAATTTCCATTGAGGCATGCAAGCTCCAAGGTACTAAAAATGAGTTTCTAGATCACCTTCCTGTATAATGATATGAAGTCGACATAAAGTGATCCGTCAAAGGAGGACCATAATGATTCCCATATCATCATCACAAAACAAAGGATTTCTCAAGATGATAGGAGTAATTCAAGATTTTTGCAGAGAGGGTCAAATAGGTAGACAATGTTTAACTTTTACAATAGAACTTCTCTTCAACATATTGGTGACACGACTTTAGAGTATGACATCATTTGACTAAATATGGGATCAAAGGTTATGATGACAACATATGATGATTTACTGAGAGTCAAATGGATTTCCCAAACCCAAGAAGGAAAATAACGAATGAAGGATATGTCTAATCTGACACGAAATGCAGATGAGTGTCATGTTCAAGAGTGATATGTTGCCTTTGGTACAAAACACAAAACATGTTTTACTTCCATTTTCCCCCTCTATTTCTAGCGAGTACCTCTTTATTTTTTATATCAGGCTTGAAGAGGATACCATCTACTTAGCATATAAGTTCACCCTTCGGATGAATCCATCCTAGTAATTTTAACGAGCCCTAGGAAGGAGTAACTCGATCTCGTCATGGTGAAAATTCCTTTGTCGTTTAAGTTTTACGAGTCTGACGGAGGGGTAACTCGGTATATTTTTCATGTTTAGGGATTTTGAAAAATAGATGCAAAAGAAATCTCCAAAAGGTCCCTTTTCGTAAATAGTCCCTCGGATCCGAAAAGGCATAAAAAAATATTCGAGAGAACCACTTAGTCATGTTTGACCAAGGAATTCCTTTTTTGTAATTAGTCGACCTTTGCCCGAAAAGGGTAAACGTATACTAAGACGACATCAATTCATTTGTTTTAACGAGCTTGAAAGGACAAGTGCTTGGCAATATTTTCATGTTTCGAGAGTCAGAAAAGAGCTTAAAGTTGATTCCAAGGGGGCTCCTTTTTCGTTTGTTTTCACGAGTCTGAAAAAGCGATAAAAGATAACTCGTTGTTCACCATTGACCCAATTTGATTCATAATGACTTGGTTCTACACATGCAATCAAACGTCACAATGATCGAGAAAAAATATATAAATATAGGTAAAATTACTTCATAAAATGATAAAAAAACATTTTTTAATAAAAAATATTCAGGAAAAGCCTTTCAATAGTTAAAAGTAAAAAGAAAAAATAATTTTACCATTTGAAGTTTTACATAGCACTTTTCCCTCCATTTTTATTCGAACTTTAGGTGCACCATTCAACCAATCGAGGCTACCATTTTCTGATCCTTCTGTTGCAAGTAATAGCTCTTCTGTTAGTCTGCATTTTCCCTTTATTTTTAAGCAATTTTATCCATTTTTGTCTCGTTAGGGAGCCCTTGAAAAACAAGGGAATGTGGGTGACCAGAGGGTGTTTGACCCACCAGTTCCACGCTAATCGCCTAGACCCTTAAAGTACCAGCACGATGCTAACATGTGAAAATTTCTATACAGACGTGTTGGCACTGAAGGAAAATTCATTTTGGTAAATGCTCTATTTTCACCCAATTTTTTGCCAAATTTATTCCATGAAAGATGCCTAATCCTTATTAATTGATGTTTTGCAAGTGAATCATGGTAATAGAGTGGAAATAAAGGGGCCATAAGGCTTAAGATCAAGAAGTAGCTCAGGATCCAAACTACATAAGAGAACTGCATAACTGCGGTTTGCTCAAATTCTTCTGAACACCTAGGATGTGATCCCAAGTAGATATACTGCACTACTTGGTGAGATGGTGGGATATAGACCACCAAGTATTCGTGATCAATGATAAGGACCTAGAGATCGATGTATGTGACATATATTTCATCACCAGTTTGTCCAGGAGGAGACTGTCGGTCTAACTATCAGGATCTAGACAAGGTGGCAAGAGTACAAACTTAATTATCGCCATAAATCATAGTGATGGGTCTCAAAATACCAAGAGCGGGAAAATTGACATCAAACATTTCAATGATGCAGCTCTTAGGACAGTCCTTTACACTATTTATCAAGTGGTAGGGTTGCAAGCCCTTCATTAGGTGATAAAATCTTAGTTCCAGTATGCAGTGGATTGTATGAGTCCAACTGATTTTGACTGGTGAAAGGGATTGCACGTTAACATGAAGGATGAACTCACCAAGTAAAAAATGGTGAAGTTGAAGCAATTTGGATATGGTTCAATCCTTGTGACTCTCTTCTTAGATAGGGTGCCATTTTTCTGTTGCCAGAGGATAGAGATGGGACCACTTGCGCTGAGGGATCCAGGACTTCATAGATGGAGCGAGGTGATGCCTCACCATGGTGGCAGGAAAAAAATGCCATTCCTGTCTACTTTCTTCTAATGGATACGTTAGCAAATGATCATGATTGATGACTGGACATATGCAGTGACTAATTTGAGGGGAGATTTTGACATTCCTCTTCCACCAGGATGGCAATGGGATGACTTTGATAAGAATTTTTTTTTTAAGTTTTTCAATATTTTTATTTTTTTGTGTACCAAGAGTTTAATTTATGATTATTTTTTACAGATGTTTGAGCAGTGAGGCCTCCAGGGCTATCTCAGGTAGCATGACAGGTTTTCCATCAGATCGAGGTAGTTTTTTATTATGAGGGTGATAACCATATAGTTTAGGTGCAGTGTAATCTCACAACTCTGACCAGAGGCATACCAGACTATGCCTCTGTCGATGATATCTCGCTGTGATACTAGAGACACACTATGGGGGTTCTAGCTAGAATACGTCGAAAATTAGGTTGAGTTGTCAGAGTTGTTACATTATATCATCAACATCAGGCCAGAGGATAGATATGCCTCATTACTTATTTTTACTGCACTTATGTAGGCTCGAGAAGCCATTCGTCTCGGAACATAGATTTTTGACATTTTGATGTACCACACTTTTTTTAAAACTCGATATATATATACATGTTTCTACTGCTATCTAATTTTTTATCATTATGATGTTTTGGTTTTTACATATGATGCAAATGTCTTTCTAACACATAATTTGCTAATGTATTAGTTAATGTATTCAAATGTCTTGGAATACCTTGATAAGTAATGTAATAAAAAATTCATTCTAATAATCAAACACGCAGATACATTCATAATATTTGAGAAATTTTATTGAATAATTTCCATTCAATTGTAGCACAACAAGTTGTGAATCAAGTTTAACAACCAATGCCCTAACACCAAGGGCAGCAACTTCTGATAATAGTTCGATAACTGCACTGTATTCAGAAATTTTGTTAGTTGTTCGACCCAAATGTATGCCTTGTAAATTCACTAACTCGCCATTAGAAGAATAAAGTGCCCATGTTGTGGAATACAAGTTCTTTGTACTACAACAAGCACCATCAGTGAAACCGAAATAATGGGTTGACGACATATACAAACTAAGTGGAACACAGGGTAAGCAGAAGAAAACATGTCTGAAAAAGAAAACAATCACATCAAAATATAATTGTAGACTAATGAATCACATACACTAATGTAAAGAGTATTTAAACTAAATCAAGAATAATACTTTTTGAGATAAAGCTCATTTCGAGGTTCATCCAATTAATTCCCTTCATAATTGATCAACTCATAGGCACATTTTTCTAATACTATTTTAACGATAAAGGGACCATGCCACATTGGTTCGATTTTTCCAAACCCCGGCTTATTTGAGCTTGATCATATAAAAAAACCAAGTCACCTTCGATATAAACACATGGAGTCACAGAGTTATCATACTTTTCTTTAACTCGTTTCTTTGCAACTTCGATAACCAAAGTGAAAATTTATCAAGTCTCATCGAGATGTTTGACGTAAAGCAATAATTCCTCTTCTGGTGAAGTACTAGGCAGTAACTCGACAGTAGCTTCAAAGAAGGAATTTCACACTCGATTGGGAGAGTGGATTCTAGACCATACACCAATTGAAAAGGTGTGAATCCAGTCGTTGTCTTAGCTGAAGTTTGGTATGCCCATAGAGATTAAAATAGCATCATATGCCAAATTGTATACGCCTCCCAATAGTTCGTTGAAGCATCGTGACCAAAACTTTTTTAATGACTTCAAATTTTTCATTGGCCTTTGGATAGTAAGGAGTTGAGTTGTCGTGACGCAAACCCAACTGAGTAGTAAGCTCTTTCAACATATAATTTTGAAAATGAGAACAATGGTTAGTGGTTATGGCTTTTGGGACACCGAATCCTGCTATGACATTATTGAAAAGAAATTGCGTCACAGTTTTACCTTCAACATCATATGTAGGCATCGCCTCTGTAATATCCCAAATTGGGAACTACAGTCAAGGCATGACTGGAAAACACATTTTCCAGTAATGACTGCTATAGTAATTAAATCCAGCACTTGGATCCCTTATATCTTAGTATCTAATTCCTAAATCCAAGAGGGTATCAAAAATAAATCCTCCTAGGTGGGTTAAACAGATCTCCCACACCTAGTTGTCTTCAGAAATGCCTCAAAGAGAGACTGCAGCAATAACAAAGGATTCTGCTTATAGAATAATGCAGTTTCTGCAGGGCAGTGATAAGAGGCTCATAAAATATATTTAAACAGTATTTACATTAGCAAATAAGTCTTACAATTCAATCCAACAAGTACATAGCTGAAAATACAAGGCATAGACAAAAGAAATCTCCTCAAAAAGGGCTGCAACCATATGTTTGACAAAAATGTTGCCTTGATAGCGTTATTTTTATTGAGCTGCACTTTTGTATGTTACATGTCAGATCTAGAGAAAATCTGTGCATAAAATGTTAGATCTATATCATATCCATGCACTAGAAAAGCTCCTCTTTCAGATCCCCTTGGAATTTCAGGGTTTGCACCAAGCATGAGCAATAGATCTGAGATCTAAGAAAGCAGATATGCAAAAATATTCAGGATTACTGAAGCATTTAGATTATGAAAATCAAATCTAAAAAGTAAAAGTATATATCTCCTCCACAATATCTCAAAATGAAGAGTGGAACCTCAACACTCCAAAACCAGCTCTCCAACTGATGCACCCAAACCCCCTGCAACACCTCCTATATGAATAACATAGATATAGACAAGAAACTGTATTGTAGGGGTTAGACAGCTGATGACCTCATGCCAAGATCAGAAATTAAGGCTCATGCACTCCAATACACTTCCTCCAATAGAGTAGAAGCCTCCTCCACTGACAAAGAGCACTGAAATGACTTAGATATGAAAAGATCTGATCTCCATGAAAATAACGCAGTCCCTCAAGGGAGACTGTGTTGCAGCTTGATTAACTGAGTTGGCATGATGCCAAGATGAAAAACTGAAGCTCAACAATGGATGCACTCTTCCAGGAGGTTAAAATACACACTCACTAAGAAGAGGCTCCAATACAATCTAGGTCTTTGCAGATCTAGAGTTCCACTTGCTGCAGCTCACGTAGACAACCCAATCCTAAGCAGAAATGCGCTATAGATGCAAGATGAGGCTTGGCCAAATGCCAGATAGTGGACTATACAAACAAGTCTCCTCCAAGAGCTGCTCAAGGAAGGAGGTGGGAGTTCCTAAACAGGAAATCCCAACAGAGGTGTGTCTCAACAGAAAAAACCTTCAAAAAATAATAACATCAACAACCTTCTCTTGTTGTCCTCCTCCTTATTTTATAGGATGAATGCCTTGCCAAACCCTAAACCACCTCAATGAGTTAACCCCTTTCACATGTGGAGCCTCCATCTAGAACTACGATGTGTATCCATGAGGTTCATTGAACCTAGGAGCCTCCATCTAGAACTACGCTGTGTATCCATGAGGTTCATTGAACCTAGACTGTGTTGTTGATTTGGTTAAGGTTGACTCAATCTTGTGATTTAAGCTCATTCACACCTGCAAGATATCATTTACATGGCCCAGATATGTCTCTGTTTACATGGGCATTGATTTATTCATGTTTTTTAGGAGTTTTACATGTCCTCCTTCATATTTTATTCATAAACATGAAATGCAAGATAAAATAAGGCAAAATAAGATATTCCCATAGGCTTGGTCTAAATGGGAATATTACAGCCTCGGCCCATTTTGTGAAATAATAGATGACAACGATAATATAACCATGTCCCCCGGCCGAGTGAGGGTTACCAGTCATGAAATCGATGCCCCATTTCGCAAAGGGTCTAACAGACAACTGGGTGCAAGGCAGCGGGTGGGGTGCGTTATTTACGGGAATATATATGACATTCATGACATTTTTTAACGATAAGAATGTAATCCTTGAAAATGAAAGGCTAGGAAAAACATGCGCGAAGAATATTTTGAGCAATAGCATAACTTGACATATGACCACCAGATGCCCCAGAGTGACAGTTATTAAAAACTTTCTTAACTTTCTCAAGAGTCAAACATCGACGAAGGATAGAATTTAGACCGGTACAATATAGAGTATCCCCAATAATGCGATAAGGTTGGGACTAGTGACTAATTCTACATCGCTAAGAGTGAGATAATGATATCGCTATACCACAGATTGAGAGTACTAATGAGAAAGAGTGATTCATCTGGAATCAATTCAGTAAAAGGAGTAGGTGCAACTGCGGATGGAAGAGCACAAATCAACTCAGAAAAAACTAGCAACTTCTTTGACTTAGCTTTAGCAAACACTAAATCTAACTCCTATAGAATAAAAATACATTTGGAGTATTTTATCCCAAGCAACTGATGAGTTAGGATGTAAGTTATGGGGTTACAATCAGAAATCAAAATAGTTTTGTGCGGGAGAATATAATGGCGAAAGTGTTGGACGACATGAACAACTGCCAAAGCTAGCTTCTTTACATGAGCGCAACGTGTCTCAGCATCAAAGATGTTTTGACTCAAGTATTATATAACATGTTCATTCCCATCGTCATCGTCCTGAACAAGCACCATGCCAATGGTGTCATTGGCAACGACTAAATATAGGAAATAATCACATCGATAATCAAGGGGATGCAATAAATGAGCATTAACGAGGGTTGTCTTCAAAGCATAAAAATATGTTTCAATGACTTCATCCCAAATGGATGGGACCTCCTGTTTCAACAAACCAGTAATTCCTTTAGCAAGCTCTACATAATCCGCTACAAAACAACAGAGAAATTTCACTTTCCCCTGCAAACTCTGCAGTTGATGTTTAGAAGATGGAGGAGGAAAATTGTTGATAGCCTTGAATTTCAATGGATCGATCCAAATGCCTTCCTTAGAAACCACAAATCCTAAGAGACAACCAAATTCAACACAAAAGACACATTTATGAGGATTCAAGTGAATGGTTTAGTATCGACAACGAATAAAGATCACTCGAAGGTGAGCGGGATAATATTGACGTTTCGTAGAATGAGCAGGAAGATCGTCAAGATAAGGTTGGATTGTATGCTTAATATCATGAAACACATAAGACATATCCCGTTGGAAGGTAGCACCAACATTATTTAAACCAAAAGGGAGATTTTTATATGCAAATTTCCCCCACGGACAGATAAAGGCAATTTTATGTTGATCTAGTTATAGCAAGAAAAATCATCCATAAAATAAATCATCTCACTCCCAACACATTCATCAATTATCTAATCGATAAAAAGAGTGGAGTAATTATCCTTAGGACAAGCCCGACTGATATCACGATAATCAACACAAACAAAAATAGTTCCTTGATTTTTGGTAATCGAAATGATATTAGAGGCCCATTTTGTCAATGGTATAGGGTAAATGAATCCAACTTTAAGAAGTTTTTCAAGTTCACCCTTTATGGCAGTTGCCTTTCTTGGGTGTACTGGACGGAGACGTTGACGAACATGTTTCGTTTCCGGATAGGTAGGAATTTCATGCACGATGATACTAGGATCGACGTCAGGAATTTCTTCGAATGACCAAGCGAAGACATCACAAAATTATTTGAAAAGGGTAGTATAGATTTCAATATCATTAGGAGAACAATATGCCCCAATTTGAATATTCTCTATTATCCCTGGTTTGACAGAGATGTCGATTGGTATGGTAGCCGAAATATTACCCATGTTTCCTTCAGACAAGACTTCATAAACCAAGATGGGATTCTAAAGTGGAACACTCATTTTAGGGGAACCACGGGTTTCTAGACAGGTAGCATTTTCACCAAGGCTTGGGAGAAACAAGGAATAATGATGACCATCATCCCAAGAGTTTCTTCGAGAGACATAACTTCTACTATACTCTCATAATTTTGAAATCTCTCATTCAAAGGATCATCTGACTCTGAAGGACTAATAATAGCATGCACTTAACGAAAAGTCATTTTTGAAACGAAAACTTAAATAGATGCAAGACCCAATTTCTTTAAAAAATCACAAAGGTTACTACTGTTCTATAGCATAGAATCAGTATTTCCTGAATGATACTAGTAAACGGATATTTTAATCAACCTAAGACAAAAAGACTCAATCAAAACACAAAATTTACCACTTAAATCATAAGACTAATTTGCACTTTTTCAAGACACTGAGAACAATCAAAGAAAGAAATAATTCAATCAAAGCAAAGAAAACATTTCAAGGATCAAGACACACTAAGGACTTTCCAAAAAAAACTATAAAAATCTATTTTTCTAAGATCATCACAAACCTCTAGTTAACACCAGTGGTCTGCAACACGATTGTTCCAGCAAAACCTAGCGCTGGCAGCGTGACTATATCCGTTAAAGCACATTGAGAAAGGAAAAGAGGGATAAAGCAAGAAATTCTTGAGAAAAAAACTTTAGACTTGATACCTGAAAACACTTACAAGCCAAAATATAGACTGAAAAATAAGTCACACAAGTGGTCATTCAATGGTTGGCCAAACTAAGTGTTGGCCCTCATTTTTTATCCAATTTTACTTAATTAAATACCCTTTGTTTCCATGCTATCCATCCATATACCATCCATATACACCCTATTTTGACCAATTTATGCATACACATGTATATAAATTATGTTTTGCAATTTTTAGATGTTTTTACAAAAGTTGGATTTTAAGTGCATTTTTGGACAAGACTAAAAATTCCCATAATGGCTTCATTGATGTTATACTTGAAGGAAACCTGGGCACGAGCTAAGCACATTTCTAGAAATCTTGGGAAATAATAATGGGCATGCACCTATTGGTTCGGTCAAACCGAACTAAACCAGGCCCGGTCAAAGTTGGTCAAACAGGACCTGTTATTTTGGAAATCCCTAGGAAATAAGCCAAATTTAGCATTTTATGGGATTTTCCAGATTTTGAGTGATTGGATAGATGAGCTCGACTAGAACAGATGGGATAAGGATAGACATGGATTTTAGAGACATTTTAGTTAATTTTGTTTCATATTTTTCTATTTAAGCCAAGAACATTGAAGGCATGTATATGTAGAATTTGTATGATTTCACTTTGATATTTATAGACTTTGGGAGCTAATTGAAGAACCAATTCTATCTTATTTTTTCTTGTTCTATATGGTGAATGCTTGATTGAGTTACAATAGCTGAGAAGTACTTTCATTGTGTGAGGCAAGGGTCCGCACACCGAGCTAAGTGCACTTTCTGGTTAATTTAGTTGCAATTTCCTGAACTAGTTTTGTTCCATGTTTAATCGGTTAATTATATGTATGCTGATATGTTATGATTGCTAATTAATCCTAATATAAATTATAATATGCATATGAAGGGTCAAATCATTGTTTAAGTTAAACTCTCCTATCTGATCAGAGACTAGAAACTAGAATTCATCTTTCTTGCTTTTAAGTGATTTTCTGAATTTCCAGTTTTTATACATTGGCATTAATGATGAATGAATCTATAAAGAAGGACATAAAGGAGCTCCTTAGTTAGGAGCATCTTCTATTATTATTTTATGCATCTTGAGCTATTATTCATTAGTGATTTTGATTTTTGTTTATGGAGTAGTATTGTAGAGAAGGTCAACCAAGTTCTCCTAAGTTAGGAGCTTCTTCTTCTGCTTATTACATATTGAATTAGAAATTATTTAGTTTAATTTTATATTTGTAATATGCATTTCCTTTAAATTCAATAATTCATCTTCTTAAATTGACTGTAGTTGAAATCCATATATTTTGGATATGCTTCCAAGTTTTACAAACCCAGATTGATAATAAAATACTTTATGTTAGTTTACCCAGTAAACAGATCAAACCCTAAGCATGGAGACAAAAAACGAGAAGAGGGTGAAAAGGGTGTTGGATCCACAGTGGAGTCGTCAATTTGTTACACACTCAATCCCTCTAGCCCAATAAGTGGTTCTAGTAACAACTGTGACAAATAATGCACAATTTCTTAGTTTAACATCGAAATAACATGAGAGAGGGAGATATCCTACCTCGCTCCTATGCGATCGCTTTATTGATGTTGATGTTGATCCTTTTTATTCTAGGATTGCTCCTCGCTATACCTTTTGTGTTCAAATACTTGCAATAAATATCACACGGCAACAAATGAAAGAGACATAGCATATATATATATATATCAAAGTAAACCATGTGACAAATCAAGGAGCATCATGCTAAACTAGTTAATATTAACAAGTTCATGGAAAGAAAAGCACACTTTGTATTATTAAATAAATAAAGGGAAGCTTGAAATCAGTACCTTAATGTTGGAGGCCTCCTTCGGAATGGAAATCCAAGTCCAAGCCAAGCTCTTGAATCTCTTCTCCTTTCTCCACGAATCGACAACATATAGGTGTAATCGGGCAGAAGAATGGCAACCAACAATGACCAACCAAGATTCACTAGCATGGCACTCTTTTATAGGAGAGATGGCACGGTTATGGATCCAAAAATGAGCAAAAAAATCCTTATCTCAAAGGGGAAAATCTTTGGAGATAAGATTAGAGTTTCAAAATAAAATAATTCGACCATATCCTCAACCAATAAGTACCAGAATTGCATTCTCGAGAGTTCTAGAGGAGGAAGATTTTGCTCCATTTTTGGAGAAGTTGCCTAAAGAGGAACCTCGCGGCTTTACTACTGAATTCCCATGCTACCAACACTTTTCATAGGTTAGAGACAGGGTGACAGTGCGATGTTGTGTAGGGGATAACTACGCTGGGCTTGAAAATTAGAATTTTTTACAAACTTTTGTAGAAATTCTTCAAGACATTTCTCTTTTAGGTCTTCAGGGATATTTTAAGCATGTTATCTAAGATGAATAATGTTTCACAGCTTTTGTCTCTTTGTGACGTTTGTGGCATGAGCGACACAAAATACAACACTAAGGATAAGGATTGAGGAATGCAACCAAATACTATGTAACAAATATTCAATGAGTAAGTTCTTCCACTTTATGAGATACTTTGAAATCGATCGATATCGTACCTATCGAGTTCTTTTTTTCGTGATTGCTTCAGTTTCAAATATGATTTTTCCTTCCTCATCAAGTTCTGGAAATATTGTTTGAACTAGGAACTTGTCACCTATAAAATTATTTAAGCATTAAACAAGGAAAACTCGGTGCATTCCGTAAGATGTCAGAAGCTCCAATTTGCATGCCATAGTACCAATATTTTGCAACACCTTGTAAGGACCATAATATTTTGATGATAATTTATTATCATTCTTAGATTTCTTGAGGGACATTTGTTTGTATCATTATATCCATAAAAATACCGAGTCACATACATCAAAACTTCTTTCGTTGCGATGTTGATATGCCCGTCATTTCATTTGATTCTGCACCAAAGTGAGGTTATCCTTTAAGAGTTGGAGAACTTGTTGTTGATGCTAGATGTGATCTTCTGCTGCTTGAACCTCAAAATTTTCTCTTAAAAATGATGTGATGGACAGTGGATGATATTAAATAGTCAAATAGTAGTAAAATAGGAAGATAAAAAATTAAAATTAAAAATAAATAAATAAATAAATAAAACACACACACACACACACAACAAAAACAACAAAAACATAGTTTTTTTTAAGTTATGTTTCTTTGTGCCTAGAGATAGAGATCAGAAGGGTAGATTCATTAAACAAAACCACCCAACAATTTAACCATCCACGGGACTGAAAACACTAGTTACACCTACTGTAGAGGAGTTAGAGGAAAAACAGAGATCAGGACAAAGATTAACTCTAATTGAAAGACAGACCTTGTTAGCCTTGGAGGTAAAAGGAAATAAACCACACAAAAAAACTCCTTTCCTAGGAAAAAAAAAGGAAACAAGAAAACCAGTTTTCAAACAACTAGAACAACCTGTCCTTCTACAAATTAAGATAGTTGAGGAAACACCAAATCAAATTCATATTGAAACATTACAAATCTATGAACAATAAATGGATGAATAAGGATAAGGATCTAATATGCCAATTATGACTCCTGAACAGAGAATTGAATATGAGAGACAACAAAGAGAATGGAAAAGGAAAAGAGAGGAAGAAAGGAAATTAGAAGTAGAGAGAAAGAGAGAGGAAGATAGAAGAATAGAAGCATAGAGAAGGAGAGAGGAAGAAGAAAAAACAGAAAATGAAAACAAAAGACTACATGATAATGAAAAAGAAAATGATAATGATCAAGAAGCTACTTTTGGATTTTCAATATTAGACATAATAACAATACTAGGAGAAGAAGTGAAAATGAAAAACATTCCACCTTCTATATTGCCCAACTTTTATTGAATGTCAATAGAAGATCCTAATTCATTTATGTTCGAATTTGATATCTTATGTAGAACTTATGGATACACAGATGACACACACAAGCTTTGTCTCTTTCTTGCTACTTTAGAAGTAGCAACATTAAAATGATTTATGGGTTTAGGAGAACATACCATTTCTTCTTGGGATGATATGAAGAAAATTTTTCTTAAAAAGTATCAAGCTTACTGCAGGGCTAGAGACTCAAAAGAATATATTTTTAGAATGACACAACAAGAAGATGAAAGTTTGGAAGAGTATTTAGAGAGATTTATTTACAATCTACAAAAATCCAAACAACATTCTCTGAATCTCGATACTATCCGCACATTTTTTCTTAAGGGTTTAAGAGATGAATACCTAGATATTTTATAGATAAAAGTACTTTCGGATAAATCAAATCATTGGGATTAGGTCGACGTTTTGAACCAAGTAATGTGGTTCATCCTCAAGACAAGGTGGAGAGACTAATCGATCTCAATGAATAAATAGGGAGATGCATCATTGCCCGGAAATAGCCGTTGAGAACTAGCTGTTAAGACTAGTTGTTAACAACTAGTCTTAACGGCTAATTCTTAACAACTAGTTCTCAACGGATATTTCCGGGCAATGATGCATCTCCCTATTTATTCATTGAGATCAATTAGTCTCTCCGCCTTGTCCTAAAGATGAACCACATTAGTTGGTTCGAAATTTTGACCTAATCCCAATAATGTAATTTATCCGAAAGTACTTTTATCTGCATTATGGATCACAAAAGTCTTATATCTAACATACTTAGATATTATCAATGTGATGGGAAAAGGAGATATCTCAAACCTGCCATTTAATGAAATTGCTAAAATTTGTCAGAAATATTCTAGGGGAAGATCAAGAAGTGGAAAAATGGATGTCACATCAAGAGCTTCCAAATCTGCAGCAAGTGGAGTAACAAGAGCAGAAATAGGAAGTTCACTAGAAAATTTTAAAACAGATCCCTTAAGCACTTTGGGAACACAAGTAGATGTATTAAAAACCAAGAAGAAGAAAGAAGAACAAGATCAAATTTTAGCAATATTTTTTCCAAATTGTAGGAATAAACATCCACTTAGAGAATATTCTTTGCAAGGTATACAAGTGTGTGGACTTTGTACAGAGAATCATGCAACTAAAAACTGTCAAAAATTGAAAGAGTTGTAAATGGAAGAAGTACAAGGGGTAGATTGTTAGGTAAACTTGACTCGGGATAGAGTCAATGTTGACTAGGGTAAATAGTAGTGGTTTTGGGGCACATGGTATTGTGCACCCATGGTTTTAGCCCATGGTATTGCATGTAATGGAGCCTATAAAAGGCTGGGAAGATTTCATTGTAATGTAGGCCTGGAGGTGAGCGGTGAAGGCTCACTTGGCCCGAATGGCTAGGGTTGTGGCCAATGGTTAATGAAATTTCATTGGTTGGGTTTTTCCCCGGAGTTTGGGGTTTTCTCGGATAAACATGTGTTAATGTTTATGTGTTTTTTTGCTGGTTATGTTTATTTATTTCTCTCAGTAAATTCTTTATTTATTCTTGCGGTAAATCCTAACAAATGGTATCGGAGCCAAGTTGCAGGATTGTGGATTGTTTTATTAACCAAGATCGTTCATTCAATGTGGAATGAGAGCGATTTGATTGGATATGTCAGATCTGATGTTTGAAGATCTAGATCTGCATGTGAAGAAGGCAGATCTGGTGTGGATCCACCATTGATAAAGAGTCAAACATAGTGCATCCATGCAAATGTGTAGAAGATGAAGAAGAGTGGGGATGTGATTGCGATCACTGAGAGTCGATTGATGCCATGATAAACTGTAGATCTGCTGCTAGATTCAGATCTGGATATTTCTAGGATTCAAGCCAAGTAGGCGGAAAAATAACACCAACGTTAATAATAGTAGATCTGGTGGTTGGGGGGCGCGAACGCGAAGCGAATCCATTCGCGGAGGAGGATGGAAGCAAGAATACTACTGAGGTTTTTTATCAAGAGAATACGGGGATCAATTTTGATTCGTACGAGGACATTCCCGTTGAGACCAGCGGTGACACCGCTCCTCCTCCAGTTAATAATTTCTCTGAGATCGACTTGGGGGAGAGCCTAAATAACAATCTCCGAAGGTGTAATTATACAAAACCCACTCCTGTCCAGAAGTATGCTATATCTATTTCGCTTGCGGGTTGGGATTTGATGGCATGTGCTCAGACTGGATCCGAGAAAACGGCTGCTTTCTGTTTTCTAATAATTGCAGGGATTTTGCGGGGCAGCCACCCTTAGGCTCCTTGGGGTGTCCGAAAGGAATTCCCTTTGATGCTCATTCTCTCGCCTGCCAGGGAATTCGATGCTCAGATACATCTAGAAGCTAGTAAATTTTCTTATCAAACTAGTCTGAAGGTGCTGGTAGCTTATGGAGGCACCCCTATAAATCAACAGTTCCATGAATTGGAAAGGGGTGTTGACATTCTTGTTGCAACTCCTGGACGACTTGGGGACCTCCTTGAAAGGAGCAGTTGCAGTGGGCACGAAAGGCATAGGAGTTCATTAAATGGATCGAGATCTCTGTTAGAGATCATGATAGATCAGAGATAGGTAGTAGATCCAAAGTGGAGGATTTCGTAGTGACACCACAGGAGGATTCCAGTGTGAATGTCGATGTTTTCTTATTGTAGTGTGAAAACGGGCCAAACCTCAGGAGGCATTGAATATACCGTAATGATCTGGATCTCAACTAGTTTCCTGGTGGGTGAGCCCCACTCAAGAGACAAAGGCATACTACCCACTAGGTTGATTACAAGCATGGGACGATAAGTGATGTAAGGGTGTAGGAACGATGGAAAATCCATGGACTTGCAGAATGACATTCGTGGATGTTGAATGGGGACCCTTGGTGATGTGAGAAACCGAATTGGTTTCTTGGGTATATGGTGGTTAAGTGTTTTTGACAAGGGCTGAGAGTTTATGAAGGAGAGAATATGTGCTAGAATAGCAAGCCATTAGCTGCGTTAGGAGAGCAAAGTGTTTGACAGAATGTGTCAATCAGATGTTTTGAAGAACGTCAAAATGAGAGAGGATATTTGTAGGTGGATTAATTAAAAATTGATGAACCATGTATCTGAAGAGAATTCCTAGAGGACGGTTACAGAGGCTGGTGACCCATGTAATCCGGTAGATGGATTCTTTTTATATGGACATTGATGTACAACTATGATGTCCTCTTTGGAGAGGACATCATGAATAAATGTAGAGAATGGTTATAAAAAATGGAAACAATGAAACAAAAAAAAAATTATTATTATAATGGAGTTAATTTTATTACATGTAAATGGGCATACTGTTGTAAGACTTGGTATGGCATGTGTACCCCTAGGTAATCACTGGTAAAGTCTGGGTTAGACCTAGGTGATAGGGGGGATGTCAAGTTAACAATTACCCTGGGTAAAAATTTGAGGGGGGAAGAGCTAGAGTGAGTGAGGTTGTCTCATCTAGCAGGTTTGGCTGGATTTAGTCAATAATCCCCAAGTCAAGTTTAAGGGGCGAATTGTTAGGTAAACTTGACTCGGGATAGAGTCAATGTTGACTAGGGTAAATAGTAGTGGTTTTGGGGCACATGGTATTGTGCACCCATGGTTTTAGCCCATGGTATTGCATGTAATGGAGCCTATAAAAGGTTGGGAAGACTTCATTGTAATGTAGGCCTGGAGGTGAGCGGTGAAGGCTCACTTGGTCAGATTGGCCAGGGTTATGGCCAATGGTTAATGAAATTCCATTGGTTGGGTTTTTCCCCGGAGTTTGGGGTTTTCTCGGATAAACATATGTGTTAATGTTTATGTGCTTTGTTGCTGGTTATGTTTATTTATTTCTCTCAGTAAATTATTTATTTATTCCTACGGTAAATCCTAACATAGATTTTCTCTATTATATGGCACCAAGGAGACCTTGGCAACCAAGGATGCCTCAACAAGTCCCTCAAAAAAACCCCTAGAATTATCAGTATCCTCCTCATAATTCATGGAACACTCCAATGCCATGGCAGGCTTGGCCTTCGTAACAATATCAAAATCAACCTACACGAGGTTGGACAGGATATAGTTGTGGAAACCAGCCACCTCAAAAAATTTACCCTCAATAATATCAATATCAACATCCATACCAGCAACCATACCCTCAACAACAATTCTAATACCAACAATTCTAGCAACATCAACCAATTCCATTTCCACCACAAAATCTTGTACCAATGCTAACTCAACCTCAGCAGTTTTAATGCCTTCTAACCAACCACCTCCTAGACCAACACAATTTCCAGCTCAGCCAGTAGCTAATCCAAGTAACAAAGTGGATAAACCAGCATACAATGTGGAAGAAGAAACATACTTTCCTACATATTTCATTCTTCCCATACAAGATGTCCACTTAAGGTCTAGGAAGGTGTTACACAATGATTCTCCTCCAATCATAGAAGAATAAACCAAAACAAGGAGAAAAAAATCAACAATATCAACCAGAAAATCAAATTCAGAAAGGAAAATCTATTATGACTCAAACACCACCCTATCCAGAGAGGTTAGTACAGCAGCAAATTCCAATGTCTCTGCCTGAATTTGATATTCTGGATGAATTGAAGAATACATATGTCAAAATTCCTTTGTTACAGGAAATAAAAGATATTCCAGTTTATGTAAAAACAATAAAGGAGTTATGCATCAAGAAATATGGCAGAAGAAAAAGAGATCCACCCACAATCCATGTCAATTGTAGATTGGCTAGTCTCATGTCTACAAAGACAACAATTCAAAAATATATTTACCCTGGGATCCCTATGGTTACCATATCGATCAATAGTTTTTCAGTTCCAAACACTTTAATATATTTGGGAGCAACTATAAATGTTATGACTATAGAGACTATGAAACATTTGAACTTGAACAACATTAGACCTACTACTACAATTTTAGAGCTTGCAGACAGATCTAAAGTTGTACCATAAGGGATATTAGAAGATATCATTGTCTATCTGGATTCATGGGATTATCCTGTAGACTTCCTCATTTTGCAGCCAAAAACAAATTTAGGAGACCATCCTTTAATTTTAGGCAACCATGGTTAGCCATAGCATATGCCTTCATTGGATGCAGATCAGGAAGTATGATTATTGCACATGGGGATGAAAGGAAACATGTTACACTCTATGCTCCAACACAATCTCTTTATTTATTATCATGGCTTGATGGACAAGAACAACAAGAAAACTCAATCTATTCTTAGTATTAATCAAGTCTACAATTTTAGAGAAGAGGAAGAAAATGAGGATCTATTATACCTTTTCATCTCAGAACCAAATATTTCGAAACAACTTAGAATAACACAATATGAATCTGCAAGTCATCTTTTAAATCAGTTTTTCCAGGAAAACTGTACCATTCAATCACTACAAAATTCATTTGAAATTAATTTTTCGATTAACTCAATTACCAATTCAGAGAGTAAAATCATTGAAATCAGTCCTAGAAGGAATCTGAATATTGGTAATAACTTACAATCATCACAAGAACAATAGGCAATAGCACTGTTACAGAAATACTCAAAATATTTTTCCTGGGATTACACAGATATGCAGGGGATTCATCCAAAGACATGTATTCACCACATTTACACTGATGATCAAATCAAACCAGTGAGACAACCACAAAGAAGAATGAATCCCATGAAGAAGGAAATAGTGAAAGAATAATTTTAGAAATTGTTACAAGTTGGATTTATCTATCCTATTTTTGATATTCAATGGGTTTCTCCCTTAGTTGTGCCGCCTAAGAAAAATGGAAAGTGGAGAATATGTATAGAATATAGGGAGCTCAATAAAGCCACGTTAAAAGATCATTTCCCTTTACCATTTATTGATCAAGTACTAGATTCATTAGCTGGGAAGAAATTATTTTCTTTTCTTGATGGATTTAGTGGATACAATCAGATTAAGATAACACTGGAAGACCAAGATAAAACAACATTTACTTGTTCATGGGGAACATATGCATATAATGTTTTTCCCTTTGGGTTATGTAATGCACCTACTACTTTTCAAAGAGCAGTATTTGCAATCTTTTCTAATCTAATACATGAATGTGTAGAGGTCTACATGGATCATTTCACTGTATATGGCAGAACATTTGATGATTATTTAAATTTTTTTGAAATTTTTTTGAAAATATGCATAGAGACAAATCTATCGCTTAGTAATGAAAATCGCTTTATGATGTTAACTGAGGGGATAGTGTTGGGACACCATATTTCTTCTTCAAGAATTAAAGTGGACCCAACAAAAATACAAGTCATTGTGAATTTAATTCCACCCATGACACAAAAGGAAGTAAGAATATTCTTGGGTTATGCAGACTACTATAGGAGATTCATTGAAAATTTCAATAAAATAGCTCTGCCTCTATTCAAGTTACTTGAAAAAAATGTTGAATTCCAATGGACAAATAATTGTCAAAATGCATTTGAAATATTAAAATAAAAATTGTCAGTTGCACCCATTCTTCAAGGACCAAATTGGTCAATGCCATTTCATATATCTACTAATGCTTCTGACACTACTATAGGAGCATCACTTGGACAGAAACAGAATCAGTTTAATTATGCCATATACTTCATAAGAAAAAAATTAACACCGGTAGAATTGAACTATACAGTTATAGAAAAAGAAATGTTAGTTGTAGTGCATGCAGTTAATAAGTTTAGACATTACATAACAATTTATCAAGTATTATTTCACACAGGTCATACAACCATAAGATATTTAACGAATAAAGCAATCACAAATGGCAGAATTACTAAATGGTTGTTATTAATGAAAGAATTTAACATCACTGTACAAGATCGACCAAGTAAGGATAATCAAGTAGCGGACTTTCTATCAAGACTTCATTCACTTGGTGATCCAAATCTTGTTTCAGATAATTTCCTAGATGAACATTTATTTTCTATAACTGTCAAAACTCCATGGTTTGCAGATGTAGCCAACTATTTATCATCTAGAATACTACCATACCATTACACAAATAAACAAAAAATAAAGATAATTAGAGAAAGTGCTAGATATAGTTGGGCAACGGTGACCTCTTTTATACTAGTTATGATCTGATAATAATAAAATGTGTTAGAGAAGACAAGATTCTATATATTTTGAAAGCATGTCATGATGAGCCATGTGGTGGTCATTTTGCAAACAAGCATACGACATACAAAGTGCTCAAACTTGGCTACTACTGGCCATCAATATTCAAGGATTTCAAAGCCTATGTTACGAGATGTGACAGCTGCCAAAGAATTGGAAGACCTGTGGTATCAGATGAAATTCCATTAAAGCCACAAGTAATTATAGAATCATTTGAACAATGGGATTTAGACTTTGTGGGACCAATAAACTCACCATCAAATGGAAAGAAGTACATCCTAGTATCTACAGATTATGTTACTAAGTGGTTGGAGGCAAAGGAAGTGGCAAGAGAAACAGAAGAAACAATTGTTTCTTTTCTATTTGAAGAAATATTTGTAAGGTTTGGAGTTCCATGACAAATTGTTACAGACCAGGGAGCACAATTCACCTCCAAGCGTGTAAGGGATTTGTTATAGGTCAAATTGGGCGCCATTCCCAATGACCCGGTTAACTGGGCATCATCTCCAGGACCGATGATCAAGGGTCTATCATTCCCTATCATCTCAGTTGCTATATGCCCTAAGACAGGAAACAACATGAATCAAACAAGACTTTCATCAAGCAAGGATTTTCCATGGTTTGAAGCTTATTATTAAACATGTGGGAGCTCACCAATGCAGGCTCTAAGGGGCCTAAGTGCGTTGCATATGCAGGTAGCCCCATTCAAGGCTGTTATGCAGAGCACTTCCCTACATTTAAAAGTGCGTTGGTCACATTGGGAGCGAAATTCTCATTGTTCTGGAATCTCCACTTGGCCAGTGTCTTCTAGAAGGGTTCACATGTGTCAAGCTTTGAATCCAAGTGTCCATTTGACATCTACATGAATGGAAACATGTCTTGCATATTTTTGGAATGCAATTTATTGAAAAACAACCTACAGTTCATTTATAAATTGAACACAGATCTAAGTGTTTAGGAGGAAGAATTTGAGTAGGGAAATGCTGGAGAATTTTCAATAGAGAGTTTGATTTGTGGAGCTGCTGCTAGAAATATTTATGCTGTGATGAGACTTGGGAACTCTGCTAGAAGGTCACTTCAAATCAGTCACTAGGTTGTAACCTCTCCTTCTATCATCAATAAAGAGTACTTCTTGTTTTTCCCTACATGCATCTATGTTTACTTTGATTTTCCATATTGCAAGATCTTAGTTGATGAATGTAGTTTATGCTTAACTGATTTAGCTAACTAGCTTGAATATATATCTATATTATTGCATCTTCTACTATTTCAGTGTTCTTTCTTGCAGGAAGCATTCAGCCAACAAAACCGCTTGAATTTGAAGCTGTAGTGGAAGCGACAGAAAGGAGCCATTTGGAAGCGACTGAAACAAGTAAGCCTCCAATCCTCTTTGTGTATCTGTTCTGAGTTAGGAGAAATGGTAGTATAGTCTTTCACCTTTTGTTCTAAGCTAACACCTGCCTAGGGAAGTGTAATTTATCCGTAGATTACAATTCTGGCCCAACAAGATCTTACAGAAAAATACAAGATCAAACACAGAAAATATCATCCGTACTATCCACAAGCGAATGGACAAGTGGAGTCCACTAACAAATTTTTGGAGCATATCATGACAAAAACTATGCAAATGAATAGAAAAGACTGGTCGGAAAAATTAAGAGATGCACTATGGGCATACCGGATCAGGAAGAACACAATTGGAGTCGGTCCATACCAGTTGGTATACAGTAAGTAAGTCCTGTTACCCATAAAATTTCAAATACATACATATAAAATTGTAGCAGAATTGGGAATGGAACTATATGAAGCACAACAACTACGAGTGATTCAATTAAATGAATTGGATGAAATAAGACAGTAAGCCGTGGAGCGTACATCTCTAGTGCAATAACAGAGAATAAAATGGCATGATCGATTCATCAAAAATAAAGTTTTTCAAAAGGGAGACTAGGCACTATTGTTTGACTCCAAGTTTAAAGATTTCAAAGCAAATTTTATGACTCATTGGCTTGGGCCATATGAGATAGAAGAGATCTTTGAAAATGGAGCAGTCAAAGTAAAAACAATAGATGAAATGTCAATTTCATTTGTAGTTAATGGACATAGGCTTAAAGTCTACAATAAGCCTATCAATAAAAAGTATTTTTTTAAATAATTTCAACAGAAACTAATATGGAAATATTGGAACAACATAATATGCCTTCCTTACTTCCAGAAGAATAAAAATAATAATAAATAATAAATAATAAAAGAGTTTGGTTGTGGAAATCCAAGAGACTGGCATAATACAAACTCGAATTCATATCATAAAACCAACTTGTTTGGCCAATATGAATTCTCTATTTGTTTTTTTTTACTTCAATATGATTTTGTAGAGTTAATCCTCCAAGACATGTAAGTCTTGAGAACAAGTCTTAATATCAACAAGGAATAAGTTCATAATAAAACTATGCGAATAGTTTGAGCAGCTGAATTGTAGAAGGAACCTGAATTACATGACAAAAGGGACCTGATACATCATTGAAAATATTATGCAGAAGGGACCTGAGACATCATTGAAAATATTGTGCAGAAGTGACCTGCGATATCATTATGCAGAAGGGACCTGCGATATCATTATGCAAAAGGGACCTATATTATATGACAGAAGAAACTTGAAACATTGTTGAAAATTATATGTCAGAAGGGACCTGAACAACATCAACATTCAAGCCTAAAGTATATGTCAGAAGGGACTTGAAACATCAATTACAAACTGCAGAAGGGACCTAAACAACATCAACATTCAAAGATCCTGAATCAATATCAGATGCGAAAACATGAAGCATAGATAAGTCTCTACATTTCAATATATCCTGGAAGAACCATCGTTATGATAATAAATACAGCAATCAATATTTTGACTGGAGGAAATCATTGACATCAAGTATTTTATGGGAATACAAGTACAATAAGTGAAAAAAAATTGCTCTTAAAATATCGATTCTTTTTTTAAATTTCTAGAAGTTGTTAAGAATAATTTAGTGTTTGATATGCATTCCATTACATTTTACCTATATCCTACCTAAATTTCAAAACACTACCTTCATTATCCTACCCATCATAATCCTAACCCTATTCATTACCCCTTTCCTACATTTACCCTCATACATTAACCATCATTCCATATACCACATTTCATTACCCGTTTCCTACATTTAACCATCATTCCATATACCATCATTCTAATCATTTTTAAAACCATCACATTAATCCTAATTATTTTCTTAAAGAATATGGATCAAAAATTGAAGGCTCGGTATTCAAATTCTTGTTGACCTACAAAACAACAAAGGTTCGTGTCATGATAGAAATTTAATTTTAAAAATGACCATTATAGGGTCATTTTAAAATTAAACTAAACAATAAAAAAATTGACAACCTAAGCTATAAGCGCAAACATGCAAATATATATCATATGATAAAGCTAAGGTACGTAAATGGGCGCACAATGCAAAATGACAAAACCTAAGTTGAAATGAAATTGAAGAACACGAATTATAATGCATTTCAATTAAGGTATGGGTATGCAAAGAAATGAATATGGCTATGAGTGAAGAATGAAATAACAGAGAACGTGAGTTATGGTGATGGGACGTATGTAGACACCGTGGAGAAAGGACATATTGCAAGTCAAAGTAACAAAGCCAAAGAGGCATTTGGGTCAAGGATCAGCATGAAAAACGACCAACATAATTTAAAAAACACATTGCTATGACATAAAACAAACCCTATACAAATATTGAAGCCTCCGCCATTTTTAAACCAATAGGCCTCTGTGATTGCATTCTTCTTTCACCATCACAACTATTACAGGCTCAGAGAAAGGAATTCAACATTGTGTAAACCATAGGCACGCGTTCGAACACCTTGTGAAAAATGAAATTGATTGAGAAAATGCAGAGGGGCTGTGAAGGAAATGGAGAAACTTAAGCCGAGAACAACAAGCATAAGAAATAGCAAAGGAGGTGCGGAGAAATAAGAAGAGGGTGCATTGATGTTGACTGAGATTGGAAGCCTAGATATCTGCCCGTTGTGTTGATTAAACACTCCAAAAAGTTGCAGAAATATCGTGGAGAGAATAGGTAAGCACAAACTCCGAATTTTCCTCATTGATAAAGAAATCTTAAGAATAAATGAAACTCAGGATTGTGTGTTGAACACGAGTTAAACTAATAGTTATAAGTGTGAGTTTTTGCCACCGTTTAGCCCAACTCTCCCACCTATTGGAACATGAGGATTCTGAGATGTCAAAGAGGAGTCTTAACAGTAGTGATGTTGTGAAAACACAGGGATACGAGGCTAAACATAGAGAAATCCTTGGGATTATTCCAAAGTAGGTAAAACAAAATTGAATTCCTCCACATATAGCCACAAAATTGTCATATATTTTTAAAAAAAAAAAGCAAAGTGTTACACAGTGAGTGAATTTTGAAAAATACAGTGAGCCATTTTATGAGTCATTTGATGATTATTTTATATACACAGTGAGCCATTTGTTGATTCTTTTTTGCAAACAGTGAGCCTAAATCATTTCAGTTTGAATGAACAATTAAATTGTCTCTGTAGAGGAAGGGTTAAGTATGAATTCAAAGAGAAGAAAGACATTGTGGCATAAATTTTTTAAATTTTTACACAGTAAATTTAGAGGTAGAGAATTATACACCAAAACAGAGGAGATTTTTTGTAAAATTTTGATAAAACAGAGAATAGAAAGTGAAAGAAAGAGTAATAAAAACATTTTTACAATGTTTTTATGATCTCTATATATAAAAATTTTGTGTTTTTATTAGTTTTTGGAAGTAGTGGGCTCACTTTTGTAGAAGAACAGAGCTTGAAGAAGATTTATTTCATTTCTTTTTGAAGAGCATCAGGGAAGAGGTAAGCCTTATCATCATGCATGAATAAGTCAACAAATATATATGTGTGTGCATAGATTTTATTTTAAATATGAGAATGTTGACAATGCAAGGTTACATAAATTGGTTTTCAAAGCATATGGCTACCAGGGTAGAACCAAAATATTTCCAGATTGAACATTGGGAAAAGGAGACCATAGAAAAACTTTATCAGGCTGGACTAATAGGCTTCCTCCAAAATTTTAATGAACACAATGAAAACATCACAAAGGAGTTCATAAACAATTATGCACAAGGTCAAACCATAGTGGGGAACCTAGTTATCCCATTAAGTCCAGAATCCATTTCTCAGGCTTTAGATATACCATTGTTAGGGGAACAATATCATCAGGGCTTGCACTTCAAAGATAAAGGATGGACCTTCTTTTTGGAGAAAAATAGGAAGGGATCATTTGATAGAACCAAGGGCATTCCAAGGGAATGGTTTAATGAGCCATGGGCAGAGCTGGTGTTAATTATTTAGAGGTTTTTCACATGTGACATTAGGCACAGTGTAGTGCATCTCTATCAGATCAGATTGCTCCATCATATAAAGGGAGAAGTGAAAGTCAATTTTCCATACTTCTCTAAAATTTTGATTAAAATTATAGAGAATGTGAGGAATGAAACTAGACCCAAGGAAGCACAAATCTACCATCAGGAACTCATCAAAATTCTTGTAAAATATCAAATGAAAACCAAGGGTGTAGTGTGGAAAGAGATTTTAGCTCAATATCATTTTGAAGAACAGGTCATAGAGGAGAAGTTTAAACCAGTTCATGAAACAAGGAACATAATGAACTCGCCTCTCTATCCTAGGACAAGGTCCAAGAAGCAACAAGATACTATCATAGTTGAGAGAGAAGCATCTTTCCTATCCATTCCCAGGAGACATAGGAGAAAAATTCCAGCAGAAACAAGTAGTAAAGAGAAAGACCCTGAGGTACAAATTTTTGAAACACCTCCCACAGAAAAACAAGTTGATGAAATCATTGATATATTTCGAAAAGAAGCCTATGAAAAGACATTGGAGAGAGATTCATACTTTAATAATTTTGAGGAAGAATCCACTTCATTTGCATAACACACAAGAGAAGAAGATAAAGAGTTTCACCTTGGCACAATAAAAGAGTTGACAAATCAATTGGAGGTAAGCATAATTCTAGAGAGGAATTTGAAGAAAGAGAACAAGACATATAGGAAAAACAATGCAAAATTGATAAAGGAAAATGAAAATTTGAATGAGAAAGTTGGAAAATTAGAGACAAAGAAAACCCATTTTTATAGACAAGCTTACAGGTGGCTTAATGAGAAAAACACGTGGAAATACAAGTATGAAAGACAAAAGGTCATTGCTTCAATATACAAGGGAGAATAGTATAAAGGGATAGATTTTATTTTGCAAGCAGCATAGCAGGAGGCATCTGGATCAGGTACAATGTCTACATTAGAGCTCAGAAGGTCCAAGAGAAAGAAGAAAGCATGAGGACATGCTTGTACATCAGCAAGGGGGAGATGTTGGCCCTCATTTTTTATCCAATTTTGCTTAATTAAATACACTTTATTTCCATGCTATCCATCCATATACACCATATTTTGACAAATTCGTGCATATCCAGGTATATAAATTATGTTTTGCAATTTTTAAATGTTTTTACAAAAATTCGATTTTAAGTGCATTTTTTGATAGGACTAAAAATTCTCGTAATGGCTTCATTGATGTCATGCTTGTAGGACACCTGGGAATGATATGAGCACATGTCTATAAATATTGGGAACTATGAATGGATGTGCACCTATTGGTTCGGTCAAACCGAGCTAAAACGGGCCCGGTCAAAGATGGTCAGACAGGACCTATTATTCTAGAAATCCCTAGGAAATAAGCCAAATTTAGCATTTTATGGAATTTTCCAGATTTTGAGTGATTGGATGGATGAGCTCGACCAGAATATATGGGGTAAGGATAGGCATGGCTGTTAGAGACATTTTAGTTAAGTTGTTTCATATTTTTCTATTTAAGCCAAGAACATTGAAGGCATGTATATGTAGAATTTGTATGATTTCACTTTGATATTTCTAAACTTTGGGAGCTAATTCAAGAACTAGTCATATCTTCTTTTCTACAGTTCTATATGGTGAATGCTTGATTGAGTTTCAGTAACTAAGAAGTACTTTTAGTGTGTGAGGCAAGGGTGGAGGGCCCCCACACTAAGCTAAATGCACTTTCTGGTTAATTTAGTTGCAATTTCCTGAACTAGTTTTGTTTCATGTTTAATCAGTTAATTATATGTATGATGATATGTTATGATTTTTGATGAATCTTAATCTAATTTCTAATCTGCATATGAAGGGTCAAATCAATGTTTAAGTTAAACTCTCCTTCTATCTGATCAGAGACTAAAAACTAGAATTCATGTTTCTTGCTTTTAAGTGATTTTCTATATTTCCAATTTTTATAAAATGGCATTAATGATGAATGAATTTATAAAGAAGGAAATAAAGGACCTCCTTATTTAGGAGCCTCTTCTATTATTGTTTTAAGCATCTTGAGCTATTTTTCATTAGTGATTTTTATTTTTGTTCATGGAGTAGTATTGTAGAGAAGGTCAACCAAGTTATCCTAAGTTAGGAGCTTCTTCCTCTACTTATTACATATTGAATTAGAAATTATTTAGTTTAGTTTTATATTTGTAATATGAATTTCCTTTAAATTCAATAATTCATCTTCTAAATTGGCTATAGTTGAAATCCATATATTTTGGAGATGCTTCCAAGTTTTATAAACCCGGATTGATAACAAAATACTTGTGTTAGTTTACCCAGTAAATAGATCCAACACTAAGAATAGAGACCAAAAACAAGAAGAGGGTGAAAAGGGTGTAGGCTCCACAGTGGAGTCGCCAATTTTTTACATAGGCAATCCCTTCTTCGGAAAGAATAAATTGCTCTAACCAAATGAGGGGGTCTAGTAACAACCATGACAAAGAATGAAATATTTCTTAGTTTAAAATCGAAATAACATGAGAGAGGGAGATAGCATACCTCGCTCCTATGCGATCTCTTTCTCGATGTTGATGTTGATCCTTTTTCTTCTAGCCTTTCTCCTCGCTATACCTTCTTCATTCAAATACCTACAATAAATATCATACGACAACAAATGAAAGAGGCATAGCATATATATATTTCGAAGTAAACCACGTGAAAAATCAAGGAGCATCATGCTAAACCAGTTAATATTAACAAGTTCATGGAAAGAAAAGCACACTTTGTATTATTAAATAAACAAAGGGAAGCTTACAATCAGTGCCTTGATGTTGGAGGCCTCCTTTGGAATGGAAATCCAAGTCCAAGACAAGTTCTTCAATCTCTTCTCCTTTTTCCACAAATCGACAACATATAGGTGCAATCGAGTAGAATAATGGAAACCAACAATGACCAACCAAGACTCACTAGCATGGCACTCTTTTATAGGAGAGCTAGAGCGCTTATGGATCCACAAATGAGCAGAAAATTCATTATATCAAAGGGGAAAACCTTTGGAGATAATATCAAAGTTTCAAAATAAAATAATTTTACCATATCCTCAACCAATAAGTACCATAAATCTGTTCTCGAGAGTTCTAGAGGATGAATATTTTGCTCCATTTTTGGAGAACCTACCTAAAGAGGACCATCGCGGCTTTAGTGCTAAAATCCCGCATTGCCAACACTTTTCATAGGTTAGAGACAACGTGACAAGTGCAAGGTTGTTCAGGGGAGAACTGTGTTGGGCTTGCAAATTAGAATTTTTTACAAACTTTTGCAGAAACACTTCAATACATTTCTCTTTTAGGTCTTCTGGGATATTTTAAGCATGTTATTTAAGATGACTAAGTTTTCATAGCTTTTTTCGCTTTGCGACATTTGTGTCATGAGCGACACAAAATACGACACTTAGGATAAGGACTGAGGAATGCAACTGAATACTATGTAACAAATATTCAATGAGTAAGTTCTTCCACTTGATGAGATACTTTGAAATCGATCAATTTCGTAGTTGTGAGTTCTTTTTTTCATGACTACTTCAGTTTCCAATATGATTTTTCCTTCCTCAAGTTCTGGAAATATTATTTGAATTGGGAACTTGTCAGCTATAACATTCTTTAAGCATGAAACATGGAAAACTGGGAGGACTCAGGAAGATGTCGGAAGCTCCAATTTGTATGCCATAGTACCAATCTTTTGCAACACCTTGTAAGGATCATAATATTTTTGTGATAATTTATTATCCTTCTTAGCTTTCTTGAGGGACATTTGTTTGTATGGTTATAGCCATAAAAATACCGAGTCGCCCACATCAAAACTTCTTTCATTGCGATGTTGATATGCCCGTCATTTCATTTGATTCTACGCCAAAGTGAGGTTATCCTTTAAGGGTTGGAGAACTTTTTGTTGATGCTAGATTTGATCTTCCGCTGCTTCAACCTTAAAATTTTCTCTTAAAAATGATATGATGGACAGTGGATGATATCCATAAAGTGCCAAAAACGGGGGTCCTTTTTGTTGCAGTATGGAAGGAAGTGTTATACCACTATTCATCTAGAGGTAACCACTTGACCCATTATGTCTATTTATCATATACGAAGTAACAAAGATATCCTTCCAAACATTTTTTCACTATCTCATTTTTCCCATCAGATCGAGGATGATAAGATGAGCTATGGGCTAATTGAGTACCCAGACAAGAAAATAATTTTGTGCAAAAATTTCCAGTGAAAATGGGATCCCTATCTCTTACAATAATCTTTGGGTTTCCATGTATCTTTTGAATTATTTCCATAGATGCAATATCAATTGTACTAGCTTTAAATGGATGTGATAATGCAAAAAAGTGTGCATACTTGGTAATTCTATCAACTACCAGCATGATGACACTCTTTTCTTCGGACTTGGGTAAACCCGTGGTAAAATACATTGAAACCTCCTCCCAAAATTGACTTCGAATGAATGAAGGTTGTAATATACCTCGGGTATTAATTGTCTCAACTTTATTTTTTTGGCATACCAAAAATTACGCCACAAACTTTTGAATACCATATTTTGATGTTTGAACCAACAGTGATCATAATTGTGAAATTACGCCTCATTGTTCTTTCTTCATAAGCTTTTTCATGACATTAGAGTTGATTATCTTTCCTAGTTTCCCTGAAATACCCTATAATTCAACTTCCTTTCCTTCCCAAAAAAAATTCAAGAAACTTTCTTGAAAATTAAAATCTATAGTCCCCAAGGATTGTAACCCTTGGACACCTAGTACAACATCAGCACCACCCATTGGAATATAAATTATTGGAATATTCAATACATATTCCCCCATGGTTAGCTTGATATTATGGCACTTTCTAGAGCAATTTATAATTCGTCCATTTACAACCATCACTTGACACATTGATGTTGGATATAAGAAGCAATTCAATTTCTTGGCTATCTTATAATAAATAAAATATGGGTACTACCCAAATTAATCAACAATATTTCCTTTTATTATGGATATGTCCTTCTATCTTGAGAGTTTGATGCGTGGTATTTATTACCCATACATTACAATATATGGTCGAAACCATTTATTCTTTCTCTAGGGTTGGTTCCTGTTGTATACCCTTTTATTTTGAATTTTCATGTTCCTTTTCTTCCTCCTCTTCACAATATATGTAAATTAATTTCTTCTTAGCACACTTATGACCTTCAGTAACAAGTCCCTTTTTCTCTTTTTTCTTCCAATTGTTGCGGTGTCAACCTTATAGGTTATGGAATGCTAGGAGTAGCAACACTTCCATATTTATAGTTGTGAGTGGTAGGCTTCCTTGTTGCCATAACTTTTATTTCAATTTTTCTTGCCAACTTGAATGCCTTCTCCAATGAATCAAGTTCCCAAAGGTGAACCTCGTGTTGGATATTATCCTTTAAATTACCTATGAATACATCAATCCTATGCTCCTATGGAATATAATTTACCCTTATATTCAATTAGTGGAAGTCCTCAATGTGCTCCACCATTGAAGCCTTTTGTTTAAGATTTATCAATTGGCTAAAGAAGGTGTTTCTCTTTGTATCTTCACAATTTGTTATCATTTCCTCCATAAAAATTGACCAAGTGACAAGTCTTTTACAAGAACAAATCCATCGATGCCATACATAGTGATTGGTTTCTAAATATAAATTTGCAATGTGTACCTTTTGTGTGTGTTGCACATTATGGAGATCAAAATATTGCTCTATATGTATTATCCATGTTACCGGATCCTTGCCATCAAACTTACTCATGTCAATCTTTGGAATATGGTGGCTCTCCAATCCAACATTAGAGTCTATGAAATCATGATTAACATTTATTTTGTTCTCATAATGAGCTTCATCTACTACCTTTTCACCATTAGGAATCATTTCTTGTAGAAAAATTTTCAAACATTCCTTCAAACCTTCCATGTCTGTTTTTGAACCATTCTTCATGTCTTCCATGTTGCCTTTTATTTTTGCTTCTATGCCATCCTTCAAACCTTCCATGTCTGATTTTAAACCATTTTTCAAGCCTTTCATGTCTGATTTTAAGTCAATTTTCAAACCTTCCATGTCTTTTTTAAACCTTGTTTAAACCATCCATCTTAGCTTCAATTTCATTTTTGGTTACTCTTTGCGAGAGTGACATTTATCATGTTTCACTTCTTCCTCTTCATACCTCATAGTAGGAATTTATGAAGGCTTAATGGGAGGCATTTTAGAACCCGATACTGATATCAATGCTTTAATATGCCCTTGTAATCACTTCAAATTAAAAAATTTTAACAAAAGTTATGCAATTTTAGAAAAAATACACATCTTTTTCTTGATTTTGAGGAGCTCGATATTGAACCTGATGTATATCTGTGATTTCAGATCCCCAAGATTTGAACTTTGGTCCTATATTATCCCTCCAAGTCTTCTTTCCAATGCCACGGGTCAGACCTAATTTGGATTCTTCAAGTTAAATTCATGCACAATCTCCCACAATGACCTAATAATTATGGACTGGTTAAATAGAGTGAACTTGTACAACATTCCACGTGTCATTGTTCAAAATTTGGATGTAAAATTAATATACAAGAAATTATAGTCCATGCACTTTCGACCAACTTTTACAGAATTCAAATCTGATACCTGAAATGAAAGTTATGACAATTTCCCCTCAATCTCCTGTTTGAGATGAAATTCTAGAGCTTGCAAAAACCTTAACTTCCTCAGATCATATCTTCAAAAATATAGCAAACCAAGATCTAAAATTTTTACATGAAGTTCAACAATATTTCGGGGGCCACGTGGTAAATATTTCAGCTTCATAAGCCTCATAGAAACAACATTATAGCGAAAATTACAAGATGTCATGTTTGAAGAAGAAAATCCCTAGAATCCAAAGCTCTGATACCAGATGCTATGCAATCAAATCACAAAATAGAATAAAATATAGATCAATGACTTAGAATTCAGCCTCTTCGAGGGGAAACCTCCTTTACATTACATAAAAGAAACATTCTTTGATGATTCAAATGAAAAAACCTACTTTCTATATATAGTATTCTAAGGGGTCACAATATAATCAGAGCTGACATAACAATAATAATGTAAGGGCACAACAATAACAATAAGGGGGCTATGCTAAAAATAATAATAAGGAGATACACTAGTCTTATAGGGACCTAACATATATATAATTCAAGCCCTTGATATACGAAAGAACATAAATTAAAGAAGCATAAAAGAATGTAAAGACAGTGCTTAGAAAAAAAATCATGTAATCAAAAGAATTGAAATAAACCTTTGCAGAAAATGGTCATAAACTAGTCTATCTTGCAGAAATGAAACATTAAAATATGTCCGTACTCATCAAGTGGCCTTCCTGAAGTGCACGAGAGGTAGAAAGTTCCAGAAACAATTGATAAAAAATTAGATCTTATCGTGAAGGAACAACCATATCAAAGGATTTTATTAACATAAGTGAAGTTCAGTAGTATTCATAACATTAAGTATAAGTATTTCCAATCCTTAGGATTCCAAAACTTAACACCCCTTTGAATGGAGAAGACACTCCTATTTATACAAAAAACTAAGGTAACTAATTAATAAATGTAGATCCAAAAATGTCTCCTAGATGTGAAAATATCTCATGTGGTTACAACCATGTGTTAACATCTAGCGAGTAACATATCTTCATATCCTCTCACAAATATCTGAAATATTTGATAGGATAAACTTATGAAAACTTCCATGATTCTTCTCAATGAAATGTGCTTGATTAATAATCTCAAATATTCCTCAAACATTTGAGAGTTTGAAGAAGAAATTCGAATTTTAAACTTATATGCCAAATATGACTTTGTTGGAATTTTCAAATATGCCTACACACATCACAAAACTCATCCAACTTTTAGATATAGGTGAATACATGTTATTTTTCTAATATTTAACCATAAATTCACTGAAATACTAAAATAATTATTTTGAAATTAATAATTATAAACCCATATATGCTCATGAAAATGGTCTTAGTGTAAGGTGATGGAGCTACAAAATATGGTAAATTTTGAAGGAAAGTGAAAGAAAAGATGGTGAAATGGATGACATTTTGGAGACCCAGCATTCGCCCCCAACTAAAGACGTTGCATGTCCTCATACAACTTTGCATTGATTTTCATGGATTGAAGCCATCTCATTTTCTGCAGCCTTGAGGTGTGCAAGATCTGTCAACAAGTCATTTTTGTGACTTTGAGATACCTCGACTTGCAAAATCTTCTTCAATTATTTTTTTTCTCAAGATCTTTCTTATCGTGAGTATGTTTTCTTTGAAACATATCTTAGTGGAAAATTTTGTGGTTTTTTCGTGTATGGAAACCATGAGTACTTCAAGTGTTGGCTCTTGTGTGGTAACACTTTTTTTTTATTCTTCTTCTTGTTGCAACAAAGAATACTTGAAAATCATTCAAAATGAAGACCAATTCATATACATATCAATCGATCATCACTCATAATATGAATATTTTCAAAACATATCCATCTTTGAACAAATAAACAAGAAGTAACGATTGGGAGAATCATGTTGGTCAACAATATTAGAGGTGGTTATGGAAAATTGGTAATGAATATCCCCCCCTCCGCCCTCCCAAAACTGAAGGTGTTTTCTACCTTTCAAAAATCGGGGAAGCAACATTACATGGAATATTTTACAAATACATATCTTTTAGCATTAAAGGGATTAACAGTTAAAAAATAGAAAACAACATACCTTCACATGCCTGAAAATTCAATAAGCTATGTATCTATGAGATCTTGTTTGTTACTACTGGATCATGGAATGTGAAGTGAAAGAATAGGATATGCTTCTTATCCTCTTAGTTGTATGGATAGTGGATGAAAAATGAAGTTGGAATCCTTGTGCTTTCTTATTGCTTAAGCTACCATTGTTGAACTCAAAAAATGAATTTGATTTATTGGAACACTGCTACAAGCTACTGAAATTATATAATCTTCATTCATGTCCTCATCATTGCATAATTCTTATCCATGTGAATAAATTTCACTCATGTTTAACATAGAAAGAAAATTTTTGATTATTAGCCATTAATGGATGTTGTTAACCAACACAAGACTACTCACCATTAGTGTCAATGGGAGTCAAGATTCCCAAGTACATCTTACTAGGTATGAATAAATGAGTTGTGGTCGAGTCAATTATAAGATCCAACAAACAAGGGACATTGATGTATTCCCATTTTTTATTGGCAAAAGTACTTGCAATTAAGGCATGCAAGTCTCAAGGTAATAAAATGATCTCTAGTATTGAAATCAGATAATGTGCTAAAGTCGATGGGTCAAGACTTGTTAGAAGGGAGGATTTAATGAATTCACCGTCATCTAACACAAGCATATAGTAATGATGTAGAGGACCATAGATGAAATATTTGCATTATCAAAAAAGATTTATTTTGAAAAAGGAAGAGGGAAATGAGATAACTCAGCATTGTAAATGTTGGAAACCTTTGACCACTGCTGGGGGGGGGGGGGGGGGGGTTGAATAAGTAGTGTTTCTTATTACCAAATTTTTCCTTTTAAAATTCTCTACTAAATCACATATATTAACCAGCAACACATTATATTATCTCATATATATATATAAACCATATAAGAAGCTAAAACAAGATAACCATGAGAGCAACAATAAACATCACATCAAAACACATCCGCATAAGAGACACAAGGTATCTGGTGGAAAACCCTTCACTGGGAAAAAACCACCCTTGTTGTTGTAATTCTGCTTTGAATCTTCTATTAAGAAAAATGTGTATTTTACATAGATGATTAACTCCCAGAAATAAAGAGACTCAACCTCATATACAACCAGCTAACTTTGATCATCCTGGAGACTCGATTCTACTAATAAACTCATAAGACTATGTTTTCCACGGATTTATGGACTACCATCCACTGAAATCTACCATGATCAATAGATCCTCACCCAACTCAATTGGACTATCCAACTACCATTGGATTGAGAAATTGTTTCAGTCACTAAAACTTTACAATCGATGCTCGACATCCATGAAGTCATTGATCCTCTACTCTATGTGGGTTGAATTTCATGTATTTTCAAACGAGATCCCAATATTTTTTGCTCAAATTGATTCAACTCCGCAATACAACCTACAACAGCAAGACAATATCATCAAATAAATAAAAAACACCACAAATATGTGCTCTCCACTCTAGCAAAATAGTGGCCACATCAAATCTGAAATATTATCCCCTACAACTAAAATAAAACTCATATTTAGCCATAATATCAAACCCTCACACCAAAATATAATTGTTGTACTACAATTAGAAACACACAACATAATGGTTATGTGTAAAATGCACTAACAACACTTGCAAAAATGAATGTGGGAATCACTGACAAAATATACTCCAACAACATGCAAAAAATCTCCAAACATTCTCTACTACAACAACCTCGAATATGATCTGAATACTAATGCACTGCTTCAAAAATTTGCTTCATTAACTGCCATTACACTCACTCACTGAAGAATCTATGCTCTATAATAGTTCTGAAGCATACTCACTCTATGAAACTTTCTCTTACACACATACACTCACCATCATTCATCACTCGGCTCCAAAGTGAAGTATATAAAACATGAAGGGTGAAATTCACCTTTGGGCTAGGATCAATGGTGTACAAATTGGACAAAATCAATCGACTAACATCACTACTTGTGTACTAAAAGTGATAACATCATTTGAGGACCTTTTCACGCCATTCCCGACCTTTACATCTTATTTTAGAAGCCTCAGGGAATTTCCATGCCAATTTCATCCGATTTGCACGAGGAATGCATAGGATTTTTTGTGAAAACGATCAGTCGCATGCACAACAATAGCTAGACTCAACTCGAGACCTTTATTCACTTTCAAAAGCCTATCTCCCATAGACTGGGGCCTTTTAGTCTCTTGCATAATCTTATATCCATGCGACTGGGGAAGAGCATAGGGAAAAACCACAAGCTCTCAGCTCATAGCCTTTTCCACCTGTTCAATCCTCTTATTTAGCATTTGAAATCACCTCCAAACCTCTTCTAAGCTCAGTAACACCTTTGCAATTATATAAAACAAGTCTCCGGAGTGTCATCTCTAATTTGACCTAAAAGGCCAATAGACAAGGTTGGAAAGAGTGCCAACAAGTCCTCCAATATCCAACAAACATTTGCACAATATGCAACACCTCTGAGATACCTGTAATAAATTTTAGCACATCTCCATCATCAACATAAGGTCGTCACACTATAAAAAATCATCTCCATGAGAATAAGCATGAAGACCTAGTATGCCAACTCATCAAGTGTGCCATCATCTTCATCACATGAAGATCTACATCATCCAGATGTAGAATCATAACAAGGCATGCCATCACAAGAAAAATCTCCATGAACACCATGCTACCATCATCTAACCATCATGAGTGGGACATCATATAGTTGACATCAATGCCAACACAAACATATAAATTTCAACTCAATGCCAACATGAGATAGTTTCCATCATGAAACCAATGGCAACATCAACTAGTTGGAATCCTGTACACCTTAATGCCAACAATAAATGAGTTGAATGATTTAATTCATGGGTTAGGGATGAATGTAAGTGAGGTAGGAAAGTATAAAACTTATAAAGGGAAAATGATTTTGAATTCATGATCTAGTAGTAGGAAGATGATAGAAATTTGGACTGTAAGCTTAGAGGGCAGAATATGAATGAATAGAAACGACACAAGTGATGTGATATGACATGGAATTGACTTCTTCATGCTTTCTTTGAAAAAGAAATTGATCTTTGAAAAATACTTGTGCATGGATTGATCTTGTTTGATAATCCTAGAACCTGCAAAACATTAGCACTAATTTGCAATAAAATGTAAGATTGTCAAGGGAGAGAGGTGATCGATCTCTCTTCATCAGATATATACACAAAAAAATCACAAATAGTGCTAATAAAAATAACCCAAGGAAGATAAATAAAAAAGAAATGCATTTTTTACATGTTGGGAAGTGATGCATCTTGGAATATCCATCATTTTTTCCTTAAAAAATTCTTCATTTATATATGATTTGAGTGATTCAAAAATCAGGTCAAAGCAATTTCATACTAGAAACATGTTTTTTATGATTTGATGATTTTTCAAGTTCAATATATATATATATATATATATATATATATATATACACTATTTTTTTATTGTCTCAAATGGCAATGAAAATTATTTCATGATGTAGATCTCATCGAGATATTTCCAATGACGCTTGAATCACCTCAAAAAGACGTCGTGTGAGAAAGTTATGCCCATTTGAATTTTTTTCAAAACAATGAAAAATTGTTATGCAAGGTGCCACATGGCATCACTAGAGAGTAGCATGTCATAGCAGCAAGGATAGACACATGGACTGTACATGCTAACTGGGTAAGGTAACATGGCAAGTTGTTGATTGGATGTTGACATGGACTGATGACATGGTGATTGATGTTATAGTTGATTGGTCAAAGATGATGTGGTAGGCTACTGACGTGGTAGTTGATTGTATGATGACATGGCAGCTAACTGGTCAAATTTGGCGCGGAAAATATTGATGTGGTACAATGACTAGGAGATGGCATGGCAGATTGATGTTGCAAGAAAAGTTGGCATTAAGATGTGGCTAATGATTTGGAAAGTCAAATAATAATTAACACATGACAACCTTGTTTTCCCAAAAGCTTTTAACTTAGATACAACATACTTCACAAGCTTTTAACTTAGATGCAACACACTTCACAAGATTTAAAATCTGAACTTCTCAATCAAAAATCAAACATCTTACCACTATACCAATAACTTTTCATATGAAATGAAAAGAAAATAATACTGAACTGTAAAAATCTCAACTTCTTAATCAAACATCTTATACCAATAACTTTTCATATGAAATGAAATGAAAATAATATCTTAACTTCTCAATCAAACATCTTATACCAATAACTTTTCATATGAAATGAAATGAAAATAATATTGAAATGTAAGAAAGGAGTGGCACCAGGGATTGAATGCGAGATCTCACAAGATTCAAAACCTTAACTTCTCAATCGCAAATCAAACATCTTACCACTATACCAATGACATTTCATATGAATTAAAACTAGCAATTGCACCTATAGGTGCAAAGGAACACCGAAGGAATATAAGGTCTTGGAAATTCATCTCACCATGAATAGAGTCCACTACTTCGAGTCATATTCAAGGTTCTTAAATATTTTATCTCAAATAAAGATAATTTAAATCCTTCAAATCTAATATGGATAACAAAGTTATGAAATAACCCTTGAAACCCAAAGGTGTAATGAATATAAAATAAAATTTTCAACCCAAAGATGTACTACATATATGATAAATAGCTATTTCTTAACCCAAAGGTGCAAGAGTGCTTCTCATATATAACCTTACATTTACATACTAAGATCACCACCCACTGCTTTACATTTGATGTCTAGGGTTCCATTGCTATTCATGAGTTAAATGTTGCTTCGATGGTTGAAATAACATAATGTGTTATAAATATGCTATGGAAACGATAAATTTCTTTGACACATTTTTAAACCTAAATACAACTCAAGAAGCATGTTATATTTCAAGGTTTTATCATTTTCCCTTTACATCACATTTGGATAGTTCTCATTTATTTTTTATGATCACATAATACAGTTAGAATCACGAAATTTTTTCTTACATTTGGCACCATTTAATTTTATTATAATGGTTCCTGGAAGTGGCTACATTATCTCTGAGTATTGTTATTTCTTGAGTTAATATAAAACTTGACAGTGTTATATTTGATATCATTTTTGGGATTCAACTGTGTTAAGTAAGTCATTCATCTATGACCATTTCCATGAGAGGTAGTCATAACTGACTAATTTCTCATAATTTTTGAATAGTCCACTTAGCACTCATTGCATTGGGTGATGCTCACAGGGGTGAAGAAGGTAACACTTAGTATCTTAGTATTTTAATATTTATTATTGAATTGATGCAAATTTTGACATTATAATCTCCTTAACTAAATCTATGGGTGAATTTTAAAGTGTTATCCATGATCTATTTTTTAAACAAGCCACATAATTAAAAAACATGTAGTCAACGTCAAATACAAAAAACATAAGGTAAGCGAGAGAAGTTAGCTATCAATGTTGAAATGAATAGCATCTAGTGAAATGAGAAGCCAGTGTGCGTTCCACTCTTGGTTTAATCATTCCAAAACCCACCATAAAACAACCTCAGCAGAGTAAGCATGTTCCACATTGTACTGCAAAGTGACATGTTTTATATATTTGTTTATATACTACATGCATTAGACACCCAAGGGAAGGACGCCATGTGACAACTCCCATTCTGCACTCAGAATCTGTGTTACTCAGAAAATCACATCATGTGGCGTCATGATCATGGATTCGTTTATGGAATTATTGGTGTGAGCATTGACGTTGCCATCCACCTAATCTTCCATCATGTTAGAAGTGCACTTTGCTGCAAAGAGGAGTTGAATTATCTAAGAGATATGGTAATGAGAATTGAGCCTATTATCTACTAGATCTAGCAGTATTGTCTCGCATTGAATAGGTTCAGAGGAATTCCCATTTCAGCTCAAAGAGATATTAATATGAAGGCTTCTGTTGTCTTATAAGGTTGGACAACCTTCTCCGAAAAGCATAAAAAATGGCGCATGAGGAGTACACGATACCTAGTCATGAGTTCTTTTATCGCTATCGAAACAGTAGAAGAATGCCTGCCTCAATAGATAAATCACACAACATCTCAAATCGGTTAATTTGATGGGTTGGGAAAGCATCCTAGAGGGACTTGGGAAAATTAAAGAAAGCATCGAATCATTGGCAGTTTTTTCTTCAGCTAGCACCTCCGCAAACACATCGGAACCTGTAACTTCAACGGGCACCATCATCAACGAACCCCTTGTAGGGGGGCAACACAATGCTTTTGAAAAGCTGGAGAAGTTAGTGACTGGTGCAGAGGCTAACTCTCCCTTCTTTCAAATTGGCATGGCTGGCAAGGGTGGTTATAGAAAAACTTTGCTTTTGAATACACTCTTCAACAACCAAAAGGTAAGGGATATCCTCTGCGATGGTTTCTTGCTTTGGCTCATCGTTTCTCAATGGCCTGCCTTTTCAAGTCTTTGAAAAGAACTCTCCACACAAATAAGCATGCAAAGAAAGCTTATAGATCAGAATACAAATATGAATGAAGAAGCTGTAAACGTACCGTTGAATGAGTCAATGCAGGGAAAGAGGGTGTTGAATCGTTGGAGGATTTGAGTGTACTCCAGCTAATTCACCTCTCCAACTCCAAAATTATTATGAACTCCAGGAATTACAAACTACTCTTGGAGATGGGATTTGCAAAGGAGTTCACAATCATAGTGGGAAATTTGATTGAGGAAGATAGTTGGAAATTGTTTTGATCTTATGCTTTTCCATATAATAATGGAAATGTGGAAGTAGGAAGTAGATGTACAATTAATAGAAGATCCCCATTATTGATGATTCCAGGTGAGATTGGGAACACTATCTACATCTCTCTAGAGGGAGCATCAAATTTCCCATGGAAATTAAATAGAATTTGTTCTTCAAAACAAAATATTCAAGTACGAATCACATACCTTTACAAGATGATCATGATGTTATAAATAAATTTTCGATGATTGGGAATCAATTCTCCTGGAGTACAATATTCAATGAATCATCAATCCAATCAATTAATTGGTTAAGAAAGTTTGTGCATTCCTGAGGGAGCAATTTCCTCGAGCAAGCCCTGGTCGGTTGGATTGGGTACGGATGCCGCAGTTTCAAATGAAAAAAAATGTTGTTCTATTACATGTAGAAACAGTACATGATCATAATTCATAGAGCGTATTAGGCCATAGGCACTATATAGGAGTCTATATGCACAAACCTTACTTACTTTGTCATATGGCATTCCACTTTTCACAACATGTTTACAATATATAAAATATCTAAAGAAGTCAAAACCCATTCATCCATAACGCAGTAACCAGCATATGAGTGGGCCAAAACAATAAAGATAATAATATTCATACCAATGTTGCAGAAACAAGGGCAGTTGTTTATGTCCAAAAAAAGAGATGAGCATATCCGATGATAATAAAACAGGCTCGCCTGAAGAAGAGAGGGTCCTCCGAATGCAGCTAATATCTTATATAACAAAACCACATCATTTCTCCCTGTATCGATTTACAGAATTCTAAACAATCTCACAACAACAGGGAGAGCAGGCACGTGACAGGCTCACTTGATAGAGAGGCCGGAAAGCTAGACAACAAAAAGAAAGAGGAGCGTGGTGTACAATATGCATCGACAAACCACATTAGAAAGATGGGACAACGTATTCCTGTAAAAGTAGAGGGCCTTTGAAACTAGCAATGTAGAAGTTTCCAGGAGAATCTATGAGCCCCTTCTTGGAAAAAATATCAACACGAGTATTGCATTCTCTATATATATGATTCAAGGGCGGATTATTGAGCTTTGTCATGAGATAGTTTATTCTTTGAATCCACCCCCCTAAACCATTTGGTTGTATTGTAGCTTGACTCGATAATCCTTCCAATACAACCTTAGCATCACCATATACATTGAGAGAAGATAAATGTAAGTTGATAGCCATCCACAAACCGCTCCATAAGGCCAAAAGTTCGGCTTTGATATTGGACCCCCTGCCCCATTCCAGTGTATCTGGAATCTCTGTAGGTTGTCTATCTTTATCCAAGCGCCACATCCACATACACCACCCTTTTGCGCACCATCAAAAAATATCGCGGGAAGGGAAACAGGATGAGGCCTGATCTTATGTGAAAGATCCCTCTTAATAGGAATCGAAGCAGGTTGTGTACTAATTCAAGACATGATGGCACTAAAAATATGCCCAATATTAATAGGATTATCATAAAAAATAGCCCAATTCCGGGCCAGCCAAATCTCCCAAAAGAAGTAGAATGACAGTGTTTTAAATTTTCCTTTAAGAGCACCCCAGGTATAATATGTATTGATAATATTATCCGTCCTCCATCCTGGATCAATATGAAAATGTGAGAACAATTCCCAGACTTTGACTACCCACGGACATTCAATAAATAGGTGGGCAATCGATTCCTCATGGCTATGATAGAAGATGAATCTGCCACGACCATGTATGCCCCTTTTAATGAGATTGTCCCATGTCAGTACCCACTCCATCCATACCAACCATCCAAACAACAGGACTTTATATGGGATGTTCCGATGCCAAAACACCGGAAAAGGAGATCGAGAGGTGGCACCAATGCGATTTTAATGATAAATAGGTAGATATCTTGCACAACCAGTCCACTAGCTTTCATGATACCATCCCATACAATCTTATCACCACCAAGGTGGAAGCAGAAACCACTAGACCGTAATGTATGCACAATTTGTTACCATGCCTATATATCACGATTCATCAAACCAAATTGGGATGTCATTTTCCACTTTGAGCATCCTTGATGCCAAGAGTCAATAAGATGTGACATGAAAAAGATCCCTCTGTGGGATAGTATATGAACCAGTCTATCCTTAATAGGATGACCCTCCAGAAGACCTACGATCTTGTCCGCGCCCAGCACAATACTCCCCCCGTTTCTAAATCTCCAGGCCAAACGCAAGGCAAAAAGATCCATTACCTTTCTGAAACCCTTCCATATGGCGGATTGGAATCTTCTTCGAGGCAGAGTGCCTTCATAAATCTGTATAAGAGGCTCTCCCTTTATATTTCACCTGTCATGTACCTGACCAAATGCCACTACCATTCAATACCCTCCATAGCGATTTTATTAAGAGGGTCGTCAGAAAGGTATTGACATGCAACAAACCCCAACCCCCGAACTCTTTCGGCATAGTCATCCTATCCAGCTTGCAAAGGTGGATTTTTTTCCCTTTTGATGCTCCTATCCAAATAAAATGTGATATTATAGCATTAATAAGAGAAATTGTGCGCATAGGGAGGAGAAACAGATGGCCCCAATATACCACAAATTTTTGTAATACAGCCTAGACAAGTATGCATCTCCTTCCAAGCAACAGCCATCGATGAGCCCACTTATATATCATGTTCCTAAACTTATCCACCAGCCAGGTCTAATCAGTTGATCTATATCCATCCGGTTTCAATTTAAAGCCAAGGTATGTAATACCCTCTGAAAAATGCCTTGGTTACACCCCCAAGAAATCAGCAATGAAGCTAATCTCATTCTCATCACCCTTTGCATGCATGAGGAGGGATTTGCATTTATTAATGAGAATTCTAGTCGCAGCAGCAAAACGAGTTAGGAGAAAGTGGAAATAAAACCATTGGTTCCTAATAATCCTTCCAAAGACAAGGAATGAGAAATGCATACAAAATGAGAAAAATATATACCCTGAAAATAACCAGCCTGCCTTACCATCTTCATTAGATTACTTAATCCATCCATAACCAGTATAAAAATTAAGGGAGAGAGGGCACATCCCTGGTGTAGACCACGCTCTGCCCCAAAGAAATCCATTGGCATACCATTGATAATGACAACATATCTCACTGAAGTAATACACGCCATGATCCATCTTATGTTGGGCGGGGATATGATGATCCTAAGTAGGACCAACCTGATATAGGACCAATCAACACAATTGTATGCCTTGTACAAATCCACCTTCATGATGAGCACCTCTAGCTTCCGGGATTGTATCGAGTGCAAGACCTCCTATGCAGATGCCACTGCATCATGAATTAAGCGCCCTTGGAGGAAAACATATTGGTTTGTAGATATCTTGGATGATAGAACCCCTTTTATCCTCATAGCAATGATTTTTGAAGTGATTTTGTACAAGACATTACATAATGAAATTGACCTGAACTGAGTGAATGTCCGAGGATACGATGATTTTGGAATCATCGCAATAAAAGTTGAGTTGATATCCCCAGGAATATACCCCATCCGTCTATACCGCTCCACGAGTATATGCAATTCATCCCCCATGATCTCAAAAAAATGTAGAAAGAACTCCGCCAGCCAACCGTCCGGCCCAGGGCTCTTATCATGAGTGAATAATTTAAGTATGGCCTCAATTTCATCCTTTGTAATGACAGCCACCAACTCGTCATTTGCATCATAATCAAACATTAAAGGCATGTGGTCTAGCACCCATGTTTGGCAGGTATGATCAATACCTAGATCAACTTTGTAAAAGTCAGAGAAATATGAGAAAGCCTCTTTCTGTATGTCCCTATTTGAGTAGACCAAGTGTCCATCTGCCGATTCGATACTCCATATTTAATTCATGTTTCTTCTGTCGTTCGCCACCTTTTGGAAGTATTTTGTGTTCCTATCCCCCTCCTTCAACCATTTTATGTGACTCTTCAGTTTCCATGTTACTTCATGAATATTTAAAATTTTCATCTTTCTCTTCCCTAGGCCTTCCAGGTGATCATATGTTTGTAGGGTCGGAGGAGTGGCCAACATGTCCTCATATATGAGAGATATTTTATCTGATATCTCGCGCAACTCCCATCTAAGCATTTTTTTTCCTTCTCTCCCGCCTTTTTGTGTGAATTTGCAGATTCCTTAATTTCCTTGTAAACTTTCGCCACTCGTCTCCACCAGATGAATTGATATCCCCTTTCCAAAATTCCATCACTAACTGATTATACTCAAGGTTGTCTAACCAGATCCTGTTGAATTTGAAAGGAACCCCCTACATTCATGTTCCACTTGTTGGGTGTGGAGCCTGATTATCTTGTTTACTTTGTATCACAACATTGGACCCCTATACCTTAAAAGGGGCGGCAACGCCGCCCGTAATTAATCACTGCCGTGGGGGGTCCAGGGGGGTGGCAGCGCTTTTCGGAGCCCCCCCCTGGTGGGGGCTTTCGGGGGCAACGCCCCCGAAGCTAAAAACAGATGTAAAATTGCATTGTAAAAGTATAGTAATTTCTAGTCAATCTGGGCCGTTCATTAGGCAAATGATCTGACGGTAGAAGTTATGTTTAGATTAGGGTTTTTTTCCCTAGAAGGCAACCCCCTTGTATATATGAGGGTATTGTATTTTGGCTGTGCATTGTATGTGTGTGTTCTCGGAGCGAGAAACAGAGAGGGAGACTGTGAGAAAGAACAGAGGATATTACAGTGGATCTACTGTAGGTTTTGTCTCTTCATTTTTTGCTGGATAATAGAAAGGAAGGACTGACTATTCGAGGTGGACGTAGCCCAAACTCGGTGAACCACGTATATCTGTGTCTCTCTAGTTTTATGTGTTTTGTGTGATTTTACTTTCCGCATATTTTATGTGTTGCATTGCTCCATAATATATAATTTTCTAACACCACTAACCAAGATAGAATGATAATCACGTGGTCCGATAGGGTATCCATAACCACTCGGACTCTATTGTTTCCAAGCTTCTCAATGATACTCTCATGGACCATCACTCTATCCAATACCTTCCAATGAATTCCACACCCGAGCCCCTATTGATCCATGTTAGCCGAAGGGGAACAAACCGAATGTCCACCATATTGTGTTCTTGGAAAATCAGTGCTATTGGATCCGCCAAGGGATCCAATAGGGCCCTCTGTCCCCGAATTTCCTCCACCGCCAAGGCAAAATTGAAATCCCCCATCACTATGAGGTTTTTTTATGCTCAGAATAGTAGAGGAGTTTATGCGATCCAAAAAAAGAGTCTGGCTGTGACATGGTGCATATAAATTATTAACATGGAAAATCTCAGCAGAGCCCCTGAAACTCCCCTCCAAAATGATACCCCTGAAGAACCTGTAGGCTTTGAATCTGACCACCATAGGGTTCCACATGGCCAACATTCCTCCGGCTCTACCCAATGCATCAATACCCGCTGCACACCAACCTGGCCGAATATTGAGAAAAATACTGAGTGCTTTATCCCGTGAACACAAAGTTATTTGAAAACAGGAAATACATGGTTGATACTCCATAAAGACATCCCTAAGGCGAAGGTGTTTAGAGGAGTCGTTAATGCCCCTTATGTTTAGAGATAGGATAGAATTCATTTAGGCACCTTAACGGGGTTGCATGCTCTAAGTGCACAAAGATTATCAACTGACGAAATGGGGACATCTTTGAATTCATTCAGCGCCTCCTGGAATAGTGATTTGGTTTTAAGGCGACCCCTAAACTGTCTAGACCCGAATTTGGACTTGTTTCTAACAGGGATATTGGAAGCAGAGACAGGAGAGATGGTGATAGGAAAATCAATTGGAGGCTTTTCAAAAACAGTTAATGCCGCAATGTCAAGTGTCGGGTGACCCATCAGTGCATCTATACCACTTCCAACAGTGTTTCTCAGAGATTCTAGAGGGGCCCCAGGATCAAAATCATGTGGTGAAGGAGAATCCCATTCAAGAGAGGGCATGGAAGGAGACACAGTCAAAAGTCTCGTGTCATCCTGGTCATTTCTGGCCACATCAGAGTCATCAGAGAGTCGGGATGCATTCGAAATATGAGAGTGAGGACATATTCAGGCAAGGGGAAGTGGAGATTTCATTGAGCCCATGAGAGGAGGATCCTCTGCACAAGGGGTCGTCGGGTGATGCTTAAGATGAATTTCATCAGATTCATCCGAGGGGCAGTGTCCATTTCTATGTGATGAAGGAGAGCCAGATGGGGCAGAGCCAATTATAGGAGGAGGGACACATGCGCCTTGATTGGAGGATCCGCGATATGCGAGGAAAGTATGAGAGGTTTGGATGACCTATCAGTCTCAGACCCAGTAGATACTGAAATACCTAGATCAAAAGAAGGATTTGAGAGCTTACCCGTATGGAGATGATCCTTCAAGTGGTATTTAGTCCTGCTCCGATCAAAACGAAACCTTGTCCAACCCCTCGCCGCCCACCAGAATCGAGCAAGACATTTATCCATGAGATGCCCAGTATGGTGACATACCAAGCATCTGAACGGTATCCTCCAGTAATCTACCCACTGCCTATGGCATTGCTAACACCATTTCAAATCTACATTACCAAGCAGCGCACCTTCAAAACTAACTTCGATTAATATCCATGCAATCCCTTTGTCGCTGGTCCCCAGAATTTTTGGATCAACATACTTCGTGCAACCAATGGAGTTACCAATTGTTGCAAGGGCCTTGAGAGTCCAATACTCGAGAGGAAGCCCAGGCAGCTTCACCCAGACCAAATTATTCCTCGGCAATTCCATAACCGGGTTGAACCCGAGAAACCAGTGCAGGAGCTGCATGAAACTTCTGCCCTTCACCCATGTACGTCAAAAGATTTTGTTACAGTCTTCTTCATACATGAAATGGATACTATACCATGTGTTCATCATGAGACTAACTTTGGGGGCATAGCCCAGAATTGGGCTCCAAGAGACTTTAACCCACACAACCATTTCAACCTCTAACATATCCGAGAATAACCATCTGCCAATCAAAACTCTTTTCTGTAAGGTAGCCACCCTTCCCCATAAGTCATCATATTCTAAGGTCACCTGTTTTATTTCTAGTGTTGGTTTATAACATTTAGTTTTCGACAGCCCTTTTCGTGAAATGCACTATCTCCATTCCCGCTCATCACCAGTAATACCAATCGGGATATCCATAAGTCATCATATTCTAAGGTCACCTGTTTTATTTCTGGTGCTGGTTTATAACATTTAGTTTTCGACAGCCCTTTTCGTGAAATGCACTGTCTCCATTCCTACTCATCACTGGTAATACCAATCGGGATATCCGATGATACATATGCCCCTTTCTGTATTGTTGCACCATGCAATCCATCAACTTCCACTTACATTATTGTTACATATATAATCTAACAATGAATCCTTTTCCTTAAAGTGGAAAAGTCAACCTAGAAAGAGTGACGAGTTCTAAATCGAGTAGTCTATAATGCGATTTTTTGAAGGCTTTTACAGTAGTTTTTTTCAGTCAAATTTCTCTAAATTCCGGTAGGAATTTAGTGAAAATAGAAGTTTAATAGGTAACCTTGCACAATCAAAGTGCCCTAGGGGTTTCTTAGGTTGCTGAATCCATATAAACAATCAAAAAACCAGTTTAAATAACAAAAATCAAGATTTTACCTCAATTATTTTCACCGAATTCCAGCCCCTGAAACTCCAAAAAATCACACTAAAGACAACTCCGTTCTAAATATTGCACCTCATCAAACACAGCAAACACAGCACTAGTCAAAAACTCTATCGGATGACAGTATACCATCCAATCAGACCATATGCTACTTCATTCCCATCAAAAACCAGGAGCTACTTCATCCCATTAAGACCCCGAAACTACAACCTACCCCGACTCGAAAACCTCATTCTTCCATACCCAAAAACACATGCTCACTATCAAAAATCATTTTAGGGTCATGCCCTTGAGAGATGTTACCTGGAATGGTGCAGCCTCTACATTGGAATTCATAGCGCAGCCTCTACATGCATTCAGCTCACGCAAACCAGAAGCTACGCCCTATTGTCCTCTTTGTTGAAGGTGACCTAAGACATGACAAGAATCTCTTTGGTTGCAACGCTTCTTCGTCAAGTTCTTAAGATTGCCGAGTATGATACAAGTAGCCTCTGCATCAATGTCTGTCATTGTTAATCCCCGTAGCATCTGCAGGTGGCTCGATTGAAGCGAGGTGCTGTTTTTTTTTGCAGTTGAAAGTCTGCACAGCCCAAACAAATATGAATGTTTTTAGTCACGGAGTGCCATTTTAACCTTCGGAATCTCTCGCTGAATTCGTAAGAATTTCATGGTCAGAAGCTCATGCCTTCACAACTTCCTCAGTAATCCCAACAGCGGTAAAACACATACCGTGGCCCTTGAGGTTGAGAACGTTGTTGCGGGTCAAGGCGGGGGCACTGCACTAATCATGTGACGCTGCTGTGACTGCAAATCGGTTTCTTTTTCTTCTTGTTGTTCTGCAGCATGTGGGGTTCGAATGAGGCAGCGCCAGTGGTGCGGGGCGCCATCATTTGCAATGAGAATCCGAGGGAGGATTGAGTGAAGAATTTGTAGTACTGCTCTTCTCTACCATGTGGGCAGCAGCGCCTTCCCCGCCCGAACTGAACAGCAATGCGGTGCTTGTCCTAAGACTCCTGATCTCCCGCAGCCTGCTGCACCACAGGCCCGCTTCTGCACCGCTTGTGGACGCCACAGTAGCAAGGCAGCTCCTTTCGATCTTCGATTGCTTCTGTAAAAGACGGACGAAGATATGGAAGAGATTGGCGTTGTGGGGCACATTAAGGGTATCGCCAAGATGACCTGATCCGGCTCCCGCTCTTGTTCATTATTCATCAAACTTTCGTTTTCAATGAATTACTGCGAAAATTCATCAAACTTTTGTTTTCAATGAATTACTGCGAAAATTACTGCGAGATTTTAGAGAAATTAAATCCTGAAAAATCCAAAATAAAATTCCAAAAAATCATTAAAAACAACTTATTTATTTATAATTAAAATTAAAAATAATTAAACTCCTTACACTTATTTATGAGTCAAATATAAAATAAATAATTTTTTTACAAATTACCATTAATATTTATTAATCAATACCTTACAATTTTAAAGTTGAAACTTTTATAAAATCTTAAAACCTTTAAATTAATAGTTAAATAAATTAATTCTATTTGAATAAAAATTAATAACAGATTCTAAAATAAAAAAGTTTATTCACTCCACCTATCTCAACTTCTATAGCCTAATAAATAAATTATTAAAAAATTCTTAATATATATAAATTATTATTAATTTTGAAAATATACATGAATCTTTTTCATGTTTTAAATATAAATTTTTTATAATTATATTTAAAAATAAATTTATAATATAACATTAACCAACAATGATTTTATTTATCAATGAAAAAAAATTAAATAGTTTTCAAAATGCCAGGATTAAACAAGACGGTCAACTCTTTATGTTTCAAGACACAAATAAATAAAAGAAATATAAATTTAAATAAATAAAATGACAGTTACTTATGGTTTGTTAGCCAACAAAATTTTTAATATTCAAACTATTTCAAAGTTTAGTACGAAAACATGATAAAAAAAAATCGTGATTTGTTCTTTCTCAGCATTTTACATTATACAAATTTGCCAAAAAGACTTGAAAATATGAAAAAAAGCAATGCAGATATATTTTTTAATTTTTTTAATAGATTTTTCAAATTTTAAAATTGACTTATAACAAGACATTACAAGCATCACATTATATTAATTAAACAAATGAAAGGAAGTTCAATCTTGAAAACAAATCAACTTGATTATAAGAGAACACAAATCAACTTGATTATAAGAGAGTGTTTTTAAAGATGGATATATCTTAAAGAAAAATAATAATAATAATAAGTTAATTTTAAAGTTATGGCTAAATTAATTATCAAAGTGGTGTATGAGATTATTTAGTTTGTTTGTGAGATAATAAATCCTCTTTGTCCAATAATTTGACTACAAAATTTACAAAAATATACATATTTTATCTCTCTAGATTTAAACTTATACAATTCTAAAACAAAATATATATTATTAACTATTAAAAAATAATTAAAAGAAAATTAAAACTCATTATAAAATAACCTTATTGAAAAAATTCCTCAATAAAACAACCTCGTTGAAAAAATTCCTCAGCCTCAACCACAAATTGTTTTCCACAAGTAAACTATCGACCTAATCAGAAAGAAAAAGTTCCCTTTCTCAAAGTTACACGCAAAAATTATATCTCAACAACCAAGCAAACAACCTAATTAAGAGGTCCTCTTCTTCACATCTCAAAAGCAACACAACTATTCTAATCCAAAGGCCCTTAAAAATAGCTTTTTCATTCACATAGCTGCAAATTCAGCTCTTCCAAATTTCAATTTCGATCATCTTATATAAAGGATAGCAGACTGATTTTACTGTATTTTTTCCATTCTGTCCACCACATCATGAAACTGCTTTCTTCCACCCAAAAAACCTCGGAAAAAATTGCATCATTGATCAGCCTTGTCATATAGCCTTCAAACATTTCAAGATTTTCTGGCTTTTGGTGTTGGTCTTGTTTCAGATTTTCCAACGCCAAAAGCTAGAAAGTCTTTTCCAACACCAAAAGCTAGAAAGTTTTGAAATGTTTGAAATGTTTTAAAGCCTCTTTTACGTAAAGCATGACTCCTGAGTGAGGGAAACTTCGTACGAAGTGTATGAGCTGCGCATTTTCTCTTCCATCCATTTATGAAGAACTTCATGACCAGTAAGTTTTCCATCTGAAAGATAGTTTGCTGTTTCTGTTGCCTTAAGATGTGAGATAATAATATTCAGTGGCTTTACAAGTCTGCTGTAGCCTTAGAAGAAATTTTGCAATCGTTGATCATCGTTGTAGCCTTCAAATATTTCAAGACTTTCTAGCTTTTGGTGTTGGTCTTGCTTGAAATTTTCCAAACACCAAAGCTACAAGTCTTTTCCAACACCAAAAGCTAGAAAGTCTTGAATGTTTGAAGTGTTTCAAAGCCTCTTTTACATATGCCCAAAAGCACGAGTCCTAAGTGAGGAATGCAAACTTTGTACGAGCTGTATGAGCTGCTCTTGAACTGCGGGTTTTTTCTCTCTTCCATCCATTTCTGGAGTGGGATTTCCATGCCTTTAGATGTGAGATAATAATGTGCAATACTCAGTGGTTCTACATGTCTGCTGTAGGTACTGCCAGAATATATCCACTTATGATGGGACTGGTAATCACTTCAAATCATGCTTCTCTCACAGTTCAATAACACTGGCCAAAATAAGGCGAGCTTTACCATCCGCAAATTCGCCTCGATTTCCTTCCTGTAACGTTTCTTTAAGGAATCATAATATATGATGTCATCTTCCTTCTCACCGTAACGCTTTTTATACCACTCAAGCTCTGCCATACTATGCTGTGCTTCGGCAACGTTTGTGTTATGCTTATTTTCAACATTTTCTGCTTTTTGTGAGGAAATCCTTGAATGATCGTTCTGCAGAAAGTTGACATAACCTACTCAAGAACACATTTAAAACATCAATTAGTATGCTTAGAATGAAGAAAATAAAATTTAGAAATATAAAGGAAATGCAAGGAAATGCTGCATTAGAAGCCAATATAAATTCTTATACAACAGGCAACTAGCAGAGTTTCCATATGAGCTGGTAGGATAGCCTTGAATTCATAGGAAAGAGTGAAGGACATAAATAATATGTTTTTCATTTTGTTATATCTTCTGTTTATTGCAGAAAGCTCAATCTTCAGGATATAGACTCGCAGTTTATCAGATTGCAATCTTGTCACTTTGAGAGATGAGAGATGCTCCTGCATGTGTTTGTGTATCATTCCTATCAATATAAAATAGACCATTCACTAGCACATATTTATGTTAATTAGGACGTAGTGGGCTCATGGAGAGGTTTGCACCTTAATTTTTTTTTATCCTGCAAAATCTAGTAGGCTGGTGCAAAGCTTCACTAGATACTCTAAGTCTAGGGCAACAATGAGATCAGCCACCATTGTCATCGCAATGACCTTTGCCCTGCTGTTTTGTAGTTGGATGTTTTCTTCACAAGAGAGGTTTTCTCAAAAAAATGTAGAAGTTAGCCAAATGGCTCTCTAGAATCTAAGGAGTTTGCTAAATTACACACCCTAGAAAGGTCTTCAATAAAGAAAGGCTCGGGGTGAAAGAGATGATGGATTGAAGGAAACTAATGGCTAAGCCTTGGAAGCTGAAATAGGTTCAATAGATTTTCAAGTTAGTGTTCCCACCCGCCACCATCAAATTATGAATTGAAGCTATAAATTAGGGATTCAGCTATACATTAGGGTTTCAAGAGAATGCACTTTATACATCATGTAAACTTAGAAGAGCAAAGAATATAGCCTATTAAAGGTGTGGTCAATAAAAGGTTCAAGACTATTAAATGGGTTAAACAAGCAGTAGGTCAACATTAGGTTTTTAATCGCTGAAAATGCACAAAACAGAAAAGAAAGCCTAGATATCAGCCCTAAAATTAGAGGTGAAAATTGCATTCAATGATAGATTTTTCCTTTTTAATATTTACAGATGCAATGCCTAATTTTCGCACAATAATATATAAGTATAATTAAGCTATAAAATGCAGATTTAACCAAACCCTAATCCTAGTTTACCATGAAAATAAGAAAAGATGGAAAATTTTATTTGATCGACACACAAAGACTAGTGCCTTCAATCAATTGGGCAAGTTATCATAAAATATAGCAAGCCTAGTGCAAAGCCTCACTCTGCAGACCTAGAGCTTCTGGCAACAAAATATCAGTCCAATGGTGCACAAGTAGGGGCAAAGCAGGGACATTTTTTGGAAGTGGGGATGCAGAAGCGTCATTTCCCAAAAATCTAGGAAGTGAAGCGTCTACTATATATATATTAAAAAATATATCCAAAATACCAAATTAGTTGTAGAATATATGGAAGCATGCATATTTGTACATAAATCAAGATAGATATGGCATCCATTGTACAATAATAATTAATTATTCGAGCATCAACCATCTAGAATCTATATTCTTCTCCTCTTGTCTAGCCTTTGCCTCTACCTCAATTGTCTAGGGATATTAGTCAACATTGCCCAATTTTGATCAAGTACCTAATCCAAGCCTTAAAATATGGTAGAAAAAACTTAACATGCTTGATCGATGATTTTGACTTGATTGACAAGTAATTTTTTGCTAAGGGCATGACAAAGGAGTTCAACAATTAACACCACCGACACCAAGGTACATATAAGGCTTGGTGCTCTTGATTAAAAGCTACGCACATACCCTCATACATGATATAATATAATGAAATGTCACAATCCCATTGATCTTGAATTCCTGAAAATTGTTAAGTCTATTGAATTTTGAATAGGATATGAAATTCTATTTTCTCCATATGAAGTCCGATGAGGTAGGAACCACTCTCCGAACATCCAGAGTCATTTCATGGTAATGTTAAAAATTTAAGTAAAAATAAAATGTCGCTTTTACTTTAAGAATTTAACCTTAACATGAGGGAGCATCTATGAAGCATCAAAGGAGCACCTCGGGAGTGTCTGAGAAGCCTCAACCCAACTTAAGTCAAAGAAAAATTTAAAAAAAAAAAATTAGAACCCTGTCAAACTATCTGTCTCCCTTCGCATCCACTTGGGATCCGTACGGATCTATGCCCGATCCGCCGTGGATCCGTGGAGGATCCGTCTTCGGATCCACGGTTCAGAAATCCAAAACCACAAATTAGGTCAGCATGGTTCCGAACTTCCAGGAACTATCTTCGTCAGCCCGATCCGCGGTTCCAGAATTCCAAACCATAGATCTGACAGTGGATCCCCCACGGATCGTACAGGATGAGATTCTTGGTTTGGATCCTTGGGGGGTGGGGCGTTTCGTGCAACACTGGATCAACCACCACTATCACCTCAACAACTTTTCTCTAGCCATTTAGTGGTAAGTAAACCACAAGGGAGGCTTCCCTACATGAATATCACCTAAATGATAGTCAATAAGAAGGTCCAATGTGATGGATAAGGTCTAATGATTGAGATAGGGTATTGGCAAAGCTAGGAGGGCTAAGATGTCCTACAAGCACTCTATCCTTAGATCACTTGAGCAAATTAGAGGGCTGCTATAATTTAGGGTTTTATTGATTTTCAATGATAGGGTATGCAATGTCATATAACAACTAGAAGAAATAGTCTTATAATGATCAATCAACAAAGGATCGACATTATCAGTTGGATATGCAAGGTTTAAGACTTGCAATGGGGTTTTTATGGCTTAAACATGCATAAAAAAATGATATAATGATGATGTTAGCCCTAGAAATAGGGTTTTAGAATGCAATAAATGCTAGATTTTCCTTTTTTCACAATTATTTAATGTAATTCCTACTTAGAGGGAAATAACACATCAAGTAAAATTACTTTGTAGCAATATTTCAAAGAAACCCTAACCGTAACCCTAGATATCTAGAATTTTAGAGAGGAGCGAGAGAAAATAGTTTATATAGAGAGATCGATCACCACCACCTAGACTATCGCCTTAATCTAAATGGGAAAAGGAGTTACCTAGGGTGAATTTAATGGAGACAACCTTGATGAAGAGGGTGAGGGGGATACAACCTCTTCTTACAAACCCTAGTGACTTCCTTAATAGGGAGATTTTGAACTCAAGAGATGCACAATTTAGGGTTCTCTTAAAAGATTCATGGAAAACAATCTTGCATGTTATAAGGAATTAAGATTTCAGGATAAATGTAGCAATTCTAACCATAACACATGTAGAAACCCTATTTTACACAATCCAACATACAAAATATAGAAGATAAGCAATAAACTTGCAAAATTTCCATAATAATCTCTTCAATCAATCCCAGGAAACCAATTTCAAGAAAAAATCCTCCTCCAAGAGAAATTCGCACCATAGAATCACATTGCGGCCAAGTCAAAAAGAGACAAACTAGTGCATGTTGAATTTCCATGACCTTGGGTCTGGGTTAGAGTCTTAAAATCACTGACACTACCAAAACAAGTATCTCAACCATGAACTAATTTGCACAGCGGAAATATAAAGCAATAAATCACACATGCACAAATATACACATTTTTTAACAAATTGTAAAATAATGTACAACCTCAATCTTTGTTATATTAAACCAAATCTGAATAATACAACAGCGTATGGTATACAAGATACAATGACAAACACATTGCGTGGACTCGATGCCGCATCTTGTCCTGCTGGTCCTTCGCAATCGTACTGCTCACTAGCTACCCCTTAGTCCTTCAAAGGAAAACACCTCGAGACTCCAGGAGGGCTGCCACCTAACACTACTGCAAGTCACTTTTGTAGCATGTACACGGGTTGATCCAATCTTCTCTCTGGTAGGCATAATCCCGAGCTCCAATCTACCAGGCTAGCAGTCACCTTTGTCCATCAAGGTGTTGCACTTCGGTACCAAACTTCAACCAAGCTTCAGCTCCTCTTCATCACTTCAAGATAGCTTGTCTAAGGCTACTTTGGCCTATCAACACACTACCCTCCACCATACCAATGATGCCCAATACTACATTGTATTTTCTACTCTTAGGATGGACTTTTTACCTCCACGGAGAGTCCTCCAAATGGCACCCACGGGCTGCAACGAAACCCGATCCAAATCTGGTCAACAAACTGTGACCCAACACACACAAGATGCACCAAAATGAATGCTTCAACTCACTTTTTTAAGGTCCTTCGATTGCTGCAATTCTCAACTGGTTAGGGCACCCAACCACAGTCCCTAACAACCCTTCAATCTACCCGGAATTTCCCTCCCTTTGTTGTGGCTGCCTTTCTAAGAGGGGAGGAAGACCTTGGCTGAATTTCTGGGCTGCTCCAAGCCCTAACAGACCTTCGACCTCCCTCCCTTTTGAGCACACCACCCAAACAGCCCTAAAACACTGCTCAACGCTGCAGCATGACAACAAGTATACTCAGCCTCCTCCCAGCAGCTTCGGTCCCTTGTTCAACCCTTGAAACAATCCTCCAACCCTTTGCTTCCCTAGCGTCTCCTTACTACGGTTAAGAAAAACCTCTTTTCCTCTAATGAGCTACTCAATAAGGTATGTGTTGAACGTTTTGGATGAGGAATATCCTCACATTCACCTCCTATATAGACACATGAAGGAATGCTTCTAAAACTTCAGCACGAGGGGCTGCCAACTATCATAAGCCAAAAAACACCGTAGGCCGACCTTGACACTTATGGTGTCAACCCCAAATATAACTTCAAATATTCATATCTCCACTTCTACAACTTGGAATTCGATGATTCTCAAAGCTTTGGATTCTCCTTTCCGTCCTCTATCGTCTCATGCCATCACATCTATAAATTTGCTCATGGAAATACCCAAAACACGATTTGGTACAAAACCCCATACATGGGTTCCAAGCCCACAAGTGACCCTTGTGTTGGTTTTCCCTCGAAACCCCGAACGCTAGGTCTTGGAGTGCCTCCCAAGCTACACAAATAAACACTCCCTCTTAGCAAGGGAGATACTTCCAAGACTAGGAAGTAAGTCGTCATCACCATCACTGCTTGCAACACTTTCCCAACTCCTGGTGCTCACAATCGCAACAATCCCTGTCCTATGAACTATGCCTTTGTCAGAAGTGTCACTATCACTGGAAGCATCCTACTTCTTCTTCTTCTCCTGTATCGCTTTCTAATCTCTCCATGATTCCTTCTTGGCAGTTGTAGGAGCACCCTTGCTCCCCACTGACCACGCGCTCTTCTTAGGTTGCAAAGTCCCCCTCTAAATCTGCAAGATCCCTCTCGAACTTGACTCCCTCTGATTATCTGGAACTTGGACCTTCTTATCTAGAAAGTGTACCCTCTTCTTGGGAACCTGTACCTGCTCCTCTAAAGCCTGCACCTGCACCACCTGCTTCTTTCCATGTTACACAGGCTTTCCTGTCAACCTGTAGAGACCATGCTCTCTAACTTCAAGTACAACCCCATCAGACTTAGAGCCTCTGGGCCTGAGTCTTGCCTTCCCATCCTAGAAAAAGACCTCAAACCCCTTCCTCTCGATCATTAAGACAAAAATCACGCTATATTTGAGTCCTAGTACAAACAATACATCCTCGACCCACATCACACGTCCTGTCTCCATCCTGAATTGCATAGTAACCGATCCTCGGATCTCTAAATGAATCTTGTTGCCCAACACCATGTGCAACTCCGAGTCCCATTCAACTAGAGTCTCAAAAACCTCCTATGACCCTGTCATACGCTTCGTCACACCATTGTCCACATACCATCTATCCTTATCGATAGTACCCTGTGAAAAATGAGAGATCATGGCAAAGTCCTCCTCTTCCAATCTCCTTGTGAGATCATCTATCTCAGTTGAAGTGGCAACACCAGAGACATGCTTTCCCTTCCTCTTCTTGTCATCTCCCTTCTTCTTCATCAAACATCTCGACGAATAATGACCCATCTCACCACAGTTGAAACATTTGACTTTACTCAAGTCCTTTTGCTTACTCTTTATTCACGCTACAAGTGCCACTTCATCATCGAAAGTATTCTTATTTGGATGAAGATCCTCGTCTCGCAACTCTTCCTGAATAAATTCATCGCACAACCTATCCGCCATTTCTCTCTAACAACGATCCCTTTGATGAAGGGCTTCCATTCCTCGGTGAACCCTTTCAATTCAATCCTCACCATATCTCCATCTGAAATAGTCACACCGATGGCAACAAAATCATCTTTGACCTAAAACAATCTAGTCAGAAATGAAGACATGCCTTCACCCTTTATCATCTCGGTGGACTTCAACTTATCCTCCGATACCAGTACCCAGTTCTCGTTCTTTTTCTGGAACATATTCTAAAGAGCCATCCACATCTCATGTGCATTGTTCTTCCCAGACAAATGAGGTATTAGGGAGTCCTTCACACCATCAAGAATGATCAATCTCTCCCTTGTATCCAAATCTTCATATATTTCCAGCTCCTTAGGGTCGGTTGGCTTCTTGATCTCTTCCACGGTGAAATCTCAAATCCTATTAACCTGCAATACAAACTTGATCCTTTCTTTCCAAGTAACATAGTTGGACAACCCTTCCAACCTGTACTCATACCGGAGACCTGCCTGAAACTTCAACATTGTAGTGAACCCTTAACCTACAATGTGACCAACTCCCTCTCACGTTGTACTTCGTTGTGCACTATTCGGATTCACTGACTTCCAAAGTAGCTCAGACATGCTCCGATACCATGTTGAATTTCCACAACCTTAGGTCTAGGTTAGATTCTTAAAATCACTGACGCTACCAAACCAAGAATCTCAACCATGAACTACTTTGCCAAGCATAAATGTAAAGAAATAAATCACACATGCACCAATATACATAGTTTTTAACAAATTGTACAATAATGTACAACCCCAATCTTCGTTATATTAAACCAAAAATGAATAATACAACAGTCTATGGTATACAAGATACAATGACAAACACATTGCGCAAACTTGATGTCGTATCTTGTCTTGTCGGTCCTTCGCACCTGTACTGCTCACTATTTGCCCCTTAGTCCTTCAAAGGACAACACATCGAGACTCCAGGAGGGCTGCCACCTAAGACTGCTACAATTCATTTTTGTAGCATGTACATAGGTTGATCCAATCTGCTCTCTGGGTAGGCCTAATCCCGAGCTTCAATTTGCCAGGCTAGCAGTCACCTTTGTCCATCAAGGTGTTGCACTTCAGCACCAAACTTCACCCAACCTTCAACTCCTCTTCATCACTTCGAGATAGCTCGTCTAGGGCTACTTTGAGCTATTAACATGTTGCCCTCCACCCAAAAAATGATTCCCAATACTACATTATAGGTTCTACTCCTAGGATGGACTTTTTACCTCCACGGAAAGTCCTCCAAATGGCACCCACAGGCTACAACGAAACCCGATCCAAATGTGGTCAACAAACTATGACGCAACACACACAAGATGCACCAAAATGCACGCTTCAACTCAGTATTTTAGGGTCCTGAGTATAATGATGTAGAGAACATGCTAGGCTTTTGTCTATGCATTAAGTAAATTTCCCCAACCATATTTTGCATTTTACATTTTTTTCATTATGGCTTTATATGTTTTTAACTTTCTTTCAATTGCATCAACCTCCGCGGCCATGTTTTGAGGCCCTAACTCAAGGATGTGGATATAGGGTGCTAATCCCAATGACCAATGACTACCAACTTGAAGAATGGACATGGATAACCAGGAGAGATGGAAGGTGGTAAGTATAGATTACCTTGGACGCACCGCATCAATTAGTGCCTTGTTGACTTTTGTGTAGCTTGGGAGGTAATCCAAGCCCTAGTGTTCGAGGGTTGGAGGTCAAAGCACCACAAGTAGGCTTGTGGGCTTGAAACCCAAGCTTGGTGGTTTTGCACCCATCAATGATTGGGCCAAAACCATGATGAGCTTCCGACATGTGATGGATGAGGATGATAGTGCTCGTTGAGACGATTCTAATGCAATGAGAATCATCCGATTCCGAGTTGTCGTTGAGAAGAAATGAATTTTTGAAGTTGACAAGTAATTATTGGTTTTCAAGTCATGTAGGCTTGAAGTGAATTTTGTCCAATAGATGTTTCTCTTCACTAATTCATGAAGCCCCTCATTTGGTTATAAATTGAGGGTGATTTGATATGTTTTAGTCATCCATTTTGTGCAACACATCACAAGAAGATAGCTCATGGAGGAGAAGACAACTTCTATTTTGGGCCGTAGGCATAAGAGGGCTAACAATGAGGAGGATAGTGAATTTTAGGGCACTCTTAGTGACTTTTATGAAGTTCGAGTTGTTGTGCTAGAGGGCTGAGGCAGAGGAGAGAAATTTTGGTCTGTTTTGAGGGTTGTTTGAGGCTGGGCAAACCCTAAACTAGGTTGTCGCAATCTTGTGGAGGTTGTTGTAGCATGTCACAGGCATATTGAATGAGGGCTGAGGTATGGTTGAGGGTTAGGACAGCCCAGATTTGGAGCAGCCCTCCTCAGCCCCTCAAGGAATGGTAGCCGGATTCATCTAGAGTGATTTTGGGCAGAATTGAAGTCTGGAAAAAAGGGACTGTGTTGTGCCCTAACTAGGCCTAGGTTGCAGCAGTGGAGCAGACCTCAAAACAACGAGCTTAAGGTATGTATTTCAGTGCATTCTTATAGGATTTGGATCCATGTGTTGGATCAATTTGGATTAGTTGATGGGCAGCTTGAGGAGACTTTAGGAGCTATTTAGAGGAGCCCACGTGGATTGTTGGGAAGCCTACCGAGAAACCAAGGTGATAGCAGGTACATCATATGAGAGACAAGAGGGCAGCAACAAGGAGAGTTGCAAATGTTCCCTTGGTTGATGAGTTTATGGTGTCCTAGGTAAGTACATTTTGATGTGCCCAGATTTTTGGAATAGCTCCTCTATTGCAGAAGCAAAGGGCGGATTATTGGAGTCTGTGGGAAGCTGTGTATAAGGGTCTCCCAGGTTTGGGGATGCCCTAACTAAGTACAAATGCTACAACATGGACTTGGTCGCTCGTGGACTATTGTAGGGCAGCGTGAGAGTGGACCAAGTGTGGACGTGGATTGCACATTTATGCTTTGTTGGAGGATAGCGTGATAGTGTCCAAGTTGGTGTCGAAGTGCAGCACCTTGATGGAAAAAAGTGACTGCTAGCCTGGCAGTTGATGAGCTCAAGGGTCTGATCAACCAAGAGCAGTTTGTGGAGACCGAGACTTGTGTGTGGAGAAGGACTTCGACAGTGGATGATGGGTAGTCCTCCTAGCCTATCTTCATTGTGGTAGATGGACATCTTGCTATGATAGGTGGCAGCGCTCCATGCCCTATGTTTTCTTCATCGGAGCAGCACAGAAGACCATAGTGGGTTGAAGTCCCTGAGTAGCTGAGGAGCAACAGTTGGCAGATTGAGAGTTGTGAACAACTCGATAGGAGTCTCAATGTGTTGTGCCCTTAATAGACTAAGGCACAACTAGTGAGTAGATTGATAGCCGAGGTTTAGTGGTTAGATGGACTTGGAGCATTGATAGAGGCAAGAGTTGTAGATCGAGAGTTGAAGGACCAGGCAGGTATAGGGTAAGACCGAGAGGGGTTGTTAGAGCATGCTACAGCCAGATGGTCAAAGTATCTTGATTTGTATCTTGTACTAGGATACATGTATGAGGGTCATTATCCCTGGTACGAGAGCCCTAGACTATTGTATTATATCAGTTGGTTAATATAACGAAGTTGGGTTAAAAATTGTAAAAAGATGTATATATTTTTTGCACTGGTAGATTTACTATTGTTTATATTCTGTTGTGCAAAGTAGTATCATTGAGATCCTTGGTTTGGTAGCATCAAAGATTTTAAGATTCTATCCTAGACCCAAGATCGTGGTAATTCAAGATGCCTCCCCAGTAGTACCCTTCCTAAATCCTAAGGCCTCAAAGGACATCCCAATACACTAGAGTCAAAGACTAACCTCCCAAGTGAAGTGTGGGAACAAGGATACAATAGAGATTGGCCAACCATCCAGTTTTCCCCATGATCCATACCAATATGCCCATAACATTAAATGAAAACACATGATTGCAAGAATCGTTACGGAACTTGCCGAGAGATGACCCACCTTCCTTTAAGAAGAATGTTAGATGGGAGAGAGATCGGACCTGACCAATGTGTGGAGAACTCTGGCATAGTGTTATGTGCAAAGCATCATGGGGATACTAGCTAGCTAGCTATCAAATTAGGAGAAAAGAATTCTGCTATGGATCACCCATTTTTGGTGGATACCAGAACATATGGAGTCAAGAGGATGAGGAAGAACCATGGACAAAGAGGGAGGAGAGAGAATTTTCTCTCTTCAAAATATAATGACTTTCACTTTAGGAGATTCCAGGTCAAGGGGTGCAATCTAGTTCCCTTGATAGATACTTGATGACGAATTTTACATATGAAGAAACAAGAGTTCATAAAAGCTATAACATTTAAACCCTAATTCCAACAATTATATAAAAATGAAGAAAAAATAGCATTAAATTTACAACTTTCATCCATGCATCACTTCATCAATCCAAGGAAGTCACTCCATGCAAAACATATGCCCCTAAGACAATTCACTACTCTAATGAGCCATTGTGTTCAAGTGAAAGAGAGAAAACTAGTGCACACTCTTTGTAAGAGAAAGATTTGAGTGTAACAATGAATCCTATAATTCAACTCCCCTATATGAGGGTAAGCAAGTCAAATTGGGAAAAATTTATAAGTAAAAGCCCTAAAACATGACTTTAAGAGTTCACAAGGTTAATAGGTCACAAGCCAACCTATAAGATACTCTCATGAAGCTCTCCAACATGACACCAACTTCATAAAATGAGCATCTCCATAAAGAAAGGTGCCAAGAAGGGTCCAAGAGTGCTCCTCACTCCAAGACATATTTTCAATGTGAAAGGGTGCATCTCCAAGCCACAACCCCTCAACCATATGTTTCATCAAGAACCACACATCATCATTATTTGGCTTGCAAGGGTGACATTACAAGCCTAGGGCATGATGACATAATCAAGGAGTGTACCAGCCCTCCCAAGGTATCTAAAGTCACCATCATCCTCACATGGGCTCTGGATCAAGGCAATTCCCATTAAGAAGGTGCAAGGCAAGCCTAGGGGCATCCTGGGTCTTTTTTGGTACTTCATCAATCCTATCAACATCGTGACTTATTTTCTTAACATTTCAACTTCTAGAGATGTAGAATGGATCATACATCAATGTGAGGGCTCCTCAAGATCCAACGATCATCACTGTGGGGGTAACGTTGTGGCTGCAAGGTCATGAGAGCTCTCATGCTAAGCTAGAAATTCTCTTCAAAGTGTTGTATAAGTGTCAATCCATCCATCAAGGGATATCCAATATATCTAGGAGAAACCACCTTCCCTCAAGATCAAATAAGTTGAACATCATTAGGTAAAGAAACCATAAAAGTATCATAGTGGACCATATTTAATGTTTAGGTACAAAATACTTCACATAAGCCTTGCCTTCAAATGTCTCTCTAGCTAATGATTTGTAAGAAAGTTAGCACACTTATGTCTGGGATGGTTATTCAAAGTCATATTAGGTGCTTCCAACTGTAAGGGGGAGGGAAGTTACTAGAAAGACACATCAATTCACTGGCGCATGTGATAAAGGTGGACATGGAATGGGAAAGACTTGAAGGAAGATGCCATTGCCCTTAGTACCACTTGAAGGAGATCCAAAATCTTGAGTGTAATGATAAAAGGAGGGAGCAATCATGGGGGGGCCTAAGTTACCCATTTCCTTAGCTTATTTTTACCACCCCTTTAATGCACCTTTTACTTCAATGGTTTTCTTTTTACTTTATTACATAGATTGGGTAACCAACTTGCTTGATGCATTCTGATACCCTTTAAATATGTAGTGGTTTACTTCTCATTGAGGTTGGGACATTCATCAGTTCCTTTTATTTAGATAGAGCATGATATGCTAGTAACTAGATGAGAGCTAATCAGGATGGTTAGAACTTAGGCTAGCCTTTGGTCCATGCACTATTAATTATCCCAACCGCCTTTGGAATTTTACATTTTCTTTAATTTGTGGCTATATATGTTTTTATCTTTATTTCAATGGCATGAACCTCTTAAGGGAAACTTTTCTAGGCCCTTACTCAACTTATGAGGATAAAGGGCACCAGCACCTGTGACAGATGACAATCAACTCGAATAATGGAGGTGAATACCAAGGATAGATGGAAAGTGATAATTATGGATTACCTTTGGTAAGCTATATCAATCAATGCCTCCTATTTTTTCCCTTCCTAGGGAGAATAAAGAACAGCCTCAAGGGAACTACTTAGTCTAAATTTCCTTCTTTTTGTTATTGAAAAAAAAATTCATTAATTGCAATTTTTTGGAGATTCAATGATTATTATAAATTGGTTAAATGAGCTACAAAATTGCCACATGCACACACTAGAGGAGGTATTACAGTTTAAACATTCTTTTGACCAGGTTTCTTGTCGACACATTTACAAGGAACAAAACCACATAGCAAATGCACTCTCTAAGGTTGGTGCTACACAGGTTATGGGACTACGGAAAATTTATGAGAAGCTAAATGGGGACACTTCAGAATACTACCATAGATTGTTCATAGAGGGCCTTCAACTAGACATCCCACAAAACAAAGATTGAGTAATGGTGTTCTGGTGATTTCTTGATTTTGGCAAACATTATACTTTATGGCTTTATATGATCATATTTTGATGTAGATAAAATGCTTGATAGGGTGATATATAATCACAACCTGTCTTATAGTTGCAATCTATAGACTAGACAATGAGCAACTACATGGTTATGTTTCTTTTCTTAGGTGATCGCTCTACACGCCCTCATATGCACAAACAAAATATAATTTTTATTTACTAATAAAAATTACATTTTTTTTCTTTGGATACAGATAAATAAAAAAAATAAAAATAAAAAAGGCCTCAAGGAATGTCACATTGGACTAGGGGCAAGGGATAAACTCCCAGGTGAAGTGTGGGGACAAGGATACAATCAAGAGTGATCAATCATCCAACTCAACTTGTGATTCATATTATAATTCCCTTAACATTAAATGAAAGCACATGATTACAAAAATAGTCAATGTACATTCTGATAGATAACCCACTTTCCCTCAAGGAGTATGACTGATAGGAGAAAGCACTAACGGGAGCATATATAGAGAACGATAAGGCATGGGTATATGTGAATCACCATAGGGTTGTTGGCTGGCAAGTTGATTAAATAGGAGAAAAAATTCTCCTAAGGGTTACCCACTTCAGTGAGTAACAATCCCTCTCAGTGTGAACATGGATTTATTGTAGCCCATAATACTTTTAAGTCAATTTACATATAAAAAATAATAGCACGACAAAAACATTAGAATTTAGATATATTTTCATTATTTCAAGTTTTTTCACATTTTAATTTTGAAAGGATTTAAGTATTACCTAATCTCCAACACCAATAGCTTCTAGTTGTAACGAGATTCCCCTCTCGTAATAGGATTATGAACCAAGATTTGCAATTCTTTTCCCACTTATGAACTTTTCTATGACATGCTTCCAAACAAAACAATACCCTATATGATTTGAGAAATAATCCTATACAATCTTGTTAGAAGGGTTTTCATGGTTTTGCATTGTCAAAAGAAGCATCTTCAAAACAATCTCATAATTATCAATACAAGTTGCAACCTCACATGAACAAAACATATATGTGCCAAAACGTTCATATGGACTTCTCTTAACAACTCCATCTAACTCCTTTGAAGAATAAAGCCCGTAGTTTGTTACTGTATGAGTATACTCCAAGGTGTTATTAAGAAGAGTCCTACAGCCTTCTTGAATAAATGAATCAGATAGATCTTTACTATCATTAGCTATTGCGCTCTGCCAATAAGGAAAAATAATAATCAAGGGATCAATAATTAACTCAAATGGTGCAAGGAGCATCTAAGGAATAATATCATGTGTTGAAACCACATGAAAAATTTTCTTTTCTCAATTTTCATGGTCAACTGTGTCAACATGTCTTACATCTGCCACTAAAGGAAAACCAATTGTTATACAAAAAAAGAGAGTTTTGCCTCTACGTCTTTTCCAGTACCCATAGTGTCACCAAGGTCGCACTCCTCCTAAAGAATGACCCAAAAATATAATGGGTTTGGGTTTTCCTTTGCTTTGAGTTTAAATAACTTTGCACTTGATTGATCATAAAAAAGCATCAACACAATGTTAATTTTCCTTTTTTCATAAATTTAATCTATAATGAGTGAAGTAAACCCTCATGTAATGAAACCAAGATCACTTTGTCCTAACAGTGGCAACTTAGAAAAAATAATTTAACTTTTCTTGGAAATATCTCTTTTGCATCGGTTGACCATCATTACCCTTAAGGAAACCACACAAGAGATTGTTGCAATTTTGTATATAGCCAACTCCATATTTTCTGTCATTGACAATGAAACCTCCTATCGTATGAAATGAGGGGAAGGCAACATAAGCAACACCTTCATACTCATCCAGACTAAACCCCTCTAAGTTGCATGCAAGCCATGACTCTTCCCAAGCCTGATATAGTGTTTTCCTTTTAGGGTAACTACCTTCAATGACACACTCATTAGGGTGTCATGTCACTAACTCTGATGAGATTTCTCACTCATCCTCTCAGATTTATACTTTTTTCTTCCATTGCATTCCATCAAATACATATATTTGTTCTTCCAAATTGATTCTACATTGATATATCAGCGCTTATACCTTGCACTTCAAATCATATGTGTGCTATCAAATGATGCTTCATGATGATATTTCTTCAACTACAATGATTTCATGTGTTATTTCCTTGCCTATAAGTGATGTTGATGGTTTCTAACTTGTCATGAAAGTACTAAACATTAGGTTTGAACTAATAACACCCTTAATTAAGTAAATATTTTACTATTTTGCCTCATCTATTATGCAGGGACATAATTGTCCCTAGATAAGCGTGTCTTGACTTAGACCAAAAGGTACTAATGGATATCAAGCTAAATAGCTCCCCCATATCCTAAGCATAATAACATTTTCCATTTTTTCCCTTACATTACCATCCCCTTCACATAAAATTATAATTATTGTTTATTAATGGCTTATCAAATGTCATCCAATAGGATCTAATAAAGAAAATCAAGGCAATCCTAAACAAAATAAAGCTATAAAAAAGGATGAGAGATGAAGAACATGAAATAAAATGACAAAATAATGAAGAAAAAAGATATACAACTTCATTAAAAAGGAACACCCCCTAAATTCCTATGCAAAAAAAACATATCTAAAGAAAAACAACTAGTAAATCAAAGAAATACTATAAGGGGGTAAGAATAAGGTATCAAAGTGGTGGTATAAAGAAAGAGGCTCCCTCTCAAGAGTTTTCAAAAAATACAAGGAAGACTTCTACCTAAAAAGGGCTAGTTGGACCAATTATTTACCGTAGACATCATTATTATGACTTTTAGGGTCATTTCATAAGGTTCTCTTGTCCCCTTCTATAAAATTTTATCATCTTTACCTATTTCTAACCAAGTGACATAGGAAATACCTTATGTTCTAGGAATATAACACATATAATGAGGGTAAGTTTATACAACCATGTTGAACTTCAAAAAATTATAAAATTATCTTATGAAATGTTAAATGAATTATTTACCAGTGTAGATCCATCTTAACCCCAGATCTATCAAGTGTTGAGAGGGTTCAAATATCTCGAGGTGCAAACCTCTTTTTTAAGTGCAAAACTTGAGGAAAGGCTTTCACCTTGAGATACTTGATCCTTCTTGGAGCTTCATAGATACAGGGTTAAGATTGATCTACGTTGGTTTCAGTCATGCATTACATACAATTTTGATTTTATCTCTTTCTTTAATGTTATTTTGAATGCAAAGTGACAATTTATGTTGAATGATAGGAAAGTGAATAAAAAGAATGCAGTCAAACTATTTTCTTTTGTTGTTCTTATTGTCACTCCTATTATTTTTGTCATCTTTTCATGTTAATTGTATGAAAAGGGCAGTTGAAATCGTAGAACATTCAAATCTTTAACTCAAGCTATTGTAGTAGACACCGATAGACACCTTACAATGTCTCTCTTACTCTTCAATGGTAGCCAAACGGAAGAGACAGTGATTCCAAGCGGAGGTCTCTAGTTTCAAAGAGTCGAGAGAGGAGGCCAAGTTATTTCTCGAGGAGGTTGCGTAGGGACTACGCAGGAGCCTCAAGAGGGCAACAATTTCGCTGAGAAGGAGGAGGATTCAGTTTCCGAAGTCTAGGATAACTTTCCCGAGGGCCAAAGGATCCTTTCCAGAGCAACAAAAATTAGTTAGAGGAAAATCCATTGCAAAATTGGGTTGAGAGTGTGAGTGATTGTACAGGGGTGACACAAAAGCTGCACAGAGGGTCTGTGTTTGCCAGTTCGAGTGGCCAAACTGAGTCAGGATTGCTTGGAGAAGATGGTAAATTCCCTTAGATATTTTTTGTCAGTATTTCTCTCAGATAGAAACGCCAGTTTGGAATACATTTTATTATACTCATAGATTCATTGTTGCATAATAATAAAAAACCTCATCTATTGCACCAGTTTCCCAAATTAGGTTTTTCCGGGCAATTTGTCCAAAAATAATTGTGTCAAAGATTTTGTGTGTGCTAGCATTTTCTCAATTTCTAGCTTTTTGTTTTTTGCAACGTTTTTATGGTGAAAAATTGAAGTGTGATTCATTCGTTGTTTTTCATAGAAAATAAACTGCATAATTAACAGTTAGAAGAATAAATTTCCAGTTGCTGCAATTTGACTTGTAAATTTTCACATGGTATCAGAGTGTGTTTGAAGGATCAAAGTCTCAGAGACGATGAGGGAGAAATTTTCTGTTAGATGATCCAAAAATAAAATATTATCATAGGTTATAAAGTTGGAATGAGAAATTTTCTGTTAGATGATCCAAAAATAAAATATTATCATAGGTTATAAAGTTGGAATAAAATAATTATTAATTTAAGATATTAAATTAATAATTATTATTCTAGAATATTTAATTATTTAATGGAGACATTTAAAATTAGCATATTGTTGTAACAAGATATGACTCTCCAAATGTGTCGTATCTTAGGCTTTTTGTTAACTAGTTATTTGGAATAGCATTTAATGTAAGTGGACACTTGTTATTTAATAAGTGATCCATAATTAGTGGTAGTTAGGACATTGAGCATATAAATAGCTCATTGCAAGAGTGTTTTTGTTGTTTAGGTGTAAACTCTTGCATAATTCCAAATGTAATTGTTTTTCTGATTAATAAGATTACGTGTCTGAGAACACTTCAGCTATTATTGTGGTATCGGAGCTACGATAATGCTGCAGTGGATGTGAGGAGGAGATTCCAGCTCTACAAGTTCTCGGAAAACTCCATTGAATTTCTCATCAAATGATTGGTATGGAATTTGTCAAGTTTTTTTGTTTAAAAAGAACATAAATTTTATTATTGATTTTAGATTTGTAAATTCTAAAATCATTTTTATTATAATAACAAAATAAATAAATAAAAATTTGAAAAATCTGTGTTCCTCTGGTTATTATCAAAATATGTGGATCTCTAGTTAACAATCCAACCGATCTCAAATAAGGACGCAATCCAGGTTCCGAGCTTCCTTGGGAAATGGCCACAGTGGCAATCTAAGATTCGAATCATAGAATAAAAAAAGCACCAACGCTTTTTACAATCTTCATAGCTTCAAGATGCGCTGATCTGCATGGTTCTGAGATCAGACTTATTGATCCATAGTGAAAAATGCTTCCCTGTTGAAGTAAGTCTACATCAAGTTCAGACTTGGTTAGTAACATGTCAACACTAGGATTACGATAAAACATGAACTCTCTTTCACCATCATGACACAGTGTCACGAATGCAAGCGTTGTTCTAGCATTCTTATCATAGCATATACCTCGATCCAGCACACCGTTTTCCTTCAAGAAAAAGAGCAGTTGCTCCCGGCGAAGATACGCGGCGACTATTTTCAAGTTTGTGAACATTGATTTATTTTGTATTTTGTCTACTAAGAATTTCATTTAGCAGGTTTTCTCATACAGACTTTAACGGACTAGGCCTCTACGCTGGGAATATTAACGTTTTTGAGGTGAATTGCGTGAAATATGCCAGTTTCAAACTGCTTTCGGATATGCATTTTGTTACTGCTGTTCTCAACAGGAGTTGCCACATTCCATTGCGTCTTTTTAATGTTCTTGACCCAGGGACAAAGAAAGTTTGTTGCACGCGCCCAGAAAAGAAACTTGGACCAAGTAATGAGGTAAGAGTCAAGAAGGAATTGAAGTAAACACAGAAACGACTGTTGCAAGACTTCTGTCAAAATGGAAGGAGAGAGGAATTACACGACACGGTCATCGGTCTTTCCATATTTCTCGAAAATCCAGAAAATGACTACAAACCAATAGCGCAGGCTATCTTTTAGACTTTTTGAGAGTTACTGGCATTTTTTCTCATTAAAAGTTCTCCAAACTTATATCCTGCTCTGCTCCGTATATTTTTTATGTAATGTTTTATTGGAGTAATAAGGATTTTGTAATATTTGTGGAGTAATAAGGTTATTTGTAATTTTTTGGAGTAATAAGGAGATTTTTCTTTGTAATTTGTTTTTGGAGAGATAAGTGTGACTCAAAGTAATTTTACTTTGAGGGGGGGGTAACATTTTTTTTACCAGATTTTGCAAGAGCATCATTGTAAAAGTCAAATTTTGAAAGTTACCTTGTAAATATTTGAGAAATTGACTAGAGCCAAGTGCAAAGCTCAGTGATTTTTCTCCTGTTTCAACAACTATACGAGGGTTAAGGCCAAGCCCCGATAGATCGTTTTTTCAATGGCGTATGTCGCTTTTGCGTGGCGTGTTTCATGTGACAAGTTGCTCGATCTTTTGTGCTTGATTCTTTTGGTGCACTGCTTCAACACTACAATGTCAAAGTTAATTAATCTGTTCTCTGAATCTGATAAACTAGGAGTGAAATCTTATAAGACATGGAGACGTCTAATTGAAAGCACTCTTATTTTTAATGAATTATGGCATGACATTTTTGATGGAAACATTAAGCCAAATAAACCAACAGATCCAGCTTCACTTGCAAAATGGGAAATAAAATATGCCAAGGCATTAGCTCTTATAAAAGCTTCAGTTAGTAATGAAATGTACATACACATTGAGAATTCTTCAGATGCATGGGCTGCTTTACATACATTCAAAGATCTCTTTGATACACAACTTGAATCAAAGAAGGTTGATCTTCAATTAAAATTGCTTCAACAGAAATTAAATGAAGGTGGTGATGTCCTTGAGTACATTTCACGGCTTAAAAACATTAAGCAATAAATCATCAATGTTGGCTTTCAAGCTGTTGATGAAAGCTTCTTAACTACAATTTTAATTGTTGGATTGCCATCATCATATACTCATTTTTTGGAAACTCTACAAGTCACTGGCAAGTTAGAGAAGAAAAGAAGGTTGATCTTCAATTAAAATTGCTTCAACAGAAATTAAATGAAGGTGGTGATGTCCTTGAGTACATTTCACGACTTAAAAACATTAAGCAAGAAATCATCAATGCTGGCTTTCAAGCTGTTGATGAAAGCTTCTTAACTACAATTTTAATTGTTGGATTGCCATAATCATATACTCATTTTTTGGAAACTCTGCAAGTCACTGGCAAGTTAGAGAAGATCAAATTTGATAAAATGAGTGACATGTTAGCACAACATGATAAAAATTTCGGGAAGAAGAAACAGATTGGGGAAGATGTCTTCTTCACCGAAGCCAGTTCAAGCAACTCCTCCGCTGACAGTTCCAGAAACAGAGGAAGAGGTAATTTCAATCCAAATCAAGTAGCTCAAGGTCGTGGTCGCAGTCAACACAGAGGAAACAATTCCAACAGAGGCTCCAATTCAGGCAGAAACAATTTTCAAGGAAGAGGCAACAATCAAAACAAAGGATATCATCAAGGCACAGGACAGAGTCTAGGGAGAGGAAAAACTCAAAACAGAGGACAAAGGAGAGGCCGAGGACAGTCTCAAGGCAGAGGACAGTCTCAGGGAAGAGGCACCGATTTGAGTCAAATTGTTTGCAGGCGATGTAACAGAGTTGGTCATTATGCAGCAGATTGTAGAACTTCTATTGAGAAAATTTCTAAGTTTCATCCAAACTCAGCACAGTTTGCAAATGATGAAGATGATCCTGATAGTTTTGAATATGTCTTCATCAACATAGAAGCAATAGCTTTACAGGTTTCAAGCTTTCTCCGAAGTGATTATGAAGATGCATGGATTCTTGATACAGGCGCAACTCAACACATGACATTTCGACGTGACTTCTTCTGGAGTTTCAAAGAATGTCATCTGAATTCAATCTATCTTGCTGACAAAACCAAACATACTCCTTCAGGAAAAGGTGTAGTTAAAGTTTTTTTACCAGGCATCGGACAAAGAATGATTTCAATGTCTAGTATGTCCCAACATTCAAGCAAAATTTGTTGTCCTTAGTCACTATTCGACAAGCAGGACATACAGTAATTATGGAAGATGGTTAGTTAAAATCAACTCAATCAAACAGAACATGCAAACAGTACTCACAGGTTATGAAGATGGAAAATTGTTAAGGAAGAAAGGGACAGTTATTCCAAGACATTCTGACTTTGCAGGCACAACAAGTACAGATATTTCACCAATCAGATTATGGCATGTCAGATATGGTCATCTCAACTTTGACAGTGTCTCTCAGTTACAAAAACAGGGCATGGTTAAAGGACTTCCAACCTTCAAAAGGGAAAATGCAAAGTGTGAATCTTGCATTTTTGGAAAACAACATTGAAAGACTTTTTCTATAAGTTCATGGCGTGCAAACAAGCATTTGCAGTTGGTTCACAGTGATATTTGTGGACCCTTCCCAACTTCACTTGGAAGTTGTAAATATTTCTTACTTTTTATTGACGATTTTAGCAGGATGACATGGGTATATTTCTTGAAGCAAAAGTCAGAAGCATTTGAAAAGTTAAAAACTTTTCGTAAGCTTATTGAAAATGAAGTAAAGGAGAAGATTGGCACTCTTCGAACTGACAACGGCAGAGAATTCACTTCAAATGAATTCAAAAAGTATTGCATGGAAAATGGCATAAAACGACATCTTACCAATGTCTACACTCCGCAGCAAAATGGGGCAATAGAACGAATGAATCATACCTTGTTAGGAATGGTGCGATCTATGTCAACTTTCAAAAAGTTAAGTCCTTCATATTGGGCTGAAGCAGTTCATACTGCCGTCTACTTGAGAAACAGATCTCCCATAGCTTCTTTAGACGAAATCACACCTTATGAAGCATGGTTTGGATTCAAACCTCGAGTTAAGCATCTCATAGTTTTCGGATCAGTTTGTTATGCCTTAGTTCCAAAGGAAAAAAGAACTAAGCTTGATGCACGAAGCTTGAAGTGCACAATGGTCGAGTATTCTGATGAGAAGAAAGGGTACCGACTTTTGTCGAATGGGAAATTTATTGTAAGCAGAGATGTGATTTTTGATGAAAATGAGAGTAAGAGTGTTGAAGAAGTTGAAAGTCTTCTTCAAAAGTTAGAAACAAAAACTGATAAAATAAATGGAAATTTACAAAGTCAACCAAATTCACCAAGTTGCTATGAACTTGAATTTCCCTCATCTGACGATGATTCATCCAGTCCGTCTTCTTCATCAGCGCCATCCAGGTCTTCTAGCAGTTCATCCAACTCTCCTAGAAGAAGCAGTTCTTCTGACAATGACTCTCCGCCCCCAGAACCTGCGGTTGATCAACAGACATCAGTTTACATCAACCCTCTTTTTAATGATGGTGATTTTTCACAAGCTCAAACCAGTGAACATCAATTGCCGAAATGGGCAGTTCAACTTTTGAAAGATGTAAGGCCTAATGAACAAAATAAAACAGGAACAAGGGGATCAAAACAAAATGAAGGCAATTTTGCTTTGATAGCAAATGATTTTACTGAACCTTCTTCTTATCAAGAGGCAGTAAAACATAAAGCATGGCAACAGGCTATGGTTGATGAATATCAGGCAGTTCAAGACAACAACACTTGGCAACTTGTTGATTGTCCTCAGCATGTTAAACCTATTGGATGCAAATGGATTTATCAAATTAAGTACAAGCAAAATGGTGATATTGGCAAGTACAAAACAAGACTTGTTGCTAAAGATTTTGCGCAGCAGGAAGGGATAGATTATGAGGAAACGTTTTCTCCTACAGCTAAATGGAACACCATCCGCCTCACACTTGCCTTAGCAGCTCAACAAGGATGGAAAGTTCATCAAATGGATGTAAAAAGTGCTTTTCTCAACGGAGATTTACAGGAAGAAGTGTACATGACACAACCACCAGGTTTTGAAATTGAGGGACAAGAACATAAAGTCTGCAAACTGATAAAGGCATTATATGGGTTAAAACAAGCTCCCCGAGCTTGGTATGCCAAAATGGATGAATACCTTCGCAAAGTTGGTTTTCATCATAGTGACTCTGATGATACCTTGTATGTACGCCAACAAGGTAAAAATCGGGTGATTTTGGTTATGTATGTCGATGATTTGATCATCACAGGCAACAATGATGATCACATTGAACAGGGGAAAAAGGAGTTACATGCAGGTTTTAAGATGACAGATTTGGGACTACTTCACTACTATCTTGGAGTTGAAGTATTCAAACGTCCACATCAGATCTTCATTTCTCAGAGTAAGTATGCAGCAGAAATTCTTCAGCGATTTGGAATGCAGGATTGCAAGCCTATCCTTACCCCTATGTAACAAAACTGGAAACTTTCAAAATTTGAAAGGGGGGAAATGGTGAATAGCACTTCTTATCAACAGTTGATTGGTAGCATGATTTATCTGACAACTACTCGACCAGATCTTTCTTATGTCATCAGTATTCTTTCCCGCGTTATGCAGGAACCACGAGATAGCCACTGGAATGCAGCCAAAAGAGTTCTTCGATATATCCAAGGAACAAAAGATTTTGGTCTTCTTTACAAAAAGACTAAAAATTTTGTACTTGGTGGATTTTCAGATGTCGATTTTGCTAGCAGTATTGATGACAGGGCATCAACCTCAGGTTACTTAATGAACATGGGGTCAGCTGCAGTTTCCTGGAGTTGCAAGAAGCAAGCTACAATGGCCACTTCTTCAGCAGAAGCAGAGTACATTTCAGCATGGGAAGCAGCATGTGAGATTGTTTGGTTACGTTGAGTTTTACAGGACTTGGGAATTCCTCCAGCAGAAGCTACTTCGTTATTCATCGACAATCAGTCAGCAATAAAGCTTGCCAAGAATCCAATTTTTCATTCAAAGACAAAGCATGTGGACACCAAGTATCATCATATCAAATCACTCATTGCAAAGGATGTCATCAAGCCGATTTATTGTCCTTCAGAAGATTAGACCTCCGACATTTTCACGAAACCTCCTGGCAGAATAAAAATTACTAAGTTCAGGGATGAACTCGGTATCTGTTGTAATGTATCTTTGGATCATAGGGGGGAATGTTAGATGATCCAAAAATAAAATATTATCATAGGTTATAAAGTTGGAATAAAATAATTATTAATTTAAGATATTAAATTAATAATTATTATTCTAGAATATTTAATTATTTAATGAAGACATTTAGAATTAGCATATTGTCGTAACAAGATATGACTCTCCAAATTTGTCGTATCTTAGGCTTTTTGTTAACTAGTTATTTGGAATAGCATTTAATGTAAGTGGACACTTGTTATTTAATAAGTGATCCATAATTAGTGGTAGTTAGGACATTGAGCATATAAATAGCTCATTCCAAGAGTGTTTTTGTTGTTCGAGTGTAAACTCTTGCATAATTCCAAATGTAATTGTTTTTCTGATTAATAAGATTACGTGTCTGAGGACACTTCGGCTATTATTTTCCGCTCAAAGGGAGCATCAGAACGAACTTCCCAAGGGCTGCAAAGTGCCTAGCCAGGTAGTGGGAATTGCTGGAAAAGGTTTGATTTTCCAGGTGCAGGTGCAGGAAGGGTCGAGTTGTCCAGGAAAGTGATTCGAGCAGGCAGAGGGAGCACCAACTATGTATTTCCATAGACCAAACTTGACCCGAGCACAGAGGGTTTGTAGCAGTTGCAATAGCAAATTCAGAGTGTTGGGTGGAAGAGAAATAACACAGAATTACACTCAAGATGTCTTTAGTGAATTCACTAGAATTCTCCAACATGGCCATGGATAGATTTGACATTCATGGAACCTCAGAATTGTCTTCAAGATTGGAGGATGAATTTTCTTGCTTGACTAGCTCAGCTTCACAAGGAGTCCGATATATAGACAGTGGAGTGTCATCTCATATGACCGAAGTTAGAGAATACTTCTCTAGCTACAATGAGGGGAAAATGGAATTCCATATAACAATGGGTAAAAAGAGACAAAATGCACTCCAGTGAGGAGAGGTGCCATTAGTTCAGATAAGCAGTCAGGAGCAAGCACTAGCGTTACAGATGTACTACATGTGCCAAGATTGGGTATCAGGTTTCAACCTGATTTCAGTATCCCAGTTACAAGATGAGGGATATGATGTCCACTTTACAGGGAAGAAGGTGTTCATCAAACACCATAACTAGAATGTGAAACAAATTGGGTTACAAAGCAACAGACTATATAGGTTGCAGTTCGACTCACCAATGGCACTAGTTGGAAATAGCACTAGCAATGGGAAGGACCTAAATGCGTTAAGGCATAGGAAAATGGGGCATTTGCATCATGGAGCACTTATGACACTCAGGAAGACAGTGACAGGTGTTCCAGAATTAGGCATGGAATAGGATGATGTGTGCAAGGGATGCATGCTTGGGAAATATGATTAGGCAACATTCCCAAGTAGTGACAACAATGCGGATGGTCTATTACAGCTTATACACTCAGACATTTGCGGCCTTATGTCCACTAGATCTCTAGGGGGGTACGAATATTTCATTACCTTCATTGATGACCACTCCAGGAAAACCCGGATCTACTTCTTGAAGACCAAGGATGAGGTCTTCAATCGTTTCAAGGAGTTTAAAGCTATGGTGGAAAATGCAACAGGGAAGAAGATCATGATACTTCGCTCAGATAATGGAGGAGAGTACACAGATTGTGACACCACAAAATTTTGTGCAAAGGAAGGCATCAGGAGGGAGTGGACAACTCCATACAATACATGACATAATGGGGTAGCATAGGGGAAGAACAGATATATTGTTGGGGCTGCAAAGGCAATGTTATATGACCAGGTTTTTCCCAGCTTCTTATGGGCAGAGGCATGTAACACAATTGTGTATATTCAGAATAGGGTTCCTCATAAGGCATTGGGGAAGATAACTTCAAAAGAGGTCTTCACAAGGAAGAAGCCCAGAGTGAGTCACTTCAGAATCTTTGGTAGCATCGCTTATTTCCATGTACCAAATGAGAAGCACACCAAGTTGAATCAGACTATAGAGAGATGTTATTTCATTGGGTATAATGAAAACTCTAAGGCATACAAGATCTATGTTCCAGGCAGCAGGAATATCATTGTGAGACGAGACGTAAATTTTATGGAGGATAAAGCCTTCATAAGGTCTCATGAGATCCAGCAGGAAATTAGAGTGAGCCAACAGAAGCTCCATCGGTCCAACAACAGGGGTAACAAGTGGTACCACCAATTGAAAAATCACAAGGATCTAGTACAGTACTAGTACCAGCATATCCTCAGGTGTAGGAGACCCAGTGAGTTCACAGCAAACGGGGCAACAAAGGCAAGATGAGGAGTTGGTTGAGCCTCCCACCACTAGTGGTTGAACTAGCAGGGAAGTTCGTCAGACATTGAGAGATGCAGAGGAGTTCATTGGAGTTCCTAGTATAAACAAGAGAGAACACAGACAACCAAATAAGTACCAAGAATTGGTGGCACTAGTTGAAGAACCTTTCATCTATCAAGAGACGAAACAACATTAGGTGTGGCTAGATGCCATGGTAGAGGAGTACAGTTCTATCATGACGAACGAGGTTTGGGAGATAGTTTCGAGGCCTGTGGATAGGTCAGTTGTGGACTCTCGATGGATCTACAAGATCAAGTACGTTTCAGACGACAGCGTGGATAAGTACAAGGATAAGTTTATGGCAAAGAGGTATGCATAGAAAGAAGGGATAGATTACGAGGAAACCTTCTTCGTAGTTTCCAGATATACTTCTATCTTTTCAATTATTTCCCTAACAAAGAAGATGGAATGGCAAATTCAAAAGATGGACATCAAGAAAGATTACTTGAATGGGGTGATAGAGGAGGAGGTATATATCGAACAACCACAGGGCTTCAAGACACATGAGAGGGGCAAAAATGTGTGCAGACTGAAGAAAGCTCTATACGTGATCAAGAAATCTCCTAGGGCATGGTATGGTCAGATTGACAGCTACTTGCAGCAGATGGGATTCGTCAAGAGTGATGCAAATCCCAACCTTACAACCTGATGGTAAAGGATGAGCCACTCATCCTAGTGTTGCATGTAGATGATCTCTTCTTAACAGGGTCATATGGGCTCATAGAGGACTGCAAGAAAAACTTGGCAGCAGAGTTCGACATGATGGACATGGGGTTGATGCATTAATTCCTAGACTTGGAAGTGTTGCAGAAGAATGGGAAGATATTCCTTGGTCAAGGGAGATATACTATAGAGATTCTGAAGAGGTTCAAAATGCAGGATTATAGGCCATTGTCTACACCCATGATCACAAACTGGAGGAAAATAGACGCATCAGAGGACAAAGATATTGACCCCACCTTGTATAGGCAGCTTATCGATTCCCTCATGTATCTGGTCAACACTATGTCAGATATCTGCTTCGCAGTCAACACTCTCAGTCAATTTATGGTGGAATCAAAAAGAGTGCACTGGACTGCAGTGAGACACATTTTGAGATATTTGTATGGCACAGTCGAGTATGGGTTGAGGCATATTCAAGGTGATGATGTCAGGCTATGTGAATTGACAGATACAGATTGGGCGGGAAGTTCATTGTACAGGAATAGTACCTCTGGGTATTGCTTCTGCGTTGGATTAGGGATGGTTTCTTGGTGCAGAAAGAAGCAGAAATCAGTGGCACTGAGCTCTGCAGAGGAAAAGTATATGGCAGGTACCACAACTACGTGCGAAACTATATGGCTTTGAAATTTGTTAGTAAGCTTGTTCAGGCGGAGGATGGAGGCGACCAATGTCTACTGTGATAATCAGAGTTGCACCAAGCTCTCTGAAAAATATAGTGTTCCATGACAGGTGGAAACACATAAATATTCAATTTCATTTCATCAGAGATTGTGTGTAGTGTGGAGAATTCCAACCACCGTATTTTCCCATAGAAGAGCAGGTTGCAGATATACTCACAAAAGCTCTAGGGAGAGATAAGTTCGTCTATTTCAGAGAACATATGGGTATAGTGGAGAACCCGTTTCGGTAGCAAATGGATCAGTGTCAGATTGATGCAGTCATTTCTTGAGTGACAGTTGCAGCGCTAGTTGCAGTCAGGTATTGAGGGGCACAAAGCAATTGCAGCGCAAGTAGTTACTCAGTGGAGGGAGCAAATGTTAGGATATTCCGACACATAAGAAATAGTTAAGAATAACTTAGTCTAGTGTAGGGTTAGGTAAAGTGTGTTTTTTTACCATGTACATTTGTAACTTATAATCCGACGGTCAAGATTTGTAGTGATCCGACAGTTATCTCTCACCTCGATATTAACGACACTTGATCCGTGGCTTAACACCCGATTGGTCCATGATCTCTATTTAAAGAGCATGGAGGGTCATTTGTCCTGTAACCGTTTATGAGAGAAACATATGTAACTTTTCTTTTTATATTAATAAATTGCCTGAAGTGGTCGCGTTGGCTCAGGCCGTGGACTGTTTCCCTCTTTGAGGGTTTTAACCACGTGATTATGCTGGTGTACTGATTTGTGATCTGTTTGTGAGCGGTGACCTTTGGTTCTTGATCTAAGGAACTTACCATGTAAATTCCTACATGGTATCGGAGCTATTTTGAGGGCCGCGTCCGTTGTTGATCAAAATCCGAAGCTAGTTTGACTGCATGCGAATGTCGTTTTGTAGATCTACTATTTCTGAACATTTTTGGGCTTAGAGAACTGCTCGGTTGTGTCTGGAGCGTCTATTACAGTGAGGAACGCCTTTCGTTTCATGCGAAAAGGTTTTTGGCTGCCCAAGTTATGACAGTTTAGATCTGGAGGTATAAAGCATATGTTTTGCAGTTATATTTGTTAATAGTTCTGATTATTTCAGTTCCCTCTTTTCATTTTTGGTTTTTAGGTTTTATTTGTTTGCTGGATCTACACCCTCTTCTCTGTGTATGCTCTTTGCTGTGCGCTACGTGCGATCTCAGTAAATCAGAAATAAGAAAAAGGGTTTTTTTTGGCTATGTATGCTCTTTCCCCACGTCTTTGTGTGATCTCGGGAAATCAGAAATAGTGAAAAAAGTGATAGTTGCTGGTAAGGCTAACCGAAAATCTAACATTCTGCCGTAAGGCTTTGCATTTCGTTTTTTTGGCTCGTTTTTTGTGTTTTTTTGTGCAGGAAAAGGCATGCACACCGAAGAGTAACAAAATTAACAACAACAACAACAACCAAAAAAAAAAAAAAAAAACCCTTCCTCCTTTCATACAATAACGTGATCATTTCACTATCTCACTTGGTGAGGGGTTAGTTTATGAGAATAGAGGTCTTGGGTTCAAGTCACATTCTCAAGCTTCTTTTGTAAAAAGTTTTTGTTAAAAGGGGCGGATTTTTTTTTAAAAAGCCGCACTTCATCCCGTTCCCGTAACTATTCGGCATCTACAACTCAGATTTTTCAAAAGGCATAAATTCTTCATCTGGAAGCCGTTTTTCGAGCCATTTTTTTTTAAACGGCCTAATTTTTCGAGATCTTTCCATTGGAGCAATTAGTTTCAGCTTTTCTCAGCTTCGATTTGTTTTTTAACTGGAAAGTGCATGCCCGATTATTCTTAACAGCACCAATTATTTCCAATGGCTACCTCACATGGTAGATATACTTAAAAGTAAAAGGCTTTATAGAATAGCCACAGGACAAGAAACTAAACCTTTCGATGATGATAAAGCTGCTAAATGGGAAAATAAACAAGATCAAGCACGAGGGTTGATAGGAATGTCCATTGCTCAAGATCTTCGATTTCATATCCTTGACATTGACACCCCTAATGAAGCCCTGGAAAAGATAAAAACTGTTTTTGGCATTCAAAATCAAATCAGGGCCCACCAGCTTGAAAATGAGTTTCTTACTTTGGACCCCAATAATTTCTCCTCCATTGAAGATTTTTTGTCCAAATTCAAGACCCTCAGAATTATTTTAGAAGGTTGTAAGATCAAAAAGGACAATGGTAGCCTCATCTATTGAATTCTTGCTAAGCTTGGCCCTGCATACTCTGTATTTGTTTCCGCCTTCCATTCCACTAGAGAAGCCATCATTTCTTCAGGAACCACCTACAAGAATCCCTCTTTTGATTCCTTTTGCGATTCTTTGATAAGAGAACAAGAAAAACTTTTACACCTTGGTCTTATCACTGCTGAAAACGCTTCTAAGAAAGCCTTAGCAGCCCAACAACAACCATATCAAAAGAATCCCAAGCAGTATCCAAAAAAATATGGTCCTAAACCAAGCAAGGGCCCTAAGCAATTTCAACCACAAACTGAAAAATCAAATCACCAAAATAATAAGGAAAATCAAAACAAAGGGAAGAAGATAGATAGACATTGCAACTTTTGCAATCGAGATGGCCATATAGAGTCCAAATGTTTTAAGATGGAACCCTTAGATGCAGCAATGAAGAAGCACAACATCAATTTGGAGCACTCTTCACCTTCATCTTCAGGCATGGCACTTTCTGCTTATGGTTGTCAAGCATCAAGATCTGGTTATGCATTAAATGTATCTTCTTCTTCTCCTTCTCATGAATGGCTCATTGATTCTGGAGCTTCTTACCACATGGCTAAAAATAAATCCATGTTTTCTTCTTTAAATGATTGTAACACCAAACATATTTATGTTGGTGATGATAGATCTCTTAGTGTTGTAGGATCTGGAACCATTCATCTAGATAATGGTCAGTTTAATGATGTACTATGTGTTCCTACTTTGTCATGCAACCTTCTATCTGTTTATCAGATAACTCATTCAGGTGAAGGGAAAATAGTAGAATTCTCACCTCATGATGTTGTAATCAAGGACCTCAAAGATCCTAAATATATTTTAGCTACTGGCATTGTTGATGATTCCACAAGGTTGTATAAGTTTGACAACTTTGGGTCATCATGTCTTCCCTCTGTTTTTGTTGCTCATAATGATGTTGTGAGCAAACTTTGGCATGAGCGATTTGGTTACTTAAACTATCGCTCTCTTCAAACTCTATGTAAGGAAAAGATGGTGACGGGCCTTCTTATGGTATCTTGCCGAGATAGTGTTTGCTCCGGATGTGTACTCGGAAAACATCATCGGGATAGTTTTGACAAACGTGCCTCTTGGCATGCTTCAGCCCCTTTGCAGTTTGTGCATAGTGATTTATGTGGTCCACTTCCTGTTGTTTCTTTCTCTGGTTGCAAGTACTTCTTAACTTTCATTGATGATTTTTCCAGACGCACTTGGGTATATTTCTTAAAACTCAAGAGTGAAGTTTTTAACATGTTCTTGGCCTTTAAGGCCTTTGTTGAGAAACAATCTAGACATCAAATTCTTAAGTTAAGATCAAACAATGGCGGAGAATATGTTAACAATAAATTTATCAAATTTTGCACTGAGAATGGCATTCAATTGCAACATACTATTCCATATACTCCACAAAAAATGGTGTAGCTGAAAGGAAGAATCACACCTTAAAAGAAATGTCTAATTGTATGCTTCAATCTAAAGGACTTGGTCTCAATTTTTGGGCAAAAGCCATTAACTATGAAAATTACATAGTAAATCGCACTCCTACTAAGGTTTTAAAGAATATAACTCCAGAAGAAGCTTGGAGCTCAATCAAACCAGATGTAATTCACTTTCGTGTTTTTGGAAGTGATGCTTGGGCCCATATTCCAGATGCGAAACATAAAGCCTTGGAACCTAAGAGTGAAAAATGTATTTTTGTTGGATATTCTGAAGATGTCAAAGGATATAGACTTCTTCAACCAAAATCCAAAAATATAATCATTAGAAGAGATGTAAAGTTTGATGAAAATATATTGGCCTGCGAGCCTAGTTCGGCGGGTGTGCCACCTTTGGCCTGCGAGTTTGATTCGGCATATGTGCCACCTCTCTCTCTATCTTATATTTTTAATAGCATTCCTTATAGTTCAAATGATGACAATGAGGATGAAAATCCTCCTCCAGCTCGTGAAATTGTTCCTTATACTCCATCGCTTCCAAGATGGGTCCGCTCTACTCGGGATGCAGCAGGTTCTCTTGCAGGTGACCCTGCCGATCGACGACGTACACATTCTCAGTTCGAAAGAGCCTCTTCCTTATTGGCTCAAGTTCCAGAAAAAATTGATCCAGAAACCTTTGAAGAAGCCTCCGGTCATCCAGATTGGGATGAAGCTATGAATGAAGAGTATCGTTCCTTATTGGCAAACGATACTTGGGATCTTGTTCCTCTTCCAAAAGGAAGAAAACTTGTCAAATGCAGATGGGTTTACAAAACCAAGTTTGGACCAGATGGAAAAGTGGATAGACATAAAGCTCATCTTGTTGCTAAAGGATTTTCAAAAGTTGAGGGCATTGACTATACTGAAACCTTCTCCCCTGTTGCCAAAATTAATTCTATCCACCTTGTTCTTTCCCTTGCTGCCTTCTTTAAATAGGAATTCCATCAGATGGATGTTAAATCCGCCTTCTTACATGGAGATTTGCATGAAGAAATCTACATGGAACAACCCCCTGGCTTTATCCAAAAATACTCCAGCCTTGTTTGTCACCTTAGGAAGTCTCTCTATGGTCTCAAACAAGCTCCTCGGGCTTGGTATGCCAAAATGGATAGATTTCTCTTAGATAATGGCTTTTCTAGGTGTCATTCTGACAACACTATCTACACCAAGAAGGTGGGTAATTCCTTCACCATCCTTGTTCTTCATGTTGATGATCTTATCCTTACTGGTAGTGATCCAAATCATATAAACCATGTGAAGTCTAGCCTCAAAAAGAAGTTTGAAATGACAGATTTAGGACACTTGCATTATTTCCTTGGTCTTCAAGTCTTGCAATCCAAGGAAGGCATTACCCTCTCTCAGTCCAAGTATGCTTGTGATCTTCTACACCACTTTCACATGGAAGACTGTAAGCCAACCCCTTCTCCCTTTCAGTCTGGAGTCAAGCTTTCAGTCAACTGTACTACCCCTGAAGTTGATGCTACCTTATATCGTCAACTTGTTGGTAAACTTTTGTATCTAACCCATACCCGTCCTGACCTTTCCTTTGCTGTTGGTCTTGTCGCTTGGTTTATGCACCAACCTCATGAAAGTCACTCAAAAGCAACTAAAATAATACTTCAATATACTCAAGGTACAATTTAGTTCGGGATTCATTACAGTGCAGGAGCATCTCCATTGTTGATTGGTTTCACTGATTCTGATTGGGCTGATGACCCTGATGATCGAAAGTCTACTGCAGGATATGTATTCACTCTTGGTTCAGGACCTATTACTTGATCTTGTAAGAAACAAATTGTCATCTCTCTTTCTTCCGCAGAAGCTGAGTATCGTGGTGCAATTTAAGCCAGCAAGGAAACCATGTGGCTTCGTCAGATCCTGTCTGAATTTGGTCTCCATCAGTAGCATCCAACTACACTTTGGTGTGATAATCAGAGTGCCATTCAGCTATGTAAAGATCCAGTTCAACATCAGCGTATGAAACACATTGAACTCCACATACACTTCATCAGAAAGCTCATTCATGATCGTGTTCTTGAAGTGTAGTACTGTCCAACCAATGATCAGGTAGTCGATATCTTTACAAAGGCTCTCACAGAAGCGAAGTTTACCAAACTTCGATCCATGCTTGGAGTTCAGGAAAGTTGTCATTAAGGGGAAATAGGCTCTAATGCCTCCTTCCTTCTCCTATTGTGTCACTTCTGTAAATCCTTCAATCCTATCCCAATTTGTTCTTAAGGGGGGTTGTTAGGATATTTCGACACATAGAAAATAGGCTCCTTTTGTGTCACCTTTGTAAATCCTTCAATCCTATCCCAAGTTGTTCTTAAGGGGGGATGTTAGGATATTCCGACACATAGGAAATAGTTAAGAATAACTTAGTCTAGTGTAGAGTTAGGTAAAGTCTGTTTCTTTACCATGTACATTTGTAACTTATAATCCGACGGTCACGATTTGTAGTGATCCGACAGTCACGATTTGTAGTGATCCGACGGTTATCTCTCACCTCGGTATTAACGACACTTGATCTGTGGCTTAACACCCGATTGGTCCATGATCTCTATTTAAAGAGCATGGAAGGTCATTTGTTCTGTAACCGTTTATGAGAGAAACATATGTAACTTTTCTTTTTATATTAATAAATTGCCTGAAGTGGTCGCGTTGGCTCAGGCCATGGATTGTTTCCCTCTTTGAGGGTTTTAACCACGTGATTATACTGGTGTACTGATTTGTGATCTGTTTGTGAGCAGTGAACTTTGGTTCTTGATCTAAGGAACTTACCTTGTAAATTCCTACAGCAGAGGCCAGTTAGTAGTCATAGAATTAGGAGACAGCTGCAACATGAGGACATAGCTGATTGAGACTTGGGATTTTAGTTGCAGCAATTGCAACAACAACAGCAACATGAGATCAGTTATAGTGTAGCAGCAAAGTCCACAGCAGTACAATTGTACAGTGTAGTGTCAGCAGCAGCACAAATGAAGCATTATCAAAGTTGCGTAGTAGTTGGTGGACAGTGGTAGGTAGTCACAAATGTCAAACATTAGCAACGTGTATGGAGGATGTTATGGAGACTGGGAGAACACCTTCCTCGCTAAGAGGGAGTGTTAGTTTTTATAGCATTTGATGGTTTTCTAGTCTCAAAATTTGTGGAGAGGCTAAAACACATGAGATCTCCAAAACCCAAAATTATTTTTTGGAATTCCACTTAGAGATAGCTCAATTAACTTAATTAGCCATCATTTAAATTTTTCCTAAGTCTAACTTAGGAAAACTTGTTAATTAATGGTAATTAATTGAGAAAGGTGAGAATTCTCTAGAAACTCACACAGATCAACTCACAAATGATCTTATCCATTGATAATGATTAAATTGTGGTCATTGAAGACCCAACTAGAGACAAGACACATGAGTGAGAGCCAGTAGTGTGAGTTCCTTAGCAGATCGAGCTATCCAACTTCAGAGGTTGAGCAAAGGAAGATAGTTTGAGCCAAAAGGGACGCAAAGGGAAAGAGATAGTGATTTCATAGGAGGTTTCCAGTTCCAAAGAGTCAGAAGAGGAGGTCGAGTTATTTCTCTAGGAGGCTACGCAGGGACTGTGCAGTAGCCTTAAGAGGGTAGTTTGATTTAGCTGAGCAGAAGGAAGATTCAATTGTTGGAGTCCAGGATAATTTTTGAGAGGGTTGGAGGACTCTTTCTAGAGCAGCAACAGTCAGTCAGAGGCAAGTTCGTGGAAATATTGGGTTGAGTGTGTTAGTATGAAATTTCTTGGAAGGTGTACCAAAAATATCTCACTTAAGTCACAGGTGACAAGTGACCCTAACAAAAATTGTGGTTATTTATACTTCAGATCTACAACAAAAATGTGAGAAAAACCTGCAGAAAAATAGATATATGCAATCTAAAATAGTAAACAACAATGTAAATCCGATATATTCACCCAATTATGGAAAGGAGTTTTAAATGAATAAGATCCTTTATTGATAGCACCTAGCGAAGGAGATTACACAAGGGTCGTAAATCCCCCTCAATGGGATGGGTCCTTTGATGTCCTTGGCATTTCAGCAATAGATCTTCCTCTCTCAATGCAAAAAAATCCAAACAAAAATGAAAAACTCTAATGGGAGCTCAAATGTATGGAGACGATAATGGTGACGATGATAATGATCATAGTAAAAAATGAATGAAAAACACTCTTATTTATAACAAAGTATTGGGTTGATCTCGAAAATGGGAAATAATAAAATATTATTGACTAAAATCTAGATCTAACCGCTAGGAATACTTTATTATATTTTTGGAGAGGGAAAAGATATTTAAAATGGTCAAACACTTTTATTTAGAAATAATTAACAAATAAAATAATTTATTAATTATTTCGCGGATATTAAGAAAGGTGTGAAAACGGAATTAAGGAATAATAAACAAATAATGATTTATTTAATTATTCCTAGGTGATCTAGTCAAATGGGACAAGGAATATTTATCAAATAATGATTTAATAGTTATTCCTAGAGAAAATTAAATAAATTATGATTTTTTTAATTATTCTCATGGGGTTTTTTAGTTTTAAATCAAAAGTAATTTAATAAAAAGTGGTTTACTAAATTATTTCTTACAATGAAAGTGATTTTATTGTGGTAAAATTGATCTTGCATGGTGTATTTCGATCCACCTAGTTAGAAATGGCTAGGTAATCATTTTTTGGTGATAACAGAGTGTTTGAGTGACTGCGCATGGGTGACGCCGAAGCTACGCAGAGGGTCCCATTTTTCCATTTCAAGTGGCTAAACTGAGCCGATATTGCTTGGAGAAGAGTATAAATTCCCTCAGATATATTTTGCCAGTATTTCTCTCAGATAGAAACGCTAGTTTGGCATTCATTTTATTGTACTTAGAAATTCACTACTGCATAATAATAAAAACGCTCAGTTGTTGCACCGGTTTTCCCACATAGGGTTTTTCAGGGGACATTTGTCCAAAAATCACTGTGTCAAATTTTTTGTGTCCTACCATTTCCTCAGTTTCCAACATTTTATTTTCCGCAACGTTTTTATGGTGAAAATTTGCAGTGTGATTTATTCATTGTTTTTCGTAGAAAATAAACTACATAATTAACAGTTAGAAGAATAAATTTTCAGTTGCTACAATTAGACTTGTAAATTTTCACACTCCTCTCCCCCTCACACTCTCTCCATCTCTCCCTTGTAACTCCCCCTCTCCCTTCACCTTTCTCTCTCTATGTTTTTCTTCTTTCCTCCCTCCCTCTCTCATCAAATAGAACTATGAATTAACATCTACACTAAAATCAATGGGTCTACTTTAGGGAAAAAACAAAATATTCATAAGATGAAAGAGTTTGTCTCCCTCCCATTATCTATCTCTCTCTTCTTCCCTCTCTCTCACCCCATCTCCCTTCATCTCTCCTTCTTTGTCTCTCTATATCACCCCCCCCCCCACCAAACAAACACACACACACTCTCTCTCCACATCTATATATATCTTCCTCCCTCCCTCTATCTATCTATCTCTCTCTTCTTCCCTCCCTATGCCCTCCATCTATATCTCCCTTTGTCTCTCCTTTGTCTCTCTATCGCACCCCCCAAACACACACCCTCTTCAATCTATCTATACCTATCTCCCTCCCTCTTCCTCTCGTTCTCCCTCTCTTCTCCTTCTCTCCCCCTCTCTCTTTCTCTCTGTCTTCCTTGCTACTCTCCTATTGTTAAGATCTGAAAGTTATATGCAAAAATTTTAAAATTCTTTGCAAAAACTTGAAATTTCTATGCAAAAAATGGAATGTACTTGCAAAAAAATGAATGTACTTGCAGAAAATTGAATATACTTTGCAGAAAACTAAATGAAACTGAATATAATTTGTAGAAAGTTGAATGTACGTTGCAGAAAATTGAATATACTTTGCAGAAAACTGAATGTTCTATGATGTTAGAATTACTTAAAATGCAGATTTCTTCTTCACAACTTTTCTGATCAGCAATTGTAGATAGAACATAAACTTAAGGATCATATGAAGACAACCAAACATAAATATGAGACAATAAGAGCTAGGTCCAATGACTAAGGAAAAACCCACAAGAGAAAAACCTAAATGATTCTTCTTCAATTAGATTTCTTCAATTTTTTAGCAGAGTACAAAGAGAGAGAGAGAATGAGAATGAATAAAGTCACCAATGTCTGATCAAGTTGCAGCTGAAGTGCTCATGTTCTTTGCTTGAATATATCCTCCTCTTCATCAGATCTTGTCCTTCACACTTGCTCCACCCCATCCCTTGCTCTTACTCTTCACTTGCTCTCACACTTCTCTTGCACACACATTATTAGCTCTCCTTCTTCACAATGAACAGGTTGCTCTCAACTCTTGCTCTTGCTTAAATAGATGAGAAAGGAGAAGAGTTACAAAATGAATTCATTTTTTGAGCCAATAATGGGAGAATCGAATTCCATGAGAGAGGAGTTACTTGAGGAAAAGTGTAACTCATCCCAAGAATAGAGAGAGAGGTGCACTTGACTTGAAGAGTTACAATTCGAATTAGGGAAAGAGAGAGTTACACTTAGACATGAGACAATATTTGGTGAGAGTTACAAATCGAATTAAATGAGAGAGTTACAAGTGCATTTAATGAGGAGGAGTTATACTTTTGTCATACATTGAATTAGTGAGGGAGAGTTACATTCTCTTAAGTGTGGAGTTACTATTTTATTCCAAGAGAGGTTTGATTTTCCAAATAGGAGATTTTCAGTTTAATTTACTTATTCCATGAAAAAATTTGTTTTTATTAATCCATTAAAGGTGAATGACTTTATTTTAGTTTATAAATAATAATATCATAATAATATAATACTACTAAGGATAAAAATATTAATTCTTGACTTGTATAATCATGATTGATTTGATTTTAAAGTGGATTCCATATGTCGAGATCATTCTTGAGCATTTAGACATAACTTTCTATTTTTGGAAAGTCACTTCCAACTTGAGATGTCACTTAATATTATTGGAAAGTCATATTAGAATTATCAGAAATGAAATTTTATTATAGGTGGTTTAAACGTAACTGAAAGATATGATTTCTTCTACAGAAAGTCATCCCTTAGCTATCAAATTTTAACACTCCCTCTCAATTAGGGAGGAATTTCTTTCTACATCAAAGATCCTTGCTTCCTCTAATCTCTTTCATTCATCTCAGTTCAACTCTGCTTTGTAACAATGAAGTCGCAATCTAAAGAAGAATCATCTGCTTGACACAAATTTGGAAAGGAAATCAAATTTCACATAGACAAGGATTTACACTCAACCAATTTTCATCTCAAAAAATTAAGTGATACAACATAGGCATCACATTAACAAGACTCAAACAAGTCACATAGACAAGAATCAAACACAACCAAGTTTTGTCAAGTGGTGGAACACCACAAGTCACAAAGACTAGTCTCACTACACCTATTGGGCAAATAGGTGGCTCTTCCCACGTCACAGACTGTGGGTCGGATGCATACTAAGGCCCACTCTAATGGCACACACTACACAAGAGGTCCCTTATCCTCGAGAGCTTTCCGACATCATTCCCAAATTTTGTAAGCTCTAACGAGGGGGAAAGGCAGCTCAGTGTTCTCAATCAGCTGTGACCGTTTCCCGCAAGGGTCACATCCATAAGTCCAAGTTGCTCTCTAAAAACCAAGAACTTTCCTTTCGGTAAAGATTTGGTAAAAATTTCAGTTATTTGATCATCAATGGAGATTGTAGAAATTCCACATAGATTCAAACTAATATTTGTAATATGCTAAAACAAAATACCTTAATCTACTCTACAAATTGCGAAAACCAATTCCAATCCCAAAATCACATGAACAAGAAAGAGAAAGAATTCCAATCGCACAACACAAAGATTTATCCAGGAAAGCCTCAACTAAAAACCTCACTATTTGTATATTGCGTAAGTCAAATAATATGAGAAGATTACAATGTTATTTCTCTTCCTGAGAAACCTCTGCACTATATCCATCTGTCTCATTGCCAACCTATACACAAGCTTCTCTTGGCACACATTTCTCTCACAAGCTCCACGCACAAACTTGTGTTTCCTATTGCTTGGTCTCACGAACTCATGCTCACCAAAACAATGATTAAACTCGTGCCTTCGTTCCTCCTTTTAAAGGCAATTCGAATGGTTAAAATTAGTGAGTTCTCTAATTAAGGAATGATTAAATTTAGGCTTTCTTCTAACTGCATGCACCACCTGTACAATTTGGATGATTATACAACTCGTATTTGTTAAGTTACTAACTCAATCTCTTTGGGTTTCTCTTGAGCTTGGCTACCAGATTCTTCCCCAGGTGGTGTCTTCTTTGAGTTCTCTAATTAAGGAATGATTAAATTTAGGCTTTCTTCTAACTGCATGCACCACCTGTACAATTTGGATGATTATACAACTAATAGTACACTTCCCTTTAACTCCAATCTCAACTGGGTTTCTCTGAGAACTGACATGCATGAGTTATTTTTGAGTGAATTATCAGTTATCTAATTGATCACTGTGTGTGAATTAAATACAATTTAATTCTCTAGACCTCTCACTAGTTCTTCCATAAATTAGAACTAGTTAAACTGATTTAACTCAAAATAAATTAAGTTAATTAATTACAAGTCATGATAAAATGTAACTAGACCCCCTAAAACGTAGAGAACACTCTGCATGCCTCCTACTAGACAATCAACTTGAATTAACTGAACTAACTAAGTCTTCTTAACTTAGTTAACTTGTACAAGTTGTATTGTGATGTGGAATTGCAATTTACTTCTAATTTAATTAAGGGAAAATTAAATTAAAATCATTCTTGCTGTCATTTTTCAAGATTTCTTGTTGCCAATTTCAACAATCCCTCTCAACAAGAAAGGAATTCAACTCTATCTCGATCTGGTGCCTTTGGAATGTTTTGCATGCAACACTTCTCTCTAGTGTTGTTGCTACTGTAACTTTTGAAACTGAAAAGTATCAAACTGTATCAACTGTGATCAATATGCCCGAGTCTTTAACTACTGCTAGCTACTGCACTGTCTACTGAAAACTTTGTGTTGTTGTTGACTCTGCACTGCTGCCAACTCTGCTCTGCTCTCCCTAGTATTTGACTATTGCTAGTCTCTGCATCTGTCACTATAACATATGAATGCATCAGTTGCCACTAATCCATCCTGCTATTGCTACTGGGCCCCCGTAGCACGGTAATGATCCATGAGGAGAACACCTCAATGGACCCTGCCCAACTTTGTAGCTCTCTAGGGTAACAACTCCAAGTCACCCCACCTCACTCCTAGAGGTATATCTGCAAACATGGTGAACTCTGATCTAATCATATTGTTGCTACTATTGTTCTTTTGATGCTTCCACACTGTTGCTGCAACTACTACAATAATGAGTCTGATCTCCCCAGATCCTGAAGTACTAACTTCCATAAGGATGTTCCCTCTGAAACTATTTTCCCTCTGAGTCTCGATCTCCCAAAGGGAAATATCTCTGCTCCTTCCGGGCAACTCGCACTATCCTCCTGCACTGGAAACTGGACTGAGTAGTTCTGCGCTGGGAATCTCTTGGCTAGAACTACACCTACATATTGCAACTAGGCAATTCGCATTGTCTATGTCATTGCATCTAGATCTGCAATTGTCTCCCAGGTACTGACTACAACTAGATTTTCAACTGACATCTAAATGATTTACAACGCATGCTGACAATAAATTTACTACTACGATATTGTGGGCTCTTGTATCAAAGGTGATGGTCATGTTGCAACAATCTAGAACTGATTTGTCTGATCTCCTTGTTGCAACTACACTGGACCTTGCCCATTTGGCACACTTGGGACTATTGCTTCACATCGCCCCACCTCTCACTTCGAGATATGGTTGCATGTGCTCCCTCTACCCACTTGGCTCGAAATTTCTGCTTGAGTGGATGTCTCCACTCGACCTCCTCTTTCCTTCTCCAATTGTGGCTGCTCCACAACTTGTTGAGACGGCTTCTAAGGCTACATGTTGAGAGGTATTCATGCTCCCTCTCAACCACCAAGTCTCTAAACTTTTCCCTGCTCGTCAAAGATTTTATGTATCTTTAACCTTGAGAATATACAGGTTCTTGACTCGCACACCAATCTATTTCATCTGTCTCATGGCGATGTGTCTAAGGAAAACCTTTCCTTTGCTAAATATCACATCATAGCCACGGTCTTCCAATACCGTGACAAAAAAAATATTCTTCCTTAGTCCTAGAACAAAAAACACATCTATGATTTTGGACACTTTGGAAACTCAAATCTGTGTTATAACTGTCCCGCGTCACAAAAATTTCTGAAAAAAATAGCTGATTTTAAATTGGCGATATCTCCCTCATCCAAACTCCGATTCAGCCGATTTGTATTTGAATTTGGGTATTTTTTCACAAGGAATCCAGATATGTTATTTTTTAAAAAAATTTGCACAAAAAATTTCAAATATTCTCTGCAAACTCGCCGCCCAAAAAATTCGTGCGAAAAAAATGAAAAAAAAAAAAAATCTCTCCAACCCTACCCAAGAAAGTTCTCTGATACCATGTAGAAAATCCACGTAGATTCAAACTAATATTTTTAATATGCTAAAACAAAATACTTGAATCTAATCTACAAATTGCGAAAACCAACAACAATCGCAAAATCACATGAACAAGAAAGAGAAAGAATTTCAATCGCGCAACACAAAGATTTATCTAAGGAAAGCCTCAGCTAAAAACCCTGCTATCTATATATTGCATAAGTCAAATAATATGAGAAGATTACAATTTTATTTCTCATCCTGAGAAATCTCTGCACTATCTCTATCTGTCTTACTACAAACCTATGCACAAGCTTCTCTTGGCACACCTTTCTCTCACAAGCTCCACGCACAAACTTGTGCTTCCTATTGCTTGGTCTCACCAACTCATGCTCACCAAAACAACGATTAAACTTGTGCCTTCATTCCTCCTTTTAAAGAAAATTCAAATAGTTAAAATTAGTGAGTTCTCTAATTAAGGAATAATTTATTTTAGGCCTTCTTCTGACTGCATGCACCACCTATACAACTTGGATGATTATACAACTGATAGTACAATTCCCTTTAACTCCAAGCTCAACTGGGTCTCTCTCAGAACTGACATGCATGAGTTATTTTTGAGTATATTATCAGTTATCTAATTGATCATTGAATGTGAATTAAATCCAATTCAATTCACTTGACCTCTGACTAGTTCTTCCATCAGTTAGAACTAGTTAAATTGATTTAACTCAAAATAAATTAAGTTAATTAATTAGAAGTCAAGATAAACCGTAACTTGGGCCCCTAAAACTTAGAGAACACTCTACATGCCTCCCATTAGACTCTCAACTCAAATTAACTGAACTAACTAAGTCTTCTTGACTTAGTTAACTCATACAAGTTGTCATGTGATGTGGAATTACAATTAATCTCTAATTTAATTAAGGGAAAATTAAATTAAATCATTCTTGATGCCATTTTTCAAGATTTCTTGTTGCCAATTTCAACAGAGATGTGATGGAGCCTCATTGCTCCTCTCTGCACCATATCCCGGATATAGTGATACTTGATCTCAATATGCTTGGAATTATCATGAAACAAAAGATTTTATGTAAGACAAATCCCACTCTTATTGTCACAATATATAAATGTTGTGTATAGAACTTGCTCAAATAGTTCCCCAAAAAGATTCCTCAGCCAAACTGCCTCATAGCTAGCCATGTTTGCAGCAATGTACTCAGCTTTAGCTTTACTTAGTGCAACATACTTATGCCTTCCGCTCATCCAAGAGATCATGGAAAATCCTAAGTTAAAGCAGCACCTAGAAGTACTCTTTCTATCAGTAGAGTTACCAGCCCAATCAACATCAATATATCCATGAAGTCTTACATTTTTAGCAGTGTATTTCGATCCTAGATTAATAGTTCCATGCAAGTAACTGAGTACATGTTTTACAACAATCCAGTGGGCAAGAAAGGGATCAATCATATATTGACTTAAATCGTTTACAACAAAGCATATGTCAAGCCTAGAGTTTACCAAAAACGTCAAAGTACCAATGAGTTATCTATACTTTGTGGGATTTTCCAGACTAGGTCCTGCAACTTTGCCATATAATTTCTTAAAGTTCATTTCCATACGAGTATGTATGGACTTACATTCTACCATATCAAATCGTTCAAGAAGCTAAGCAACATATTTTCCTTGAGAAAGATAAATTTGACTAGGTCTTTACCAGACCTTTAGACCCAGAAAGTAATGCATCAAACCAAGGTCTTTCATTTCAAATTCAGACTCTAACTCCCTCTTACACTGGAGGATAAGAGGTTCTCCTCTTGTCAATAATAAATCATCAACGTACAATACCAAAATCAAAGGTACACCTTGGACTATCTTGAAGTAGAGGTTTAGGTCTGCACTTCTTCTTGTGAAACAAAGTTTTATTGGGTAGCTATCAATGTGAGCATACCAAGCTCTTAGAGCTTGCTTCAGCCCATATAAGGCTTTCTTCAATATACATACATGAGTTTCCCTATAATGCTCTTCAAATCCTTGTGGTTGTTCCACAAATAGCTCTTCCTTGAGGAAGCCATGCAAGAAAGAAACTTTCATGTCCATTTGGTGAAGAGTCCATCCTTGGCTAGGAGCTAAGGCAACAACAAATCGAATAGTAGTATATCAAGCTACAAGTGCAAAAATGTCATCATAATCTATTCCCTCTTTCTGAAAGAAACCTCTAACTACACATCTAGCCTTATATTTTTCAATACTACCATCTGCACCATGTTTAATCTTAAATAACCATTTGGAAGTAACAACAAATTTACCTTGAGGTCTAGGAACCACTTCCTAGACATCAGTTTGGATTATGGACTCATATTCTTTAGTCATGGTATGTTTCCAGACTTGTTCTTTTGCAGCTTTTTCAAAGGTGCATGGTTCTGCCTAAATGATGTTGTTCATAGCAGCAACATACCCTTGAAAGTGACTTGGCTTCTTACTTTCTCTAAACGTTCCTCTTAGGGTAGCATATTGTTCAACATCTTACAAGGTATCTTGTAGCCATAGTGGTCTCTTTCTAGAAGGAGGATCATGTGGTGGGATCTAGAGGATCCATGGAATCCATTGGATTATCAACAAGCTCATTCTCAGGTTTTGGTTTAGACACAGATGCAGACTCTTTTTCATTAATAACTTGTCTTTTAGCAATGGTAGGAGGAGAAGAGTCTCTTGATTTTCTAAGAGCCACATCTTCATCAAATGTTACGTCTCTACTAATCTCTATAATTCTTTAACCACGTACATAAATTCTATAAGATTTTGAATTATCACAATAACCAACAAAAGTACCTTTCTTACCTGAAGCTTCCAGTTTGTTCATTTTCTCTTTTGGCACGTGGAAGTACACAGGACAGCCAAAGATTCTCAAATGACTCACCTCAGGTCTTTTACCAGTGAATACTTCTTCAGGAGTCTTATTGTCTAAGGCTTGATGAGGAGTTATGTTTTAAACATAAACAACAATATTTGCAGTTTCTCCCCACAAAAACTTTGGTAGTTTTTTATCATGCAGCATGGCTCTAACTGCTTCCATAATGATTTTATTCTTCCTCTCAGCCACACCATTTTGTTTCTGATTGTATGACACAGTGGTTTCTTTCTTTATTCCGGCGTCTTTGCAAAGATCATTAAAATCATTAGAGGTGAACTCTCCCCCATTATCAAATATGAAAGCTTTGATCAACGTTCTAGTTTGATTTTCAATCAGAGCTTTGAAATCTTTAAACATGTCAAATGCTTCCCCTTTATTTTTCAAAAATAATATCCATGTCTTGCGAGAAAAATCATCAAAAAAATCATGAAATATAAGTAGCCACCAAGAGAAGTAACAGGCATAAGTCTACATAAATTAGAATGTATGAGCTAAAGTACCTTACTAGTTTTTGTTCTGCTTGAAGGAAATGACCCCTTTATATGCTTTCCACTTGCATATCGAGAGAAAACTCCTTCACGATCCATTTTGATCTCAGGCATTCTAGAAACCATTTTTTTTACATGAGGTAAGGCTTTGTAGTATAGGTGAGCGAATATTTTGTGCCATAGCTCACACTGAAGATCGGTATCATGGACAGGTGCATGAATGGGTTTACCATTGACTTTGTGAAGCCTTTCACATCATGTTCCAAGAGTGAAGTCTTCTCTCATACTTGAATTCAATGGCCAAGTTAAATTTTTTCCATTTATAAAAAAAACTTTCATTCTTTTATCTTCTAGTACAGATATGGATCAAGATTCTTTTTCAAACTAGATACATACAAAACTTCTTGTAGAATAATAGATTTTTCATCCTCTAACTGAAATAAAACTAAACCATAACCTTTAACTTGGGGAGTAGAATTATCTCCAAGGACAACATTTTAGTCTCTCTCTCAACTAGATTAGAGAGTGCTTCTTTGTAACCAATAAAGTATTTGGAAGCACCACTATCAACTAACCAACTATCAAATGAACCTGTAGAAGAAGAACTGGAAAGAACGAAAACAAGAAAATATTTTGATTGAGTTTCTGCTGCATTATTTCTATACCTTGGATTTCTTATTTTCTTAGGATGGCATTTACTTTGATTTTCAAAAGTGAATTTTCTGTAATTATAATTTTTTTTTAATCTAAGTGCTCTTCTTCTTTCTTTACAACCATGCTTTTGACAGTTAAAACATCTAACTTTTGAAATGTCTAGATTCTCTTTATTTGATTTAAAAGAATATTTCTTTTTATTTCCTTTCTTTCTCTTGTCATAGGCTGAAAATGCAGTAGGTTCGCCTTCATGATATGAAATTCTCCCTTTGGAGATCATTCTGGCCTCCTCTTGGATACATTTTCCCAAGACCTCATCAAATGTGGAATAGTGTTGATATTGTTGGCGGATGTGATAAAAGTATCCCAAATAGGAGAAAGACCTCCAAGCATAATTAACACCATTTCTTTTTCGGATACAACTTCACCAATTGTTAACACTAATAATTGATTCTTGATTTTGGTAATTCTCAGGAAGTATGTTTGAATTGTCTCTCCTCTGTTCATCTTGATGTTCTTTAGTTGATTCTTCAAGGCAATAATCCGGTTCAAATTACTAATTGCAAACATGTCAATTAGTTTGTCATACATTTCTTTAATTTTCTTTAAACCAGAAACATAAGTAATGAGATGATCACTAAAATAATCAAGGATAATTTTTCTAGCTTTGATTTCACCCTTTTTATATTTGAATTTTATAGCAATACTTGAATTCTCTGGTAGATCAGTTGTTGTGTCTTCAACATACTCCATAACTTCATGTTCTTCAAGAGTGATATCTAACCTTGCTTTCCATGGACCAAAGTTTGAAGCATCATTCAGTTTCTCCTCTATCTTGAAGTAGGAAAAAATCATCTTAATCAGAAGACTTTGGCAGCAAGTGGGGTCTTTTCAGGTGATCTCACGTCTCCTTGGACTTGTATTTTCCAATGTTTTGATACCATGTTAGAATTTGAAAGTTTTATGAAGAAATTTAAAAAAAATTTGCAGAAACTTGAACATTATATACAAAAAATTGAATATACTTTGCAGAAAACTGAATGGAACTGAATGTACTTCGCAAAAAATTGAATGTAATTTGTAAAAAGTTGAATGTACTTTGTAGAAAATTGAATGTTCTATGTTGTTACAATTACTTAGAATGTAAGTTTCTTATTCACAACTTTTCAGATCAACAATTGTAGATAGAACATAAACTTAAGGATCATATGAAGGCAATCAAACACAAACCTGAAACACTAAGAGTTAGGTTTGATGATCGAGGCAAAGCCCACAAGGGGAAAACCCAAATGATTCTTCTTCTATTAGATTTTTTCAAGTGCTCGGCACAGTACAAAGAGAGAGAATGAGAATGAATAAAGTTACCAATGTCTAATCCACTTGCAGCTGAAGTGTGTTTGCTCTTTACTTGAATATCTCCTCCTCCTCTTGATCATATCGTGTCCTTCGCACTTACTCCAGCTCTTCTCTTGCTCTTACTCTTCACTTGTTCTCACACTTCTCTTGCACACACTCAACACTAGTTCTCCTTCACAATAAACATGTTGTTCTCAACTCTCACTTTCTTTTGCTTAAATAGATGAGAAAGGGGAGGAGTTACAAAATGTATTCATTCTTTGAGCCAATAACAGGAGAATCGAATTCCATGAGAGAGGAGTTACTTAAGGAGAAGTGTAACTCATCCCAAGAAGAGAGAGAGAGGTACACTTGTCTTGAGGAGTTACAATTCGAATGGATTTTTCTTTAGTGCGACTTTTTGGAGTTTCAGGTGCCGGAATCCGGTGAAAAAAATTGAGGTAAAATCTTGATTTATGTTATTTAAACTGGTTTTTTTACTATATATATGGATTCAACACCCTAAGAAACCCCTAGGGCACTTCGATTGTGCAAGGTTACCCATCAAACTTCTATTTTCAATAAATTCCTACCGGAATTTAGAGAAATTAGACCAGAAAAATCTACCGTAAAAGCCTTCAAAAAGTCACACTATAGACTACTCACAATTCGAATTAGGGAGAGAGAGAGAGTTACACTTAAAAATGAGAGAATATTTGGTGAGAGTTACAAATCGAATTGAATGAGGGAGTTATAAGTGCATTTAGTGAGGAGTTACACTTTTGTCATACATTGAATTAGTGAGAGAGACTTACATTCTCTTAAGTGTGGAGTTACCATTTTATTCCAAGAGAGAGATTCGATTTTCCAAGTAAAAGATTCTCAATTTAATTTATTTATTCCATGAGAGAATTTGCTTTTATTAATCCATTAAAGATGAATGATTTAGACTATTTTATAAATAATAGTATCATAATAATAATAATACTAGTAAGGATAAAAATATTAATTACTGACCTCTATAATCATGATTGATTTGATTTTAAAGTGGATTCTATATGTCAAGATCATCTTTGAACACACTTCCAAATTGATATGTGAATTACTATTTTTGGAAAGTCATATTAAAATTGTTAGAAATGAAATTTTATTATAAGTGGTTCAAACAGAACTGAAAGATGTGATTTCTTCATCCCTAGAATGCCAAATTTTAACACTTATCTTCTCACTCTCTCTCCATCTCTCCCTTTAATTATTTCAAAACTCTTTATCTTAATATATAATATATATGAGATATTACAACATGTCTTTTTAAATATATATACAAAAATCTTTTTATAATTAATAATAACAAAAAAAATAATATTTATTTAATTTTGATATTTTTTAATTTTTGTTTTGATATCTATTTACATTTATAAGCTATATAGTAATATAATATTTCTATTAATTTACTTTTCTTTGGAAATTTGTTTACTTCTTTTTGGAAATTGGTTATTGATTTTATTTCACGCCATTTTTATAATTCAAATGACTTAGATAAATTATTATTATTAATTTATTTTCTTTCTTATTTTTTGAAACTCCAAGTATGTTATCTTTGTAACTTTGTTACCTTTAACAATGACTCAGCGATTGACTTGGTTATATTTTTGACTTTCCATTTGAAAATAAAAAAAACCCAATAGTCTAACTAGACTGCTTTTTTGCCCTAAAAATTATTGTAATTCAGATAAGATTTTAAGAAAATCCAGCAGGGATTTTTGTAAATCCAGGTTATAGTTATCAAACTTCAATATTTTAGGTGCTCTAGAGGTTTTCGATGGCGCTGAATCCATTTCCACCATCAAAAACATGATTTAAACACTCCTATTGCAAGATTTCTTAAAAAAAAAATTACCCAGATTCCGGCCAATTTTGACCGTCCGAACAATTCCTCTGGCTAGATAGACAACTCCAAAAAAAACCAATCTGCTTCCAAAATGGATGCTTTATCTTTTGGTATAGAAACCTAAAATATATATATATATTATATATAATAAATTTAATGGAATATCGTGAATCATCCACCGATGTAAAATGTAAAATTTATATAATCAATCTTTGTTTGATGAAAGAAATTACCAATCTCCAATATAAAATGTAAAATTTATACAATCAATCTTTGTATGATGAATAAAATTACCAATCTCCAAGGTTGGACCAAGTACAGATCATGGTTTGCCTGGTCACTTTTGTAATGATTCATATATTTTCATAATTACTGTGTTTCTATCTATCTATTCTCAAAATGGTTCAAATTCTTTTAAACGTAACTGACATTCTAATTTTCTGATTTGTGAAATGTTTTGTTACACAATTTTCATATTGAGTTGTGGAAAGCCTCTTTCAATTTAGTGATCAACCTCTGAAAATTGAGTTGGAAAATGTCTATTTCAGTTTAATGACAATCCATGGCGAGTTTGATAATCATGTTTTGACCCTCACACGTGTGGAGAAAGATTATTTTTGTGGACACTGGTTATTTGACCTATTGGACTCCCACACATGTGAAACAACTTAGTTTTCTACTCATTGTGGGGAGAGGTCACCACTTGGCCTTCTTGCATGTCCACACACATTGGACATGGGAATTAGTTATGATTTCCTCTTGTGTTAAGCACACTCTTTCATCTAGGGCATGGTATTGTATTGCTGGTTTAAGAGTATTCCTATAAAAGGAGGTCGATCCTCTCATTTTGGTCGGTCGGTGGAAATAAAGTGGAGAACTCCTTGTTATTTATGAGTGTTTATAGTTGTTTCTTAGGCAATGTTCTTGATATTTTATGAGAAGATAATAGAGTTGAGACTTTCCATAGAGTTGGAGACTTTCAAAGTATAAGAAGGTTATAACTTATCACCAAAGAAGGTTATCACCAATAACTATAAGATTGCTTAAAGCAAGCATGTTAGGATCTAAATTTCTATTATGGTAGGATCTAAATTTCTATTTTTCTTCTTTCATAAGATCTAGATTAGTTTGATAATATTATAGATAAAATGCTTCTTGCTTTGTATCTTTATTAATAAATATGATCTAATTTCCCTGCTAATACCTAGGGTTTAGTTTTCTTATTCAAGCTGCCCCTCCTTTGAACCGTGAAGTTCTATGGTTTTAGTTTGATGCTCCAAATCAATGCTTGAATAAATCTGGAGGTTATTAAGCAACTTCAAGACTCCATAGCCCAATGGTAAGTGCCACTCTTCACTTCTTCTTCAGCCATAGATTTTTCTAGGATGACCTGGGGTTTCATTTCAAGATATATTTCTGATCCAGATCATTCCACTCAAGTATTGTTATTAACCTTTGCTTAAATCTTTTACAACTTGAGTCTTATTTAAAGAGCAAATTCAATCTACCTGATTTTTCTGAAGAAGGTCGACTTTTTTAAAGTTCCTTTGCTATTTTATTTCAAGTTTAATCTCACATAATTCTGGCACCTAGATCTTTACTTGAATCTAACTTACTCACTTGCTCAGGTTTCCATTCAGCTTTAAAGGTAAGATTAAATCTGAATACACATGGAAAACAGATCTCTTTTCCTGAACTAAATCTCAATATTAACTCGGCGTTCCAAATTCCTGTGTTTCTAAGGCATAAAACATTAAGTCAATGGCTTGCGAGGTGGTATGAACTGCTTGTTTTTGGTGAATCGAATAGGTGATTTACAGCTCTTTCATTCTGCAAATCTATGGTAAAGATTAAATGTTTTATGACTTTGATGTGATATAGGGGTTTAATGTTCATTCATTTAATTTGACTTGGAACAGACATTAAGCAGGAGTTTGTGGCAGGAGACTAAGCCCACTGTAAATAAATATTAAATCTTCTGGATCGTTGTCTTTTCTTTAATAGAATGGATAAGAAACCCTGCAGCCAGCATAGAAACCGAATGCTCCGCTCTGGTTTAATGCTCTTTATATTTTTTGCAAGCTGCACTTTTCTCTTAAAAGTTAAATGGTGGATGATAAATTACTTCTTTCAAGCCTATAATTCACTCATGGTGTAATGTAATGGCGAACCTAATCTAACACTTTGTTGGCTAGGGACATTTGCAATTTTTTTCTGTGATACTTTTGGGAACAGCAGAGTTTTTCCTTGAGTTAAATGGCATAAACATTGTGGGTTTTCTCCAAAACATAATTGAGATACATGGCTGACTACATTTTCACTGCTCTCACGATTTTTCACTGATCAAAGGTATATTGTGCACAAATAATTTGAAACAATCATGGTAAATGCTCTCACAGAAGTAATATAATTGACTGGTAATTTCTTTTTCTGGTCACTAAACATTTGGGTTATCAATCATGGATTTATTTATCTTGCAACATTAATACACAAAGTCTTAACACTGAAAATTGTTTTGCTACCTTCACGATATATACATTTCTGAATCTAATTCACTGCATACTTTTTTTTTCAGTATATTTCTGAGCTGTCGAGGCTCCTAAAATGGCAATCTGAAAGGTCAATGGTCTAATCACTCAACACTAACTTGCTAAACTCACAGATGACCTTGACTTCTGGTAAAAAATCATTTGGGTAAAAAACTGATAATTATTTTCACTGTTGAAGAATTCATAAGTTTAACAGCAAGCTTCATTTTGGACACCTATTTGGTCAAGCATTTCATGATATTTCTTTCCCAAGTCCTCGTTTCTTTCATTTTGCAAAAAGTAATTCTCAATACTCTCTTCATGTGTTGAATGGGATGATGCTTAAATATGAATGCAAACCTGTAACAAAATTCATGCTTAATGGTCTTTTCAATTTCAGCGCTACTCTTTATTTGGCACTTTCCCAACATCTTAAGCATTGGCAATTACTTTTGTGGAATTCTTAATCACATTTCTTAAATTCACAATGCTAAAGATTTGGTATTGTTTGGTATTAACATTTAACTCCATTTCAATTCTTCGGCTTGTAACGTTCACCTTTCACAAGCCACCTGTGAGAATCTTGGGTTTTGAACCACCTCAAGATTTGCTCACTTTTCTAGTTCAACCTGCCCAAATTGGGCAACTTGAACTAGCATTGCTGAGTTTCCTGTGACCCAACCTGCCCAAATTGGGCAACTTGGACTAGCATTGCTGAGCTTCCTGTGACCCTTGAACCATAGGGAATTTTCTTACACACACACATTTCGAGATTACATCCTCAAAGTGAGTTAATTGATTAAGTGAGGTTTCTATTTTTCCCCTTATACCAACATCAAGTTTAAGTTGATACAGAGATTCCCTTTGGTTAAATTTTTGTTAATCTAAAGAGTGGAACAAATCAGCAAAGTGACAGTAGCTGATTTGCTTTAGGCTCTCCCTGAACAAGGTTAGGACCTTTAATTGTACGGAGAGATTGAGAGATAGCAGACAATATAACACATGAAACAACGAACGTGGCAATTTCCTAACGAACACCTGCAACATTCTGTAAATTAGCACCAAAAGGGTACCCAAGAATGGACTACTCTCAATGAGAATTGTCCGCATTAAATATGGGAAAATCGCAGAATTTTGCAAATCTGCGGATATGGACAAGTGAGCTTTGTCTCTTTCTCAAGGTATATTTGTGTAAATTAAACATCAGTTTTGCATAGATCAAGAGATACGGAGGAGATTAGCAGATTAAAAAAACGTACAACAATACCTTCATTACCTGAGACTAAGAGGTAAAAAAATAATAGAACAGAAAAAGCATTTTATAAGATTATGCATGCACAGAACTGGCTTTTAAATAGGATAACTGATGTTCTATAACCCTGAAACCACTTAGCTTGCTAAAAGCTCCAGGTCAAAGACCGGATTGTTGGATCTACCATGACTGGACTGAATCAAAACAACGCCATTCAAAATTACGAAGTAATGCCATCATTTTATCACTTTCAGAAACAAGCAACATACATAGAGAGGCTAGTCCACTGAAAAATCCAATGTATTTGTCTTCGGTATCTACTAACATATAGACTTATTTTCTGAGACTGCTCAGTTAAAATGGAACAGATCCTACAATCCTTGCAAAGGCTAAAGAAAAATAATTTAGAGTAGGTGAAGCACTCTATGCTTATTAGGCACCAATGTTATTAATGTGGCTGGCCGGGTCTGCAAAAGTAGCGTGAATCAAAACCCATCAAGATTCACACCATAAATAAAGAAAACTTCACCCAAAAAAACTGTTTTTCTTTTCCCTCCAAGAATGCTCTGTTCAATCACTGTTAAAATCCAAAATTCTTCTAAACCTACCTTAAACTTGCTACAAAACCTCAATCTTCATCTTGTAAAACAATTTCGCTTAAGAATCAATCCCTCACCTACAAATCCGTTCAAAATTTCAAGTTTAACACACACAACCATTTATTAAAATTTAAAGAGAACAACCACATGCAGCAAAAAGAAAAGATTTTCAAGCTCTGCAGTGGAGTAGATTACATGATCCGCTACTGCCGGTTGATTGACATCACAGTGATCTTCGATTTGAGAGCTGAAATTTTCTTTGTAACGCACCCAATGAGCGTCGGATTGTCCCCAGCATACCGAAGGAACCCAGCAAGATCCCTGAACAACAAAGAAGGAAAACTCCAACGATGTGACAAGAAAAGAGAGTTGAAGACCTTAAAAGGTATAGAGTTACATGTTCATTGTCAATATTAGTACTCTTTATGGATCCAAATTCAATGAGGCTGTTAGTTTTACTATAAGTAGTGAAAAATAAATGAGGCTGTTGGTTTTACTCTAAGTAGTGAAAAGTAAGTTTAGTTTTTATACCTGGTCTATCCAGATCTAGAAGGATAGATAGCAGGAGCGGAAAGGACAAAAGCGATTCCCGGATAATTGGGATGATTTTTAAATTTTCTATTTAAATTGTTCTGACATTTAATTAATTTTTTTTTTTCTTAAATTGATTTCAAAAATATTTGTGTTATAACATTTTATGATTAGGAAATTTAAATTTTTTTTTTTATAAAGATAATTATTTAATTAATTTAATTTAATCTAAAAATTATTGGTTAAACAAGTAAAATTAATTTTAAAAAGAAATAAAACTCATTAGAAGTGGTACTAACCATTGTAATATATATTTAGAAGTGGCACTGACATAATTAATTTTGATTTTATGATTTATAATTCATTTCCTTTATTATGGTGATTTATTTCCTTTATTTCTTTTCCATTTTGGTGGTTAATTAGACTATGCCCTACACCTAAAGTCGTTTTCATGTTAATACCTAAAGTGGTTTGCATGTTAATCGAAATAGAAGACATGCGTTGGTATTGCATCTTTTAATGCTACCCCAACATGTTCTACTACAACCATTCCAACTCTATTCAAAAAATGCACGTTCATACTTTGTATTTTGTTGCCATGTTCTATTATTTTTCATTCTTTTATGATTTAGATCCCAACAACATTTTGTCAACTAATGGAGAATTTTCCCGTCCAGTAACATTTTGTTTCCATGTCTATTATTTTTCATTCTTTTATGATTTAGATCCCAACGACATTTTGTCAACTAATATGTTGCGTCGACTAATTGGAATATTAGTTATTGAAGAGTTGAGAGTCATGTGTCGAGGAATACTTCAACCAACTACCCTTGTGAATCCCCAACACGAATGGACCCTAATGACATCTATCAGTTAATAAGGAATTTTCCATCATCGGTCTACAGTATGTCAGTTATCAACTATCGGGCCACAAGCTATTAGATGTCAAGCCTTCAAGTGATCAAGTATCAAGAATTAAGATACTAACTCTTGGGACTTACCCCAATACTGATAAATCATGATAGCTTTATCAGTTAACAATGACAAGAGGATCGTGAGCCATCAAGTGAAAAATTATTGGGTTTTAGACTATCGAGCAATCGTGTGTTGGGAAATATGATTCACTTAAGCATGGGAGTGATAGATTCTTAGTATTGGTTATTGTGATTGTTTATGGTTGTTATGGGCCTTTATCAAGTAGGAAGTTATAGTTGAGAAGACAAGGGAGATTAACCCCTCAATCTATTGGGTATCAAGGATGGTTGGTAAGTTATGAAAGACTATTAATAATAGTGAGATGAAGGATTTTGGGATGCCTTCATGGCTATTAAGGACCTTAAAGTTTCAAAAGTATTTTAGGCAATCCATTACCTTGTCAAAGTCTCTTTCAGCGTTCATGACTAGCTAAAGAATTCCCTTTGCAAGCATTCTTTTCCTTGGAAAAAATTGTGAATTGATTCTCCTTGAGTTTCATACTATTTGGAAATGTGGGGTTGGGGGTCATCAGCCTTAGAACATGGTCACATGGGACGATAAGGGAGTTGTGACCAAGAGCTAGCCAAAAGGGGCTTACACTTGGGAGGACAAGGGGTTTGATGTAGAGCTATCGAGCTATTAGTATTAGGCGACACTACAAACAACGAAAAACTTTAAAAGATCCCAACAACATCCATTGACTAACAAGGAGTTATCATGTTCATTAATTTTGGCACACCATCCTATCAAAATATTAGCTTTCGGAGGGTTGGGAGTTAGATGTTAGGGAATACTTCAACTAGCTACTAATGTGAATCCTTGGTACTAATAGACCTTGACAATAGTTATTGGATAACAAGGAATTTTCCCATCATCAATCTATAGTATATTAGTTGTTTGATGCAACGGGCAGGCCAAAAGGAGACTTGAATACCAAGACGCAAACCAGAAAATTTTTGTTGTTTAGTCACTACAAAATAATTCCGCAACTCTTGTTAAAATTCTATAAGCACTACAAATGATTTCGTAATGCACTTTAAAATTATGTAGGCACTACGAAACAATTTCGCGGTGCGATTTAAAATTTTGTATTGCGGAGGACTCGACTCTCTACAAAATCGATTTTACACGACCTTGACTTGTTCTCCGACACAGTGAATGGTCCCCCTCGTCTTTTTTCATCAAGGATTGCACACTAGCTCAAAGCTAATGGTCAGAAATCCAATCTAAGGCATGTGACGAAATTCGAAACACGGGTACTCTGTTTCAATACTCAGTTCATTGTAAATACCTCATGTTCTCGCTCTTGAACACCATGGCACATTCCTTTTTGGGTTGTGAGACCCTATCAACAAGAATACACAAAATATATGAATCAATCGCAATGATTAAGGCTTCAATGCTCATATTCTTAGTGTAATTCGATTGAACAAGTGTAGATTTTAAAGATAAACAATGCATAGTAATAAAAGTACAATTTGGCAACAATTTATAAATAAAAATAGACTTCAATGTTGGATTTCAATTCAATTCAAAACCCCATCAACTTACAGTCCCATTGGCCATTCAATTGTGCCATAAATAAATAAATAAAAATCACTTCCCTATTCACACAGAAGGAAAGTACAATGCTCTGCAACTTATAGGGCTGCAATTTCACAGAGAATAGCAAACCCTCTTTTCTCCTCCTCTCTTTTTCTTCCAGGCATGTGTTCTCTTTAAAAAGAAAGCTAACATGGGGCAACTAAGAGTCACAAGAGATGAATCATTTCATCTTCTCTACAAACAAGGAAACTAAAACCATATTTACAACAGAAAATATATCCTCCACTTATTAAAAAAATCAAAATTCCTCCTAAATTAAACATTCAAAATTTCTAAACAAAGGTTCTCCCCCCCCCCGGCTTTAATATGTGACCATCCCATCACATTGTCAAGCTTTTGTCGAGTCTTCATTGAGTTTGTGTTCCATCCATGCACCTGCATCAGTCTTCCTAACAAAGAAAATTTTATGAGCTCTTTCTCATAAGGTCTTTGATAGAATAACTTGCTTTCTGTAGAGTTGTAACATTCATCCAAGTAGAATCGTTAATCAGATGACATTTCCAATTCACCAAGTATTCCAGATATTCTTTCCCTATAATATTCTTTGCAACCTTTGTCTCCAAAATAAATTCAAATTCCAATATTTTTTCCATAGGCATTTTCTTTACCCACTGCTGCTCACTAGCTTTAACACTTTATGCGTTTGTTGTAGATGAGTCTTTTTCACTGGCTAGATAAGGATATAAATCACTCACATTGAAAATTGGTGAAATGCATATGCATGTAGGTAACTCCTGTTCATGAGAATTTGCAGAAAAATTGTGAAGTATCTTACAGGGACCTATCTTGTTCATCTTAAGTTTATCATACTCCCCTCAAGGAAACCTCTCCTTTATCAGGCGAGCTAGGACCATGTATCCCACCTCAAATTTCACTTCTCTTCTCTTTAAATATGCTTTCTGGTTGTATTTGGAGTTGTTGTCTTGTAAACTCTACTTAACTTGCTAATGTAACTCACTCGTTGTTGTTGCAAAATGTTCTCCTTCAACACTTCTTTGTTCCATTCTAGCCAAATATAGCAACTCACAAATTCCCATAGGATGCATTCTATACAAAATATGAAATGGACTTTTTTGTGTGCTTCTATTTGGAAAACCATTATATGTAAACTCTGCTTAAGCTAATACACAATCCCACTTCTTAGGATGATCACCCGCAAGGATTCTCAATATGTTCTCGAGAATTTTGTTCACCACTTCAGTCTGTCCATCAAACTGCAGATGATAGGCTGAGTTGAAGTTTAACTTGGTTCCAAGTTTCTTCCACAAGGTTCTCCAAAAATGTCCTGTAAACCTTGTATCCCTGTCAGAAATTATACTCTTCAGAAAACCAAGTAGTAAAATAATCTCATTGAAAAAAAAATTAGCCACATGTGTAGCATCACTAGTTTTGTAACATGTAATAAAATGAGGCATCTTTATAAATCCATCCACAACTACAAGTATTGAGTCATTACCTCGCTGAGTCTTTGGCAAACCCAAAAAAAATCCATACTTACCGATTCCCATAGCCTACCAGGAATGGGTAAAGGAGTATATAGTCCAACATTTTGGCTCCTTCCTTTCACATATTGGCACACCCTGCTCCTACTCACATATTTATGCACGTTTTCTCTCATCTTTGGCCAGAAATAGAAATGGTCCAACTTCCCGAGTCTCTTATCAACACCAAAATGTCCTTCCAACCCTCCATTGTGCTTCTCTTCTATCAAGTTCTCTCTCATAGAACAATTGGGAATACATAGTTAGTTGTTCTTTAATAACAAACCATCCTGCAATGTGACCTCTTTCCATGGAGTGTGTTAGCGCTCGAATCTACCTTAGGCTGAAATAAGGTAAAACTCAAGGCAACATCAAACCAAGCTCAGCCTCGTAGCTAGCCCTACGAGGACATGAGAGGGCTCTCTCCGGGTCTATCTCGGCAAAAGGTCTTCAAAGGGGTTGAGATGAATTATAATGGATACTGATTTTAGGCTAGTAAATAGATAGGAAAGTTTGATTTAAATTTTTTGGGTTTTTGTTGGAAAAATGGGAAAAACAATTTTGGGCTCGAGGATGAGGCCAGATCTTTGCAGAATTCGAGTTGGGGCAAGGTAGGCAGTAGTCTTGATGCTTTTTAATTATGTGTATGGATAGATCAGAATGACAAGGAGCTGAAGAGGGCAAGGGATAACAAGGATCCTCTCCAAATTGGCGAAAACATATAGAACTAAACAAATCCAAAGGCAGAGCACTGGAATCAATGGATTCTACCTCATTTACTCATTCATTTAGTTTCAGAAGCAAAAGAAGGGAATGGCATACATTAAACATTAAAGAACTTACAAATAACTGAGAGAACACACCATCAATACTGAAAGCCACAAGAATCCCAACAGGTGCTGCAAAACCTCTGATCTTTCCTTAGCCAAAATGCAAAAAATATGTACAATAGTGTGCCAAACTTTTCCCAAGAGTCCAACCCTGAAAGTGTCTCAGAAAATACAATAAATAGATAATTCTAACCCCTTCCCATGCCTCTAGGGGTCAAGCTCATGCTTCTAGGAGCAGTTTGAACCAATTCTAAACAAAGAGCTAAAATCTAGGCAGCCAAACAACTTGCCTCTATAAGCTAGGAAACTGATCCATTCACTTGATTTTCACTTTTTTGTGAATGAATCATCTAGAACAAGTAAGTAAGTGCCAAAGTTACATTATGTACATCAAATAACATCAAGAAAAACCAAAAATTACATCAAGAGGTGAAACTAGTCCAAACTGGCCGAATTTCTGAGCTGGAAGGTGAAAAACATGCCAAAAATCTCTATGTGTCGCGCGCCAAAGCTCTATGCGTCGCGCTACTTTCAGCCTGTTTTTGGGGCACTTCCCGGAGTCCAAATTGAGCTCAAGATAGCTCGTTGGAAAGCCATGGATGTTGGCTATCCAACCCAAGTGGAATGTTTCAATTTGGAGCTTATTTTCCCCTCCAAAAATTCATTCTCCCATAAGTACTTCCTGCTGGTGCAAAAGGTGGCAGAAAGGTGGTTTTCATGGTGTTTTTAGCCCTTTTGATCATCCAAAACTTGATGAAATGCTTCGACCATTTCTGAGCATGCAAAAATTACCATGAAAAATCCAAAAATACAAATTTTTCCTCTAGAAGGTGTCCCAATCATAAGCGCGCGTCGGGACGCGCTACGTGTTGGGCGGAAAAACCTGTTTTGTGACCAAAATTTTCAAAAATGACAAAAACTTCTCCAAATTTGCTGAAATTCGGAGCGAAGATCCCCTATCATGCCTCATGCTCAGCCAACGAAGCCTCGGCCAAGATCCGAAGTGGATCAGGCCTCTTTCGTCGTTTCACTGCTCTGCTCAACCTTCTCTTCAGGATCTTCATTTTTGCTCTGCAAACGTGCATGCGGGCCCAATAATGACCTTTCATATGACGGAGCATGTCTTTGTCTCTATTGGCCTTTGCCAACAACTTCTCCAGATGAATGTTAACATGCATGAGTTCGGTCTCTCTCTCAATTGGTGTCATGTCACCAGGTCTCTTCCGGGCCAATTGTCGATCTTCACGGATTCGCCGCAGCTCTACAAGTGTGTGCTGATCCTCCAGCTGTTTGTTCCGCTGCTCCAGGTACTTTATCACCCACTGTGCTCTCTGCAAATTCTCTGTCAAAGTACCAATCTCAGTTTTCTGCTCCTGGATGACCTCCCTTAGTTTCGAGCTAGGAGAGCTCGCATCAACATCGATGAGTATAAAATCAGTGTCTCGGCCTCCTGAAGGGCCCTCATCGTGCATAGGCCTCTTGCCTCTATCCTGAACCTGTACCTGTGCTGATGTCGAAGGCGAGACCCCTTCCACCCCGGGTGGAGATAGTACTCGCGCTACTGATGAAGTCAACGAGACCCCTTCCACCCCGGGTGGAGATAGTACTCGTTGTGTAGCTGCAAATAAGGCTCTGTGGCCTCACTGATATGTCACATACACTGGAGCACTGATATGTTCAATCTCAGGAATATCAAACTGGTGTGAAGGCTCTCCCTCATCATGAACTACCTCGGGAGGTGGCTGTGGCACTGCAAAGAAGTCACGGGAGATGAACTCATCCCATGCGATGCCCTGTTGTGCGAGCTGATGTACCACCATGATTTTGATCAGCGCGTAATGATATATGCTGTTATGCTGCTGTGCTGGGGTCTTCTTCTGTACAAGAAATGTCATCCGCTCTATGTTACGGTACATGAAGTATGGAATGCTCATCAACCGCACTCTCGTGAAGTGCATCAACAACCGGATGTGATATGCATACAATCGTGAAAAGCGCCCTTCACAACTGAAATAACGAATGATGAGTTTCATCAATGGTGCATACTCATCCTTCAGAAATCGGAATGGAAATACCCTGCTCAGCTGCCTCAAATACCCAGGTTTGATATATGGCTCATAATAGGATTTCTCTAGCTGCTGTCGTTTGTTCCATTCCTCTCCTATGTTTGGTATCTCGATGGCCTGAGCAATGGTCTCTGGTGACAAAATGAAGTTTACTCCAGCAAGGTTTACACGGCCATCATGCAAATGTAGAACAAATAGGCGAGCTAACTCATGATGATGCTGAGTTTGGGAAATCATCTCACAATAATGGAAACATGACTGACGCTGAAAACAATCCATTGCAAGCGGGCAAGCTTGCAATTGAACCAAAGAAGTAGGTTCCTCCCTGACATGCCTGCCACTTTTGCCACTTTTGTGAGACCTCCTTGGCACATTAACCTCTGCTGTGGAATCACTGTCATACCCCTGCTCATAAACTGAATCCGTCTCTGACATGATGCTGAAATCAAGATGTTTGAAAAAATATATGCTGATATGGTTATGGAGAAAACAAAAGTTTGGTGTATGCCAAATGTGTCACATATGTAATACGGTGCTATGGGAAAAACCACAGTGATAAAAGTACTGTCAAGTGAGTTTGAATAGGAAAACAGCCACTACTTGACTGCATGGGGATTTGGGTATTATGAGTAATGGGAATAAGTGATAGTAGAGGAAGGACAGTTTACGGACATAAATCAATGAAATGGGAATATAAAAGTGAAAATAAGAACATAAGTGAGCCCTTGAATCTTGTGGAGACTCGAATTTCTATCAATGAAGGGAAAAATGTCAAGTGATAGGGTTTGGGATTTCACATGAGGATCAAAGGGTGTAGGGATATGGGATAGAGGAATAACACAGGAACTGTGGTGTATTATGTGACAAACTAGCAGTGACCACAAAGAACATATGTGTCAATGAAATGAGAATTGAAGCACCAAATTTCACGTTTTGAAAGACTTCCTTTTAAACCCTTGGAGCAATTTTGAATGTAAACATGGGGTTTAAAACTTTCACCATTCAAACATTTCGATCTTTTCCACTTCTAAACCATAACAGCATAGCCAAAGATCGTGCACAGGCTTTAACACACTTACTTGGCGCGGAAAGATTGTTTGAAATTGAAAAATCACTGAATGCTGATGAGTTTGGGGTTGGAGGGCTCAACGCGCCACACGCATGCCCAACGCGCCGCGTGCAGTGGGTGCGCCGTGCGCGTGTAAAAATGAACTGCAAAAACTTTCCCAGTGCGCCGCGCACTCCTTTGTATGCGCCGCGCACAAACTGTCAGCACAATTCCGGCCCTTCAACAATGAAATTTGTCTACAACCTCCAACTTCGACTTTGCTGTGAGAATTTGAAAATGTAACTTAACTCAAATGGTTTATATAACTTGGAGAAATTTCTTGCAAGAGTTGGATTTAATTTTTTCTTCCTCCACAACCCATTTTGTAATGTTTTGCAATTTTGGCACTTTATCATTTAATGAAACTCTGTCCTTTGGCTTTTTCACTGATTTTCTGAGTTTTGGACTGATGAAATGGTTTGATTTTTGCAGGGATTTTGGCGTTTGGACTTCGGCAAAGACTAGAGGCTGCATTGAAATTTTTTTATGGTGGAAAAAATACATGATTATTACAAAGAGTGAATTTGACAGTTTCTCTTTCAAAACAGAGTTTTGAACTAGAAATGTCCTCAAATGTGTTTGATGATGAAAATTTGAATTAAGAACCTTTTCGAAACACTCCTCATGGCCTGCGGGAATTTATTAAATATATCGAAAGACTGAACCCTAGACTCTAGGACTAAAAGACTCTTGTTGACCAAAATAATCATTTATGACCATGAATGACGCGAACTGAACTTCGATGAATTTTGAGGAGTTTTAATTAGCCCAGCAGGTACAAGCATGAGGGACTACAAGACGACCAAACCCTCTCGTCAGTCAATAGCATGCCCCTAGCGAAATGCAATGAAATGAAGTGAGCGAGACACCTAAAAATGATATGCAAAAAGCGAAATGATCTCTGACGGAGGGCTGTAAGGACCGACTCTAACAGAGTGTTATCATGTTCACATGGTCCTTGCATGAGTCAAACCCTAAAACCTGCACTTGACTCTCTTGAATGATCAAACTTCCCTACTTAAAGCATCAACTACCTTGTTTGGTTGTCCACTTATATGCTTCAAAACAAAGCGAATCTCTACAAAAATTCAACCCACTTGGCGTGCTTATGGTTCAACTTGTGTTGTTGAAATATATACTGTAACGTAGAATTATCAGAGAACATGACAAACTCCTTGGGAATTAAATAATGACTCCAATGCTTCAAATCTTGAATCACATCATAGAACTCTTTGTCATAAGAAGAGTATTTATGTTTTAAGTCTCTTAACTTCTCGCTGAAATATGCAAAAAAAATTTCTTCTTGGCTTAGTACAACTCAAACAGTTTTCCCACTGGTATCACATCTTACTTGGAAAAGTTGATTGAATTCCGGCAACTTCAACATTGGTTTCTTAGTGATCTTCTTCTTCAATATCTAGAAACTTTTCTCTGTTGTTGTTGTCCAACAAAATGGTTGATTGTCCTTCCTAATTGTATCTATGATATGTGTACAAATACCATTGAAGTTCTTGTTAAAGCCTTGAAAGCTTCTAACTTCAAAAATTCTCTTGGGTGAAGGCCAATTCACAATTGCCTCTATTTTCTCCGGATCCATTTTCAATCCATATTTGGAAATAACAAAACCTAAGTATACTAACTCAAGTTTCATAAAAGTACATTTCTTCATGTTAATTAACAACTTTTCTAGTTGTAGTATTTCCATAACATATCTCACATGTGTGAGGTGCTCTTCTTTAGTTTCACTGAAAATTAAAATATCATCTAAGTAAACAATGACAAACTTACCAATGAATTGTATCAAGACTTCATTCATCAACTACATGAATGTACTGGGTGCATTTTCCAGTCCAAATGGAATGACTAGCCATTCATACAACCTGTCATTGGTCTTGAAATTTGTCTTCCACTTGTCTCCTTCTCTGATCCGGATTTGATGGTAACCACTTTTCAAATCAATCTTTGAGAAGTAAGTTGCTCCACTCAAATAGTCCATCCTATCATCTATCCATGGCAAGGGAAAATTATATCTAATCACTATCTTGTTGATTTCTCTAGAATCTTTACACATCCTCCACTCTTCATCCTTCTTTGGACTTAGTATAGTAGGCACAATGCATGGACTCAAGCTCTCTCTTATCAACCCTTTGTCCAAAAACTCCTAAATTTGTTTCCTTATCTATTCATTCTCCTTGGGTGTCATTCGGTATGCAACCTTATTTGGAAGGCTTGCTCCTAGTATCAAGTCTATATGGTGGTTGTTGCTTCTTTTGAGTGGAAAATCACTTGGAAAATCATCTACTATAATATCATTAAATTCATGAAACATTTCCTGAATCTCAATAGGTAAATCTGCAATTTCAGTGTGCAGAAGTATTACCTTTGGTTTGCATATTACCGAATAGTTGACCTCCTCGTTCTCTATTTGCTGCAGAATTTTTTTACCACTCAACAACAATGCTTTGGGGTTGCTTGTCTCAGTAACACTTTCTTCCTTCAACGATACAAGAGTATGTTTAATTCCATCCTTTTCAAAATTGTAGCAATTGTTATCTCCGTCATGTATCACTTTCCTGTCGAACTTCCATGGTCGACCAAAAAGGATGTGGCAGACATCCATTGGCATTATATCACTTATTACCTTGTCCTTATATTTTCCTATCTGGAACTCAACTTCACTATCTTCATTCACTAACAATTGGTGTCCCTTATGCAGCCATGATACCTTGTACAATGTTGGGTGTTTAATCCTCTCCAAACCTAGTTTCTCTACCATTTCTAAGGAAACAAGATTATTAGTGCTTCCACTGTCAAACACTACCTTGCATCACTTCCCTTTTGTTTTACACATAGTCTTAAATAAGGATCTTCTTTGGGTTGGTTCAAAAGTTTCTTTGAATGGCTTCAATATGACTATTCATCATCAATTCCTCTCTGGTTTTTGACATATTTTTTTCCTCAAATGTTTGTGCTTCTAGTGCTTTTGGTTGAACTATATGTGCACCATGTTATCCTACATTCTCATTCTCTGGACACTCAAAAGATTTGTGACCCATTTTGCCACATTTGTAGCACTGGTAAACAATCTCTCTACCTCTTCCTCTACCTCCCTGGTAAGGTCTTCCTCCTCTTGTTCCACCTTGTTTCTCTGGTTACCCTTGTTGTTTTGAGTTAACTGCGTCGCTCTTTTGAGATGGAAGCTTTCCTCTTCCAATTGACTATCCTTTTCCTCTAGAAAAACCACACCCTCTACAAGATTTTTTCTTTCTTGCTATCTTTTAATTGCCTTAAAGTCATACTGGTATGCTTCTTCCATGGTCCTTGGAGAAAGAATGTTGATTTCATCTTGCATATCCATTCTTAAGCCATTAATATACATTGCAATATTTTTTTGGGTGTATTCCACATAACCTGCTCTCAAGTTAACTCTATAAAATTCTTCGATATATTATTTTATTATTACTGACCTTTGCTTGAGGTTCTGCATCTTCCTATAAAGAGTTAACTAGTAATATTTTGGTGGGAATTTATTCTTCATCTTTGCCACCGTTCTATCCCAAATTTTGATCAATGGTTATTCGTCTTCCTCCTTTTAGTCTACACATTGTCCCACCATAGTGCAACATGACCCTTCAACCCTGTTACTGCAAACTTCACCCTTTTTTCATCATCCAACTCTTCATATTCAAAATAATTGTCTAGATCATTGAGCCAATCAAACAATTCTTTAGCTACTAGGCTACCATCATACGTAGATAATTCAGGTTTTGGTCTTTAACTTGAGCCTAACCATGATCTCAACAACTTGACTTATGGAGCTTCCTTAGCAGGTGTTGCTTCGTATTCCTCAACTTCTTCTTTAGGTTTTTAAATATCTCTAGCCTTAGGACCTCATTGTCTCCTTACCTCCATGGCCTTTAAACGAGCTTGCAACCTCCTTATCTCTTCTTTGAGTTTTGCATTACCCACAGGTCTGCCTCCTCGACCTTGTGCTCTTCTTTCTCACATACCATCTTATTGCTCTGATACCACAAATTGATGCAACAGGTAGGCCAAAAGGAGACTTGGATACTAAGATGCAATCTAGAAAATTTATTTTTGTTAATTGCTATGGCATAATTTCACAGCACTCGTTAAAATTATGTAGGCATTATAAAATGATTTCGCATTGCACTTTAAAATTTTGTAGGTGCTACGAAATGATTTTTCAATGCACTTTAAATTTTTTTTATTGTGAATGACTCGGCTCCTTACAAAATCGATTTTCCACGGCCTTGACTTGCTCCCCGACACAGTGAATGGTCACCCTCACCTTTCTTCGTGAAGGATTGCACACTAGCTCAAAGCTAATGGTCAGAAATCTAATCTAAGGGACATGACAACATTTGAAACATGGGTACTTTGTTCAACACTTAGTTTACTGTAAATACCTCACATTCCCACTCTTGAACATTGTGCCACATTCCTCTACGGGTTATGAGAACCTTTCAATAGGAATACACAAAATATATGAACCAATCACAACGAAGGCTTCAATGTTCAAATTCTTAGTGTAATTCGATTAAAGAAGTGTACACTTTAAAGATAAACAACGCACAGGAAAAAAATTACAATTTGGCAACAGTTTATAAACAAAAATAAATTTGCTTCAACGTTGTATTTTGATTCAATTCAAAACCACGTCAAATTACACGCCCATGGCCATTTAATTGCGTCATTCACAAAATAATAATAATAAATAAATAAATCCATGTTCACATAAAAGGAAAGTACAACTCTTTGCAACCTATAGGATTGCAATTTCACATATAACAATGCACCCTCTTTTCTCCCCCTTCTCTCTTTTTCTTTCAGGCACTCGTTCTCTTTAAAAATCAAGCTAACATGGGACAACTAAGAGTCACAAGAGATGAATCGTTTCATCTTCTCTACCAATAATGAAACTAAAACCATATTTACAACAAAAAATATCTCTTCCACTTATTAAAACAAATCAAAATTTTAAAACTAAACATTCAAAATTTCTAAACAAATATTTCCCCCTAGCTCCATGTAACCATCCCACCGCATTAGCAAGCTTTTTTCCAGTGTTCATCCAGTTTTGTCCAGCATTCATCAAGTTTTGTCTTGACCATAATGTTCTCTTACCCCAACACAGACCAAGGTAAGACAAACTTGTCCGAGAACTAAAACAATCCTCCCTCACAAGTCCATATTCAATCCTCTATATTTAATAGCCTCAACGACCATCAAGAAGAGTATGTGCAAAGGTATTTGAGAGTTGGGTGGTTTTAATATCAATCTTTAACTATGAATGCATAAAATCACTCGTCTTTCATTATAACCTTGGTCAAAGATTGTCATTACTTACTCCAGGGGATGTGTGATAATGAAATCAATCCCCATTTTGTCCTCAAGGTTCATATGATTAGATAAGATTCTCCATTAGTCAAAGGCTTTTCCTTGTTATTGTGTTCCTTTAACACATGGAAGAACTCTATAAACTCAAACTTCTTTGCTTGTTTTTGAATTTTGAGCATTAAATTTGCTCTGTTACATTCTTTCAAAGCTAAAGAGTAATGTTTTTCTTTGATAATGATTACTGCTTCTCATATGAAAAAGTGCATTTAAACACTTTGGGCATAAAATGTCCTAAGACCTTGAAAGAGAATTAAATTCTATGTTAGATTATTAGTTATTTCCCCTAATCCTTAACACTCAAAATTTGATTCATAATTTCTTTTCAAATAAAAATAGTATATTTTGTACCTACTATGTTATTATATTTTTAATTAATAAAATTAATATAATTAGAGACTACATTATTATTTTTAATTAATAAAATTAATATGATTAGAGACTATATTATTATCTTTAATTAATAAAATAAAATTAATATGATTAGAGGTTAAATTTTTTATATTTTATTAACCATTTTTTAAACCAATAAATTTTCGAAGAAATAAATGCTATAGAATTAGATGGTTTTGTCATTTTGAAACAAGATTTTATATTAAAAAATAATAATAATAATTTTTTTTTCTCTACTTATTACGTTATTAAAAAAAATTATTTTCTAAACTTTTTATGAATATTTACTATTACATTAAAATATATAACGTAGATATAAACAACTTTGTTGCTAATTTTAGCTAGTGTGAAAAACATTTCTACGATTCACAACTCTTCAAATTAGCAAGCATACTTTAACACTCATAAAGAAACCTAAAAAATTCCTAGGGTGGACATCAAGTTATATAGAAATGGGATCCAATTGAAAATCAAAATAGAAGAAAATGTCGTTTCATTATACTTACTACTAATAATGTGAACTCTGTTGGATGGTGAAAGCCCACTAGTCAACTTTTTCCACACGTTTGTTTGTCATTTGTATTCCAATGCTTCTCTTTCATTCTATAAATAATTTTATGATTGGATAGGAATGTAGTTATTAGAAAACTATTTGTTGATAAGCTAGTCCACCATAAATAGTTAGGAAGCTAATGTTTAACATATTAAATGTTTGAGAAAGATTTTCGAATCTAAGAAATTTTTTCCCGCAAAGAGTATGATTATTGTTTAGACTTTTTTGTTTTAAGTGTAGATTGTTTATGATATTATATACATTATTTTTGTGTATTGATGGGATGCTTTAACACGATCCCATGTTTAGCTTTTACATTTACTAGTGACATTTCAATTTATGTTTGGATTAAATGGATAATACACCCTACTTATTTTAATATAATATCATATTTACAAATACAATATATATATATATATTTTCACACAAATACTAAAAAATATTTTTACTTGGCAGGTAGAGTTCATTACACAATATTAAACAATAAAATATTGACTCATATATATTTAAAATATGTCAAAGATCATGAGTCTATTGTGGTGAGGTTCCAATGTTCTTAAAGATTTTTAATAGTAACAAAATTAGAAAAGTATAGATAAAAAAATGGAAGATTGTAAACATTACCATTTCTAAATTGAGACTCATTCCATCACTTAAAAATGTGTGTAACGTATCCAACCCCCTGATGCCTGATTAAGGATGTTGGGTATCTAGGTCCAACCTCCAAGGTTACTTTATTAAGATGATATTATCAAAATTCCTCTTCCTTTAATCAGCTTAAATCTTATTTCTAATATCACAATCATCTTCTACTCATTCAAAGCTTTCCAACGATATAAATTTCATCATATTCTGAGCTTTTAGCACAAAGTTATGCCCATTTGAATATTTGACCTCTGAATGCCACATCAATATTTGTACCATGCCATGCTAGCATCCATATCATGCCACGTGAGAAACACATGGACGTCCTCGTGCCATGTGTCACCATCTCATAGGTCCACATCACCATCCACACCACATTAGTTGGCACCTGGCCTCCACCTCAACATAACTTCGCACGATGATCCATGTCATCAGTCATGCCAACATGTCATGTCATCTTGCGCATGTCAAAACCTTATTAGGTTTTATTAGTACTGGGAGAAATCATGATAAGTGGTGTTTGATCCCCTAAATGCATGACCTCCCAATATATTAAACATTGGCACTCGATAGCTTATGGCCCAACAGGTTGAAGTCTTGGCCTCTACTTTCGACCTGTTAACTTAATAGGTGAATTTTGAGGTTGAAATATGTTGGGTTTGTGTTATATTCTTTCCACGACTAATCACGCGCGCGAGGGTCACAGAGGGGGCGGTATCCCCCCCTGTCGGGGTCCAGGGCAGCGCCCCGAAATTTTTTTTTAGTCCTTATTTTCCGGTGGGCGGATCCGCCCATGGTTTTGTGCATGGGTTTGCACATGGTTTTGGGGTACGATGGTTTTTAGCCCCTAGTATTTTGTAGATCCAGTCAAGGGAACTACGGTTATGTTCTAATCCAGGGTTAATGGATTGGGGTTTATGTATGCTTCGGCATGTATATATATGTATTGTAACACTAAAAGGAATACAATGAAAAATCAAGCTGGTCATCCCGATTTGGGATCCACGGGAAAATCTCTGTGTTTATGTGTTTTATGTTTTATGCTCTCGCTATTGTTTATTTTCTGTTTTAAGATTCGTTTGCAGATAATTTCTGTACAGGGTTAAAACCTACAAAATGGACATAAAAGCAAAAAAATGTACTAACAAAATTATCTTTAGGAGAACTATTAGGATTCAAGATGATGATATCATCCCTAGGGATAAATATTATGGAGATAAAAAAGAAAACTACTTTTTTAATTGTATTTTCAATTTATCTCCTTATAGGTTTACTCAAATGTCAAGTGTAGACACCCATTAGATGCAAAATTAAATTCCACGTCTAGCGAGTACCAACTATAGATACTTCTGAGAAGACCCACATAAATTTTTTTTGAAGGTGCGTTAAAAAGTCATGTTGAGCATGTTTTTTTAACGTATCTTCATTTTTTTTCGATGTGGGTCTTCTAAGAAGTCTGCGAGTGGGAACTCGTTGGATGTGGAATTTAATTCCACATCCAATGGGTATCTACATTTTCCATTTGAGTAAACTTATAAGGAGATAAGCCAAAAATACAATTAAAAAAAATAGTTTCCTTTCTTTTTGTTTAAAAATTCATAAAACTTATTTTATTATTTTAACTATTATTTTGTTATTTCTCTTAGAGGCTCATTTTAGATCTAAAAATTCCCTTAATGGCCATATGACGAGAGATTCTCCGTCAGTCCACAAACATTGTCAAGATTTTCTAGTTTTGGGGATTCACATTGGTAAGTGTTTGAAGTATTTCCTCTACACCTGACTCCAGATTATATGATAGTTGATATTTCAATAGGTCGACATATTGCAATTAATGGATGGCAAAACTCCCCATTAGACGATGAATCTTGTCAAGTTTTAGTATCAAGAGTTTGATATAGATGTTGTTGGTAGTGTATCCTAATACCCCAGCATCTGACCTCCCTTCCTCTCGAGCTTAATCCAATTTCAGCTAGCTCTTGGTCACAGATTCCTTATTGGCCCATGTGACCACGAGCTAAGGCTACGGACCCCCAAACCCAAAATTTCAAAAAAAAATTGAAACCAAAGGAATTCCATCCCTAAATTTCTAAACAACTTGAAGCCAACGAAATACGAGCTTACAAAGGGAACTTATTAACATAGTAATTCATTAAAATTATAAAGATAAAATTCTCTTAAATATTTTTAAATATAAAAATAAATTTTAAAACAAATATGCCACACTTTGAATTCTATAGCAATGACTTTGAATCGTACTGACAGAGCTTTTGCAAACCGCATCTTCACCTCCAATGCTTCTGTCAATATAGATTTGGATCTAGAGTGCACACTATTCCACAACCAGGATAATTTCATGTGATCTTTAGCTGGTGAAATGACATATTGTAGAATAATTTCCTTAGTGATCTCCAAACCTTTGTGTTCTGATGTTTGTTTGATTTTCTCAATGTACTAGTTCACTTTTCGTAGGATGATATCCATGCATCTTGTCTCTCTAAGCGATCCCACAAAAGGCATCCCGTGCTTATGTGGAAAGGACTCCAAACCATTATGTAGTTGACTATAAAAGAGAAGATATAGTGTTAGCTGATTTTTCACTGAGACAGATGTAATTATGACTGTGGAATCTCAATTTTACTTTATCTACTTTGACATCAATGCTATCCTTTCTGCCCAATTGTTGCGGAACATAAGGATATTTCAAAACCCATTCCTAGATTTGATCAATAGATTTGTTTTCCACCTATAGGATCTTTAGGAATTCTTGCACTTTCTTTTATATACCAACTAGGGGTGCCACTAATTCATGCAGAAGTATCATTTCATCATACAATTGCGCCATGGTATCCTCCATTGGCCCCAATTCCTCTTGTATGGATAACTACCATTCTGTTGTGTTGAAGCTATGGGAAGAGAGTCACTGGTTTTTAGCAGCGAGGTTTTCCTATTATTTCTTTACTATAGCCAAATATTCCCTCAATCGTGCATTCTCATTCAGTAGATACTCTGAGTTATCTTATGTTGTAGCAAAAACGACATTAGATGCCATGATTGTTTGGGGATTCCTCCTAGTATTTACAGTTATCACCTTTTCTGCAGATACAAAGATTAGATTCTAAGGATCATTCGGGGAGAATATTTACCTTTGTTGCAGAATCCTTTTCTTCATCTAATTAAGTGTAACATCACATATGTCTATGAATCTGTCTTCTGGTGGAGGTGTGATTCCCATCTCATCAAATGGGATATAGTCACTTGTAAGAGGAGGTTTTTTCGGAGAACCTGGTTCATCATATATGATTGGATGCCATCATATTCCTCCAATTCTTCTTCTATTTCCCAATTCATCCATTATTCTTCTAGACGTTGTGTTGCTTCCTCATCCTATGAATTCATTTGTTGTTCTTCTTCCACTCTTCATTCCTCTTCTTCTTGTTGTTTATTTCTGAATAATTCATATTTCTCCTATTCTCCTCTTCCTCTTGTCGCATAATTACCTCAAATTCTCTCTTTTCCTATTCAAGTTCAATAGCTCCCTTATTCAACAGGTCATCTTTCCATTTTCTACTACTTTTTTTTGCTATATAATGCTTGATCCTTTTCCTCGAAGTTGTGATACTTTCTTGAGTTGTTCCTGCTCATGGTGCCTCCCGTGTCTATACAGCTTGAGTTGGTGGAACTTGGAGGGAACCAACGTAAATTCCTGGGTGTGTAATTCTTTATTCATCGTATCATTTTTTCACCTTTTCCTCTTCTACAGTAGTCATTGATGTATATCCGCAAGTGAAGAAAATCATGTCACAATGTTGCTTGCACACTTTCCTTGGATCATACCAATGAAATTCCTTGACTACAAAGTGTAAGCGGTGCATCTCTTACATTTCAACCTTTGCCACCTTGTGGCTCTTTAGCTCATACATTCCAATCCTCAGAGGAAAAGTGGTCTAAGTGGCCTTTTTTCTTCTCTGTAAAATTCCTAACAACCCTTTATTTAACTGCTAGGAAACTTCTTGTAGGACCACCTTGTTAGTCACATACCATGGCATAAGATGAGGTGAAATTTTGCATATTAAACATCTGGTATATGATCCATATTATATCATTATATTTTTTTTCATCCATCTCGATGCATTTGGAGTAGAAGAAGTGGAGGAATCAACTCACGGGACTATTTTCACTAGTGGGACACAGTTTGGAAAAACGGGGTATGAAACCTTCCGGGAGTGTTTTGAGGCATCAAATGAAAATTTTTGGGGGTAAAACTTTACTATTTTAGCATATCACTATTTCATGATATTCTAAACACAAACATCTTTCCAACGACGTAAGAAGCGCGTCAATCAGATTTCGTATGCAAAAGTTATGCCACTTAGAAGTTGACCTTCCTGTTTTCACACCTATAGTCTGGGAGGATGCCGCATCATCCCCCATTGTTCATGGAAAAGGGGCTAGACATGTGATCATGATGTAAAATAATATATAAGAGTATATATTTTAACGCTAGTAAAGAGTTGATGTAGTCAAAATCAACCACTAGTAGGCCATCAGGTTGTATTATAACTGGGCCATTGGGAGGAAGAGACATTGCATTCTTTCAAGAGAATTGTGTTCCATAGATGAGAAAAGATAGCCATGAGAGATAGGAGGTAGAGCACACAGAGAATATATGTGCACTTTAGTAGCCCACGAGCCACAAACATTACTTCTTTGTATGTGCAACCATATTTCCAAACAGAGAAAGAGAGCGAAGCAGCCTCACCTTCCAGCTTGGTTTTCTCCTGAAAGGGTTTCCCAGAGAGAATATTTTGTGTCTTATATGTGTGTGTGAGCTTATTTTTTTGCTATTTATTTTTCTACATAATTTTCATTCACATGCATGCACTAATTACAGTTAAATCTACAAATTTAGAATTTTAATAAATTTGTAATAGTGTAAAATTTCAGTATTTTAATATATTATTATTAGATCTGTTATGACGAACTATCAAGGGGAATATCCATGGTAGTTTACAGATCATTTGGTATCAGAGCAGGTTTATTTGGGTATTTTTTGGAGATTGCAAACATCAATATCGGCGGGGCCAGAAATCGTAAAACCCTAATCATGGGCAACGAATTTGTAAACGAACTTCGTGATCCTGCAAAGTTGAGTTTTATGTGGATGGAAAAACAAGTCATAGATATCAATCACAATGTAAACCTCCTCATGGAGGCCTTGAATAATAAGCTAGGGATACTCAGAGAAGATGGGGGTTCAAATGCATAGGAATTTGAACGACGATCAAAAGATCAGGGAGAAACGAAGAACCAGTCAAAGAAAGAGTTCGAAAAAGATCAACCTAGTTCGTGTGTCTTGAACCAATCATAGTCCCTGTTTAAAATGGAAGTAAAATTTGATATCAAGTCGTACCCCGATGAGATTGACGCTTTGAAGTTGAACCATTGGTTTTAACAATTGAAAGTCTATTTCATCGTCCATGAGATGAAATAAGGACAAAAAATCTCATTTGCGTGACTGAAATTGGAGGGCCATGCATTGACTTAGTGGGAGAGCTACACAGAAACCATGAGATTGGATGGAGAACCTCTAGTGACCAAGTGGGAGGATTTCAAAACCCTCATTAAGTCATAGTTTTATCCCATTAGGTACGTGGAGTACCAGTGGATCCGATGGCATTACTTCAGGCTAAAGTCGGGCCAAAGCGTGCAGGAGTACACCACAAAATTCATAAAGATGGTTATAATGTTGGGTATCTCTCCAAAGAACCCAAATTTACTCCTCAAGTATTTGGGGGGTATGCACCGCCATCTGTGTGAGCAAGTAATGTTGTTCAAGCCTAAATCGGTGGATGAGGCTTGTGTACAGGCACAATACCAAGAGAACATAGGTCTCAAGTGTTGAAATGGCACCCATTAGGGGCTTCTGATTTATTTTTCCCTTAATTAAATTGCAAGAGAAATTGTAATTTCATCTCATGAAATTTTTTAATGTTAACTAAGTCAGAATGACTGAGCTAGCTTAGGAAATTCGAGTTGAGGGTCTAAGAGGATGCATGTAAATTTATCCCATGATTTAAGGGGGTCCAGTTACAGTTATTTGTGAGTTGTAATTAGTTAACACAAGAAATTGACTTAAAATCAGTTTAACTAGTTATGACTGAGTGATGAGCTAGAGATAGGTCCAGTGAATTAAATTTGATTTAATTCACAATGAGTTATCAATCAGTTAAATGATAATTCACTATAAATAGTTGCTGCATGTCAGTTCTAAGGAAGGCCCATTTGAGACTGATCCAAATTTAATAAGGAACGAAATAGAATATAGATATAATCACAAATACAAATATGCAATAGAAATAATATTTCATTTCATTAATCTCAAATACTTAAAATGCTTATAGACAAAATTGAAAGAAAACTAGCTCTGGTGATGGTAGCTTATCTCTGAGGAGATATGTGGTAGCTACATGCCTTTGAACTGTGTTACAATGAGGCTCAATGGCATTTTTATTATTGAACAATAAGAGAAAACCATAAACAACCAAAATCCTAACCAGATGAGATGTAACACCAAGATTTTATGGGCCTCGTTGGGGTTAGATGGGCAACCAACTTCTCGCGGTCATAACTTGGTCATATTATCTCCATTTGGTGTGTATGATACCTAATTGGAAACATCTCTCCGACGTCTACAGTTTTTATTATAGTCCCCTGCCTCTGGCTACGAGACTACATCGAACCTAAAAAAAATTGTTGTTTAGGGGGTCAAAATTGCTCTGGAAGTTCAAGTCCCGAAAATTGCTAAAAATAGTAAATAAGAGAACTGATGAAATTGTCTAGGTGGAATAGGCGAGTGGCCACAAATATCCACCTGGATCATTCCTCCCCCCTTAGGAAGCAGTGGTCCCCATTACATGTAGAGGCTCCATGACACGGGGAAATTTCTGTTGAACTTGGTCCTTGGTGAACCACTTGCCCTAGTGAAGGATTTGGCTTGCTTTGACAACTCTATATAGTTGGATCCGCTATTAGCGATTGCTCTTAATTTGTGTTTCTATTATTTGATCAGTTGCAACATGTTCCATGCAGTTTGTATTTAACTCTGTCGGTGTGAGTTGTTCTACAATGTCGAATGTGTCCAATAATGGTGGAAAGTATGGCCGAAGACTTTCGACATTGAACAATGGGTGTAGGCCAAGGAATGGGGGAATTTTGAGTTCAAAATAATTGTCTCGCATCGCCTTGATGATGGTGTAAGGCCCATAACGGAGTGGTCTGATTTTTCAATGGGCTCTGTTTAGGCGTTCTTTCTGCAAATGCAGCCAAACTTTATTGCCCATCTGAAACTTGTGTGGCACACGATGTTGGTCATGTCGCTTCTTGTACTTTGCATTGGAGTTCTCCAATATGTCATGAACCTGTTGTCGGTTGTGTTTAATGCACTCAATGAAGTTATTCGCCTTGTCAGCTTTACACTAGACATGAGCCGAATCTGCCTGAGTAGCCACAAATGGCATGGCTACGTCAATGGGACATAGTGGCTGGAATCCCAGGCCCGCTTGACAGTGATTGTGCTCGGTTGAGTTGTGGAGATCCCAGTTAAAGTTGTGTTGTACATAGGGGAGGCTCTCATCCCATGTGTGTGGATGCTTTTAGTTGTACATGCACATAATTTGTACGATCATCCAGTTGACAACCTCTATCTGGCCATTCATTTGGGGATGGAAATTTGTGGACTTGGTGAGCTTGGTGTCCAACATCGACCATAGGTTGGACCAAAATTTACTGAGGAACCTGTTGTCCCGATCTAAGATGATAGAATGAGGGATCCAAAAGTGTACCCACACTCGTTTAAAGAAGAGTTTAGCAATGTCTTTTGTTGTTATATTCTTCTTGCCGACCGCCATAATGGCCATCTTCGAGAATCCATCAACAACCACAAAACATAGTTTTTTCCATGCTTAGTAGAAGAAAGGCCTGACATGTAATCCATGGAGATGGATTCCCAAGGTCGACTAGGGGTAGGCATCGGAGTATAGAGGGCTTTCTTCTTGATGGTCGGTTTGGAAATAACGCAGGCAGTGTAGGACCTGATGTACTTCCAGACATATTGTTGAAGGTTCGACCAATAAAAACAGTTCTACAGTGCTGCAATTGTTTTCTCGACACTGAAATGCAGAGCGACCTGACTGTAGTGCACTTCCCAAATCATCTTGGCACACTTGCTTGAAGGAACACAAATGTGTCCCAGGTGACATAGTAGTGCATCCTGGAGGTGAACATAAGGAACTTTCTTTCCCTCCAAGAGCATCTTATATGTGTAGCTGAATTTTGGATTGATTGTGTAGAGAAGCGACCAATCATAAGTCTCGTGCCCACAAGAGTTGAGCACGATGGTTAGCACCACGATTGGTGGTCGGCTGAGGCAGTTTGCAACATTAGGTGCTTCCCTTCTTGTACTTGATGTTCAAATGAAACTACTATAGGTATGTGGACCACTTTTGACGACAATCATTCTATAACTTCCCTTGTGTCTGTATGAATTGTAGGGGTTAGTGGTCTGTGTGGATGACCGTTTCCTTCCCCAAAATGTAATGCTTCCATTGTCAGGAATCCTGCACAATGGAATACACCTCTTTGTCATAAGTGGGATACTTCCAACTATTTTGGAAAGTGTCTTACTGTTATATGCCACTAGATGCCCCTGTTGAGTAAGAACTGCCCCAATAGCATAGTCAGAGGCATTTGTCTCGATCTCAAATGATTGTTTCAAGTCTGGTAATGTGAGCGCTAGTGTCGAGAAAAGGAAATGTTTCAACTTTACGAACACCTTCTGTTTAGATTCAGACCAAAAGAATTTTTCTTTCACTCCTCCCTTGGTGACTTGACTCAAGGGCCAAGTTATATGAGAGAATCCCAACACAAACCTGCGGTAGGAATTGGAAAGACCCAGAAAGTTCCAGAGCTATGTTAGAGTGCTTGGGGCTTGCCAATCCTGAATGAATTGGATCTTGGTTGGATCCACATGCACCCCTCACTTATCAATAATGTATCCCAGATATTGAACCTGGGTCATGCCAAAAGTGCACTTCTCCAAATTCGCACAGAACTTCTGTTTCCACAGTGTTTGAAGGACCTGTTGGATGTGATGGAGGTGCTCTTCCCGAGTCTGCCTAAATGTCAGGATGTCGTCCAAGTACACCACTACAAATGAGTTGGTGAATGGCCACAAGATCTCATCCATCAACCTCATGAAGGTTGCGGGAACGTTTATCAACGTAAAAGGCATGACCAACCATTCGAAAAGGCCCTCCTTGGATTTGAAGGTAGTCTTCCACACAGCAGAGGGTTCGATTGGTACCTGGTGATACCCGGACTTCAAGTCGATCTTGTTGAAATATTTCCCCCCCTTGAGTTAGTCTATAAGGTCATCAATCCATGGGATAAGGTATCTATTCTAGACAATGATCTTGTTTAGCGCTCGATAGTCAATACAGTGTCTCCAGGTGTTGTCCTTCTTTTGTAACAACACGATTGGGCTCCCACATGGTGAGGATCTTGGCCTGATGTTCCCTTTTTGCAACAACTCTCGTATTTGCCTCTTGATTTCACCATTCTCCTAAATAGAGTGTCGATAGATCAGCCCGTTAGGCAGCGATGCACCTGGGGTCAGATCAATGGAGTGCTTAACCTGATAGTGTAGAGGAACCCTTGTGGGTGAGGAGAAAATGTCCTCGTATTTCTCCATGACTTTGTCCATCTACTATTGTAGTGCAGGGGAGCCTTATTTGGTGTTGTGGCCACAATGTTCTTCTTTCCCTGTATTGTAATGAAAACAAATTTATTGGTTTGAGAAATATTCTTGCTACATTTCTTTGTAGTAATCAAAGAGATGGCGGAAGTCGGTACTACCTCTAGTGTCCTGTACAACTTATTTCCCAAAGTAATAATAATATCACGAGGTCTAGACTCATACATAGCATGTCGCTTCCACAAGTATGGTTGGACTAATAATACATCATAAACTTCAAGAGGAGCAACATCACACAATACCCCATCCGTGAAGGGCTTGATGATGTAGGGAAGGCAAGACTGTTGGCTGCGAAGATATCTTCCTTAGTGAAGTCATCCGATGGTATACGGCTGCAGGTGCGATGTAGTTTTTAGGCCGAGCTACTTCCCGACCTTTGTTGAAATGAGGCTCTTTTGGCTTCCGCTATCGACAATGAATTACAATGGATAACCCTTCACCCATATATGGGAATGGAAGAGGCGCTTCCCCTCCTATGGATCCTCGGGCTTCCCCCTCTAGATCTTGGTGGTGGAAATGGTGGCACTGGGTTCTTCGTTAATGATATGCTTCTGTTTGTCATTCCCCTTGTCCAGTTCTGAATCAAAATCAAAAGATGCATCTTATTCGGATGCCTTCAACTTGGCCAGCAATGACTATTTGGCCTGACACTCACTTGTGTTGTGAGTGGAGCTTTTATGAAATTCACACCACTTCCCCATGTCCTTATTTGGCTTTATGGTGTTGTTCTTCGCTTCCTACTTCGACAAGTTACCTTGATTCACCCCGCTTCAGATTCGCAGATATAAAGTCTCACTTCTTCTGTTTAAATTTCTTCTCGATCTTGGCGACATATCGTTATGTCGTGCCAAGTGAGGTAATGTTGAGGAACTCCATTTCCTCCTGAATGTACCTATGCAAAAAACTGGGATACTTGAGCATTAAATGTTTCTTTGAATTTTTAATAACCAAATTTGTGTGTAGGGTATGGAATACATTCGTCAGCTCATGCACATCTTGATCCCTTTACTGTCGCAGCGTGGTCCATTTGATGTACTTGTCCTCATAGCTCCCCACGGGGTAATATTATTCCTTCATTCCCCCTCGGAATGAATTCCAATTGGTTTTGGCTGAAAAAAGTGAGGTTTCTTCCTCATACCTCTATTCATTGTAAGTTTTCGACCAATCTTTGACATGAGGGACGACTTTGAGGAGCGCAAAGGTAATATTTTCTCAATCGGAGAAATCATGGACCAAAAAATACCCTTCCAGCAAATTCGGCCATTTATATATGATGTTTGCATCTATTTGGCCTTTAAATATAGGAATGTCGAAGTTGACTTGTACCTTGAAGGGAGTGGCGCCTCTGGAGTGACTGTCAGATGAAGATGTGTCGCTCGTGGGCATTCACCACAGGATTTGAGCAAAGTTGCCTATCATTTCATTCCTTTATCGCTCGAGGGCTTCTTTGAGCAATATTTTGATAGGATCTCCAGTGTAATATTCCCAATTTTTCCACAATATAATTGGAATATTAGAGTTCTTAATAAACTTAATTAATTAAGTAAATAAAAGGGTGGAGGGACCCATAATTCTCAAAGATAAATAAAATCCACTTTTGATGTATGTATGTGGATATTCTAGATTTAGATCTAAAATCATGGAGTAATGGAGCAAATCATTTAATAGAGATCATGTTTCATTTATGAGATAGATCATGGAGGATGAAACAGTCAAATAAGATCATGGATCTTAAATGTAAAATCATGAGGATCTTGAAAAGGTCAACTAAAATCATAATGCATTCAAAGTAAGATCATAAAGCAAATATGATAAGTTAGTGGAGAAGGGTGAATCTAATGTGCACATGATGGAGGAAGTAGTGCATTTAATGCACACAAGATGGAGAGGGTGATCATTACATTCACACATGATGGAGATCATGTAGAGACATCGCAGTCAACATGGATACCTATGTCCACATGTATAGTGAAGTTATGAGGTGAGCCAAGGCTTGGGAAGGCCCATAAATTATATAAAGGAGATGAAGGCAACATAGAAGATATGCTTTGGATTATTGATTTTGTGATATGTTTAGATCTGGATTTGTCATTTGACATTCCATGCTTTCTTTGGATGTTTAACTAAGATTGCAAGTGTTGTTTAGCACTAGTTGTTCCTGGTCAGGAATCCAACCTCTTTCATTGAGTAGCGCTTAAAAGAGTATTGTCCTTCATTCATCATCAGACATTGGTGCCATATTGTTACTACTTTCTGCAGAATATCCATATTCAGAAATTGCACATTTCTGAAGATCGGTTTGAGAGGAGGAGGTTGTCTTCAGTATTTCAGCTGGAGAACCGGTGCAGGATTCATCCTGTCACCTTGAGCTTCAAGATCAGCCTTCCTGTGATTCGGATCTATAACATGCATCAGGCCAACTATTATTCATCTCCCAGCAACAACACTTCTAGTAGGAATTGCGCAGTCCAGTCCTGAAGATCCAAGGGAGAAGGGAAGTTGCAAGAATTTCAGCTAGTAATCCAGTGGAGGACCATTCCTTCACATTAAATGCATTGTTTCCATCAGCCTTGAGCTTCATAGCCATATTTTGCAGTAGGATAGAGAGCCTTCATCCTTGACAACGCAGTTTATTCCAGCATGGGTGCAGTGTGCAACCCAAAAAGGGCTGAAAATCCAAAGTTAAAATATGGTCAAACCGTTTCTGGGTTTTTCTGGGTTTTTTTAGTAGAATATGTGTTTAAAAGCACTAATCATTCTGAGCACTATAACAGCCTTCCGCACATGGTTCTTCTCCTCAGTAGCAGTGGTTCCAACAGCAGCATCAGCAGTAGCAGCACAAAATTTTCAGTGCTTGGTTTCTTTAGTGTATTTTAGCCATTTTGTGGCTTGAGTGCATTCATTTTGGAGCACTGTGTACTTTCATTTGTTTTTTTTATGTATAATGAAATGGCTCATCTATTCTATCTATATCTGTGTTGATAATAATCTTTATGTACATTTTCTGTGTTTCAAATAGTATGCTTATGTATCAATGCATTATTCCATTTTGGGATATTACAGTGGAATTAGAGCATGATCTTTGGCTCAGCTTGTAGATATTTTGACAACGTAAGAAAAGCAGATAGTAGAGATCTACTATGGAGGGATTATGTTTTTCCTCATCTTCCTTTAGATCTATGAAGGATCTCTCTAATGAGATCAATGAAGCAAGAAGAGAAAGGCAAAGAGAAACCTCAAGAGGGTTTCAAGATGAAGAAGGTCCCAGAACTTCTTTTCAGCAACAAAGAAGACCAAAGAAGCAAGGAGCTTCACGTTATTCCACTAGATCCACTTTCTTTGAGAAAGAGGACTGGTCTGAATATGATGAAGGCTTGGGGCATGAGACCCTAAGTGAATATATGTCTGAATACAAGTCAAGACTTAGATCATTGAAGGAGAATCTCTCTCTCCAACAGTTTCTACAACTCAAAGAAGAGAGGAGATACAGAAGCAGCAATAGAAGAAAGAGGCATAGATTATTCTTGCCTGCATTTGATGGATCTTCCACAAGCACCTTGAGGGCTTGGAGGGAAGAATTATTTACATTCTTTCTGAAATATCCTATATCAGAAAGAGAGGCAGTGGAGTTTGCAGCACTGCACCCAGAGGGTGAAGCAAGAAAATGGTGGTTCAGTCACTTGTCACACATGAAAGTGTCTGCTTATGCATATTTTATTCAAAGGCTGAAGGAAAATTATGGTAGAAAGAAGCCAGAGACATCTCACATGGTGGCATCTCCCATCATCAAGGAGATAGTGCATGAAGATTCAAGAGAATATGTTCTCATTATCACTCAAGAGGAAGAGCCTCTATCACCACCAGCTGCAGATGTGCTTACATCAAGAGGAGGATCACTTGCATCTTTGCAAGATGGTCTTGAGTTCTTGACATTTGGAGCCCCATGCATGATTGATGAGATGCATGAGGAGGAGGAGACAGATACCAGCGCTAGTACACTTGTAGAAGTGCAACCATCACTCTTACCAGTGGTCGGAGAGACCTTTGCATCGGAAGAAGAAACTCTTGTGTTATTGCAAGATGTTTCTGAATCTCAGTTGATCCAAGGTATGCATTCACTTTCATCTCATATTGTTTCAGTACCTCTTATTGAAACTTATGGGGACATGCCATTAGGGCTATTGCATTACCAAGGGTTAAAGCATCATGCTAATTTGGAGTAGCATTATATCACTACACAAAGGATCCTTGATCTAATCAAGGGAGAGATGAAGAACCATCCTAGTTTGTCATGGATGAACTACATTCAACCTCTTGAGTTGAAATGTGGAGTTTCAGAAAATGGGACGAGTATGATCCTATGTACAATGGCTGGCTATGAGTTCAGCATTGTGCCTTATTTTGAGACAACACATGTATCACCTTGCAGATCTACAATGTTGTTAATGAGCAACAGTGAGAAGAAGAGGACCCATTCCTTATGGGAGCAATCAAATGGCAACTTCATTCACGAAGCAATGGAGGAAAAGATGATAGATGGCAGACATCTTGAGATGAGAAACATTTTCTCCTTTCTAGATGACACTTTCTCAATGAGCATCTCACAGCTCAAAGAGAATCTTCTACCCGCAACAGATCCAAAACCTTATTGGTTTTGGAGGGCCATTGATGAGAAGAAGGTCTCATGGAGAGATCTCACTGGAGGTGCACTTCAACATATAACAGAGTGCAAAGTTCATCATTAGTTTGAGGAGGTTGGTGTCCTACAATGGGAGGATACCAAGTTTTTGCAGAATGAGATCCATCATCCGCATTGGGATGAATGGTTGATAGTATGGAGCAAGGGGTTGCCAAACCACTTGCAGATCTATGATACAGGGTAGCAAGAAGCATGGCTACACTGGTTTCTCTTGGGTGAGTATGGCTGCCACTCAATGAGTCATAATTTTCTAATTCATGCCTTACACACCACTGGAAGAATGCAGAAGAAGAAGGCATGGTTACTTTGGTTGTTGATGAGAGAGTTTGGACGTCACATGATATATCTTATGTCCATGTATTTACTCTTGTTTGGGATGTATCTCATGTTCATGTATGTACTTGGGTTTGGGAGAAAGTATAACTCTCACATGATGTGGCATAAGGGAGCATGTTTATATTATGTTGACGAGACATTACACATGTCCACTACTATATTGTTGCTCCCTCACTTGCACCATGATAGTGTAAGGAGGCAACAATAATCCTTGTTGCTATGGTTACTATTGGGAGAGTATGGATTGAATTCCTCCCATACATTGCAAGACATTGTTGGAGGATGGAAACAGGATGCCTTACATCATTGGCTTCTGTTGAGGGATTATGGTCATTGTACATGGTATGATGATGATGTGATGGGGCATCAAGATGCTTTGTTAAGGTGGCTTCTCTGAGAGAATATGGCCACTACATTTGGTACCATGATGATGTGGTATGGTAGCAAGAGGCATTGCTGCGATGGCTTCTATTGAGAGAGTATGGCTCTCATATTCTCATTGATGTTGATTTGGCATGGCAACAAGAAGCATTGTTGCGGTGGCTTCTCTTGAGAGAGTATGGCTCTCTTACTTGTTTTCATGATGATCTAGCATGGCAGCAGAAGGATTTTCTGCGTTGGTTGTTATTGGGAGAATATGGTTTGATATTGTTCATGTTCATCCATATCTCTCTACTTCTTGTTTTTCACTATGTTGATGTGATGTTTGATTCCTACATGGCCAACAAGGCTAATGATGTGAGCATTGATAGATGCAATCTACTCAATATGTCATGGGTTGGTGATATAGTTCATAAGTTGGAACTTTCCACTTTGGGAATGAACCACTTCATCTTATGTATCTCATGTGTAGAGGGGATAATTGGTCATTATATGGTTGCCACTTGAAGATTCATTGATGATCAAGGGTATCTAACTTTTCAGTTGGAGGCCATTATAGACATTCTAGAGAGGCAGTTTTGGAGCTAGACATGCATGACACATTGCGACAGATGGGAAGGCCTTCCACATGAGGATGCCATTTGGAGGGAGGATGTTTGATGTAGCATCCACTTTGCATTTGCTTGAGGACAAGTAACATTTTGTCGGGGAGGACTGTAATATTCCCAATTTTTCCACAAGATAATTGGAATATTAGAGTTCATAATACACTTAATGAATTAAGTAAATAAAAGGGTGGAGGGACCCATAGTCCTCAAAGATAAATACAATCCACTTTTGATGTGTGTATGTGGATATTCTAGATTTATATCTAAAATCTTTGAGTAGTGGAGCAACTCATTTAATGGATATCATGTCTTATTTATGAGATAGATCATGGAGGATGAAACAGTCAAATAAGATCATGGATCTTAAATGTAAAATCATGAGGATCTTGAAAACGTCAACTAAAATCATAATGCATTCAAAGTAAGATCATAAAGCAATTATGATAAGTTAGTGGAGAAGGGTGCATCTAATGTGCACATGATGGAGGAAGTAGTGCATTTAATGCACACATGATGGAGAGGGTGATCATTACATTCACACATGATGGAGATCAAGTAGAGACAATGTAGTCAACATGGAGACCTATGTCTACATTTACAGTGAAGTTATGAGGTGGGCCAAGGATTGGGAAGGCCCATAAATTATATAAAGGAGATTAAGGCAACATAGAAGATATGCTTTGGATTATTTATTTTGTGATCTGTTTAGATATGGATTTGTCATTTGACGTTCCATGCTTTCTTTGGTTGTTTAGCTAATATTTCAAGTGTTGTTTAGCACTGGGTGTTCCTCGTCAGGAATCCCACCTCTTTCATTGAGTAGATCTTGAAAGAGTATCGTCCTTCATTCATCATCAGACATTGGTGCCATATTGTTCCTTCTTTTTGCAGAACATCCATATTCAGAAATTGCACATTTCTAAAGATCAGTTTGAGAGGAGGAGGTTGTCTTCAATATTTCAGCTAGAGAACCGGTGTAGGATTCATCCTATCACCTTGAGCTTCAAGGTCAGCCTTCCAGTGCTTCAGATCTATAACAGGCATTAGGCAAACTATTATTCATCTCCCAGTAGTAGCACTTCCATCAGGAATTGCGCAGTCCAGTCCTGAAGATCCAAGGGAGAAGGGAAGTTGCTAGCATTTCAGTTAGTAATCCAGTGGAGGACCATTCATTCACATTGCATGCATTATTTCCATCATCCTTGAGATTCATAGCCATATTTTTCAGCAGGCTAGAGATCCTCCATCCTTGACAACGCAGTTTATGCCAGCAAGGGTGCAATGTGCAACCCAAAAAGGGCCGAAAATCCAAAGTTAAAATCTGGCCAAACTATTTCTGGAGTTTTCTGGGTTTTTTTAGTAGAATCCGTGGTTAAAAGCGCAAATAATTCTAAGCACTCTAACAACCTTCCGCACATGGTTCTTTTCCTTAGTAGCAGTAGTTTCCAGCAACATTAGCAGTAGCAGCACAATATTTCTAGTGCTTCGTTTCTTTAGTGTATTTCAGCCATCTTGTGGCTTGAGTACATTCCTTTTGGAGCAATGTGTACTTTCATTTTCTGTTGATGTATAATGAAATGGCTCATCTATTCTATCTATATCTGTGTTGATCATAATATTTATGTACATTTTATGTGTTTCAAATATTATGTTTGTGTATCAATGCATTATTCCATTTTGGGATATTACATCTAGCTCCCTTGTCTTTCTTTTCGCCTGCCATGGGAGGTCATCGGGATTTGTGATGCTGATCTTGCAAGGGTTCAACTAGATTCACTACAAGGAAAAGACCCTCTAGCGGAGGTTATAAAGGAGGTTTTTAGTGTTATAAAATTGGCCAAAATTGTCAAAAAAACATTTGCTACAACATCCGTTTATGGTTACGGAGGTTTTGGCGGATCTTTTAATGGAAATTCAACACAACTAAAAAAAATGGGCGTCTGGAGGTTATTACGAATGTTTTTTTCATCGGTGCGCTACTCGGGCTTGAACTAACTAGTGCATACATCTAGAAGGTGACCCGGGCTAGTCAAAGGAGAATGCACCAGGCCGTCAAAGTATAAAACCGCACCAGGCGCAGTGTTGGTGATACAAATCACGGGGTTGTTATAATTGGTCTTGGAGGATTTGTGCGGTGACCATAGGTCGTCTCAATGCACCGGTGCGTAGAATTATAGAAACACATTAGTACACAGTATCACACAAATACACCGAGATTTATAATTGGTATCGGTATTTGTGCGGTGCCCATAGGTCATACAAATGCACTGGTGCGTAGAGACACATGAATGCACTGGTGCACAGTATCACACATATGCACCGAAATTTATAATTGGTATCGGTATTTGTGCGGTGCCCATAGGTCGTCCAAATGCACCGATGCGTAGTTCCACATAAATGCACCAGTGCACAGTACCGCACAAACGCACCGATATTTTTAATTGGTTGTGGTATTTGTGCGGTACCCATAGGTCATAGAAATGCACCGGTGTGCTTCATAATACAGACGCACCGGTGTACAGTAACTGACACGCACCGGTTTTCATTTTGTATTTTTTAGAAACATCGACCTGTGACAGTGAAATTATTGTGATTGTTTTAAATTCATTATTCATCAAAAGTTGACACATCTTATAACAATATTCATATTAATTAAATTTTTATTAATGCATTCGAATGTGATGTTTGGATTAATTTGTTATATCATATCATAATTATTGTGATTTTTTAAAATTCATTATTCATCAAAAGTCGACACATATATATCTTATAACAACATTCATATGAATTAAATTTTTGTTAGTGCATTTGAATGTGATGTTTGGATTAATTTGTTATATCATATCATCAAATTTCACAACTCTTCATTATAATATTTAATCATCCATAAATTTAATCAGTGATGTTACATTTCACAGCGACAATGGAGAACACAATAGAATAAATTAAAACATTATATATATATATATATATATATATATATATATATATATATATATAAGACAGTCTTTGTCATACAAAATGGGATAGTTATTGGTATCCCTTTGTCTTTCAACTGGGACACTATCCATTACATCAAACAAAATGTTCGATTTCACAGGATAATATTTCAAAAAATACAACGTTTTGCTTTGATATCCAAACATAGTGATCATCATTCTTCGCTTGAACTGTTGTCACTGCTAGAGCTACCTCCATGACTTGGGTTATTTTTAGGAATGTTTTGTTCACTATGTTGATTGTTTTCTTCTTCTTCACCTTCCATCTACAAACATAAAAATAAATTGTAATGAGTGTATATACATTGGTGAGAATACTGAAAATTGCAATATTAAGTAATATACATAAATGTAAATCGAAAATAAATGACGTACCATTGCAACAATTGACTCATAAACTATACAAATTCTTTCAAAACCATGTAACATGCCATCTTTCAAGATTTCATCTGTTGGCGCAATTCCATACTTTGTTTCCTACAAGTTTTATACCCCATAACAAATCATATATTTAATATAAAAGATTTTTTTGTTATATTAATTATAGATGGAGCTAAGTAAAACAAGATCGATAGATGCTTACAAATTCCACAATTAATTTATGATATGCCAACATATACTCACAACCCATATTTAACCCAATTTCAATCAATTCCTCTGATGGTTATTCTTTGTATGCTAGCACTTGTTTGAAGACATTCAATGATGATTTTTGTAAAACACCTTAAAATATACAAAAATGAAATCTAGTTAAGTTGTAATAAGGAAGTAACAATTACTCACAAACTTAGATATCAACCCTTTTCTTCTTCGTTGTCCTGTTTTATGTGCTGAATGTGTTTCATTTTATTTTCTTTTCTGCAAGAAAATACTTGAAAATTAATATTTAATGTTAAATTTTTTATTTATTGTACCTAATGATCGAAAAATTCAATGATTACATATTACATTTGAAGCATGTTGTTGTTGAGATGCCTCCTCCTGCAATGCAGTTTTTTCCATTTCTTTGACAATCTCCTTGTACACCTTTTTGGACATTCCTACTGGCATATTTCTGATATTAGCTCATTCATCTTTTGAGATTTTCACAATATTCCTGAAAATGTAACCTGGCAATAAACTATTTAATTTTTATATTGATATATGAAAAGTAAATATAACAAAAGTGATATTTATAAATAATTCTAGACAAACATTTAAAGGAATATTACTTTTTCATTCCTTATTTTTTCTTGTTGTACATTTTTTTATATTAAAAAATGCAATATGTCTCATTGGCCAATTCTCATGGAAACTCTTCCTGTGGATTTAGATAAAATTTGGTTCTTGGAATCATTGGATTGGTTTTGTTGTAAGTGGAAAGAAACGTCTATACATTCGTTCCTAGATCCCTCAAACTTTTGTAAAAGTTTTCCCCTTCCGTTAACACCTCATTCCACTCCCGATGAGCTAAGGAGCAATTTATTTTCATATGCATGTTCTATTTTTTTCTTTTCTTAGAACAACATTAATTTTCTGAGTTTTGTTGGTGTCCAGATGTGAACAAATATTCAAACCCTTTTTCCACATTAATTATCAATCCGGGTGCGTTAGTTATTTCAAGACTAACGCGCACAGTATATGCAAGATCAATAACATAATCTGCTATTGAATCACAGGCTCAATTAATGAAAGAAAGAAAAACTATTGTAACAACAATTAAAGATGGATTGCAGAATTAAAAAGGCATTTACAACAATTACAGAATTATACCGGAACAACAGTTGCAATAACAAACCAAAATATGAAATCAACAAAGGGGAAAATAATGCATCACCTGATCAGAAGAGTGGGTGAAAATCTCTGATCAGGGTTACAACAAACTCACAGCTCACAAATGGAACAACAAAAAAATGTGCATTCAATTGATTGAAAAACACTTTTGTTACAATATTTGTCTCTTTCTGCTTAACCCCGATCCACAGCCCTAAGGCCCTCTTTATACAAATGTTCAGAAAATCGTATCTTTCCTCTAACAACTAAATATCTACAATTATACATTTGTAAAACATCAAACTAGTTTCCAAAAAGGAAACCACGAAAAGCCTGAAATAGAGCTGGGGTAAGATGGAATCTGTTGCGCTGTTGCAGCAGGTTGAGATAACGCTGAGAATTAGGAGTTTCTCTGTGGCTTGCAACTATAATCCCTTTACTTTTTCCAAATCTATGAAAATAACGAAGTTAATATTTTGCAAAGGTAAACCTCCATGACTATTACTTCATTAATCAAATATTCCATGTAAGATAGTGGGAAGTGTTTACCTCGTGTGTTTTAGAACAATTAATGATACAAAGAGATAAAAAGGTAGGTGAAAATGGGCGAGAAAAGTATGTCGACTTGGTATCCAACATATCCCCCCAACTGGTCTATCTGCATGTCCTCATCCAGCTCGTCGTCTTCTCAAATCTGGGTTGGACCTACTGTGGCTGGCATGAAGCTATGCGAGGTCATATTCTTCGGCCATCTCTGTCCCAGGGGGTTTATAACCTTCCGTCAGAACATCATCCTTCCACCAATCTGGGCCGACGTTGTATGTAGGAGTATATTGCTCTACTGGCAACCAAATGAGAGGAAACTGAAACCTCAGCCCCATCCACCTAACCCCACAAGTCTGAATTCATGCTACAAAACGTGGCATTCTTTCTAGTTCCCGTGCAAATTTAGGTGCTCCAAAAGGTTCTCAACCTCTGATGGCTGAAGATGAAAACATCCACCTCCTTTGACAACTGTCCAGCGCTTCATTCTGGAAAGTTATTATCTATCTGACACAGAGGTCAACACATCATTTTTGGGTTGTCAACATATGTCCCCTATGCCCCTCAATCTGTAAAAAGGTAAAATGCTTGTTATAAATATTTTCTGCACTTGGTTTTATTCAAACATATCATAGGCCTTTCTCCATTTAATCTGATTGATAGTGTAGGAGGTGAAGGCTCTTAAATGAATATCCCCCATGAATGGAACGGGGTTGAAGGCTTGATCGTGCCTTATGAAATAACCATGCATGTAGAGTTTTCACATTAAGTGTTGTCCTATGATATCATGAATTTTCAAAATACGAAGGAATTGGATTGGGTCCTCAATTTTGTGAAAAATTTCCTTATATATACTCTCAAGACAAAAGAAAAGAAACTTTTCATGAAGGAATAAGGCATAACTATGCGCAGGAGGTCTACAGGCCATTACCTGCTACACCAAGGAAACCATATTCTCCTTATCTCGTTGCAGCAATTGCACTTGTTCCTCTAACTCCTTTATCTTGCCCTTTTGTTTTTCTTGCCTCTGTCGCACTCCATCCAATTGGTATATGTACCCTGTAACAATCTTGAAAGCCTGCTCTTGAACCCGCATTGTCTCCTTCTTATGTCCATTCGTAGCATATTTCCATCTCTGAATTTCAACAGCCAGGAAGAATTCCCGGCCTTCAAATAGTTGTTCGATCGGACTAGTCTGTGTAGCTGTAGAGGAGACCTCAATTTTTGGTTTTACTACCTTCCACTTATATACTTTTACCTTCTTCTTCAACCGGGATACTTGCCTCTTTAGCTCCTGAAATTCCTTCTTCAATCGCATGGTTTCATTGGACTAAAGCTGATACCTTTTCTTGAGAGGTAACCTCCTGCTTTCACACTGTTCAATCCACTCTTGTTTGACAATAAATTCATCTCCCAGGCCTGTAGCAGGCTCAAGGGGTGGTGGAATGCTATTGATGTCATCAACTGGTTTTTATGTTAGGCCTTTTTGGCTTGGCTTCCTATCTCCAGGGGAATTCTCCTTCTCATTTACCTTAGGGAATTATGTTGCTCGGTCAGCGCTTTCATCGGCCATCCTATGTTTCGATGTTTCCACAAAAATTTCGTCTCCCTTGTGAGCCTCTGGGTGCTCCTGCTGAGATTCAAAAATTGATGGGCTGATATTGGTCATGCCCTTCCCTAGGTCGACGAACCTCAGTACCTGTGGAATAAATATTTCCTCCATTAATCGTTGGGATGAGCGAAACCCCCTCACTCCTCTAGGCATCATAGACTAAAAAGGAGAATGGGGAATAGCTTTGTCATCCTTGTTTCCAACTTGGGCGGAACTTTCATGCACTACTACTTCAGTCGGGGTTGACACCAGTTCTTGTGGAACCGTGTCGATTTTGAGGATCGTTTCCTTCCTATCCTCTTGTTCTTCGTGCATTACTTTTTCACCTGTGGTCGATACTGGTTCTTGTGGAAAAATGTCGACTTCGCAAGTTATTTCTCCTATGTCTCCTTTTTCTCTGTGCATTGCTTCCTCTCCTGCGGTCAACACTGGTTCTTGTGGAATAGTGTCGACTTCGCGAATTATTTCTTCTTTGTCTCCCTGTTCTGACTGAATCGGGGGTGGTTCTTGTGTAACACCCCTGCTTGTTTCGATATTCATATATGCTTGGGCAGGTGATGCTGTTTCTTGCATAATAGAATCACTTGCCATCCCTCTGTTTGATATTCCACCTTCCTGTTCTTCATGAATGAAAGCCGATGATTGTAAGATAGTCCCAGATTTGTGTGCTAGACTCATAATTCCTTCATCTGTAGGTTCTTCAGGCGAGGATGGTTCTTGTGTGGCAGCCTCGACTGTATCACCAATTGTCTCTTTCATTCCCATTTCTTTCGGTTCTTCCTAGTCTATTTCCATTTCCTCTGACTGTTTTTCTTGTGCTAAATCAGCCGGAGATACTGGTTCTTCCTCTCTAGCAACAATGACAACTTCTATATCTTATTTCGATGACAAACTCGAAGTCGAACTATTGCATGCATGACCAATAAATGAACCAATTCATGATTGGAGAGAACTATTGGCATTTGGCATGAACGTCGAGCAGACTGTGCCATGTGATGCAGTTGTTTTAATAGAAAGAAAGGCATGTTTAAGGAATGTACCTGAGCCTGCGGAAATCAAAGGTGAGCCAAGATTTTAAAATGATATTTAAACAGAGTTGTGGCCCGTCCTTTGCAGGTTATGTACTTCATTACAAAACCTGCTACTTCATTCCATGGATATGGTACAGACTTGCGCTCATATCCTCTCCCATATTGAAGGACGCTTTCTCCTGCCTGCAAAAATAGTTCGGGAAACTTCGGGAGGGGAATTCTCTGAGAAAACCACTGCTACCCTTACTTTCTTAGGCCGCTAACTTCCGCAATTATTTCCTCTATGATGGGAATTTCTAATCCTCTGACCCACGGGAAATTCTCATCCAAATTAAGCGCAAAATCCATTGTGATTCCCTTGTTAAACCCATGCAATCTATCAAAGTAGATATCCCATCCTGCAATGACAAAAAATTTCCACACATCTAGATTGCTGTGAACTAAGACTGTATTTTCAGGTTCATGTTGCACAGCCAGTCCGCCCATCCTGTGGAGACTTGTAACAACACTCTGGAACAACAGACTGTTGGACAGAGTGGTGGGTACCGAATTCGGAAAAAATAGCATGGTGAAAAATGAGGGGTAGTAACGGTAAATACAGATGGTAATTCTCGAGAAACGAAGAAAATCATGGAAAAGTATGGTAAGTGATATGAATGGAATAGTAATTATTTTGAATGAGGTGGAAAGGGCTAATTGATCCATATTCTATGCGTGTTGTAGATCCCAATACATCTTTAATGATTATACGGAATATGGTAAGGATAATAGGGTGTACCATCACATGAAGTTGTAATAATGGCTTTTGGAATCATCATTACATCACCATTTAGTTATGACGGCAACACCCCCCCCCCCCCCCCCCAACTTAAAAGTTGTTGTCCGTGGCATTAGTGTCTTTTGCATGGAATAAATAATTAAATTCATAAGAGTCAAATGGAGATATACCTGGCGGCCTACCTAGAGGAAGTGATGGTTGGTAGAATGATGACGCAATAATGAAGCGGATGGAGTAACAACAATGCGAGTAGTAGCATCTAGAGTAACAACATTGCGAGTAGCAGCACCCAGAGTAACAGCATCGAGTAGCGGCATCGTGAGTAGCAACATCTGGAGTAACAACATCGAGTAGTGGAATCCGAAGTAACAACATCGAGTAGCAGCATCCGGAGTAACAACATCTGGAGTAACAACATGATGAGTAGCAGCATCCAGAGTAACAACATGACGAGTAGCAGCATCCAGAGTAACAACATCTGGAGTAACAACATGACGAGTAGCAACATCTAGAGTAACAACATGACGAGTAGCAGCATTCGGAGTAACAACATCTGGAGTAACAGCATGACGAGTAGCAGCATCCGGAGTAACATCATGACGAGTAGCAACATCCGGAGTAACAACATCTAGAGTAACAACATTACAAGTAGCAACATCCAAAGTAACAACATCATGAGTAACAACATGACGAGTAGCAGCATCTGGAGTAACAACATCATGAGTAGCAGCAACCAAGGAGTAACAACATCGAGTAGCAGCAACCAAGGAGTAACAACATCATGAGTAGCAACAATCGAGTAACAACGTCATAAGTAGCTGCATCCAAGGAGTAACGACATTGATACTTGGAAAATTTTCAAGCTCTAACTCCTTAGTAGTAACTCCTGCAAAAAGACAACAAATAAATAGTAACAATATTGATTATATATATATTTTAAATTTTTAATATTTTTATTTATTTATTTATTTATTTTTTTTAGAGTGAGGATGCAGAGGAAGAGTTCTCTGCGCTGATAACCTTCAAACCAGATTTCTTAGAGAGATGTTTGATGAAAGCATCCTTAGAGGCTGGGTGGTGGTATAATCTTAGGCGATGTCCATTTGCTATGAATGAAGCACGTGTATCATCAATTGTAACTAGCCTAACTATTCCATTATCAAATACAGTGTCCACCTCGTAAGGTCCCATCCAGCAAGTGCAAAGCTTTCCCTTAAAATCCTTAAAACGAGAGTCATAAAGTAATGCCCAATCTCCCCTATGAAACACCTTGTTTTTGATAAACTTATCATGCCACTTCATTCTCTGCTGCTGAATAGCAGTAGTCCTCTGGACAACCATTGAACGGATTTCATTTAGTTCATTAAGCTGGGCTAGTCGGTGTTTCTGGGCATCTGATAGATCCAAACCAACTTCAAGAGCTGTTATGAGCGTACTAATTTCAAATTCTATTGGAAAAAATGGGGATTTCCCATAAACCAACTCAAATGGGGAAAACCCAGTTGTGTTCCACCATGTTGTTCTATATGCCCAGAGAGCTTCATGCAGCTTTTGAGCCCAATCCCGATGATGGTATGCCACAATTTTTTTCAATATATTTTCCAATGTCTTGTTTGTGCTTTCCACTTGTCCATTCATCTGGGGGTGGTATGGAGATGTCACCCTGTGCTTGACCCCATATTTCTGCATAAGCTTTGCTATCATGTGTGATGTAAATTGTGCTCCTCCATCTGAAATAATCTCCCTCAGAGTACTGTAACGAGCAAAAATTTCTTTAAATAGAAAATCTAAAACCACCTGTTATGTTACTTTTGCAACAGCTTTGGCTTCTACCCACTTAGTCACGTAATCAATGCAGACCATAATGTGAACCTTTTGCTGGGAGCGTGGGTTGAAGGGTCCAACGAAATCGATAGCCCATTTCTCAAAAGGTTCGAGGACTACCTGTGGCTGCAAGGGAATTTCATCAGCTTGACTGGGCTGCCCCATGCGCTGGCAACTATCACACCTCCAGACATAATTTTGCGCATCCCGAAAGATAGAAGGCCAATAATATCCCATTTGTAGCACCTTATGGCCTGTTCTTTTATGTGCAAAATGGCCCCCACAAGGGCCATCATGGGAAACCTTCAGTAATTCATAAATATCATCCTCAGATACACAGCGCCGAATTTGCTTATCGGCTCTTGTATGAAAGAGGTACTCTGCCATCCAAGAATATCGGACACTGTGATGAATAATTTTTCGTTGTTCCCTGTATGAAAAATGATGAGGCACCTTCCTTGTAGAAAGATAGTTAGCAATATTTGCATACCACAGAGGGTTAGTAGAAATTTAAAAAATATGCTCATTGAGAAACCTATCTTCTATAGGTGTGCATTCATCATTGTTATCCATTCTAGACAGAAAATCAGCAACTGCATTATCTTTTCCTGGTTTTTGTACTATTGTGATATCAAATTATTGAAGCAATATAAACCATCTTGTAATGCGGCCAGGAGTGATAGGTTTATTCATAAAATACCTTATTGCTACATGGTTAGTATGTACAAAAGTAGGATACCCGGTGATGTAGTGTCGGAACTTGTTGATAGCATATATGACAGCCAAGAATTCTTTTTCCGTCGTCGTGTAATTCAATTCAGTAGGAATTAAATTCTTGCTGACATAGTAAACTACATACTGTGTTTTGTCTACATGTTGTCCTAAGACTGCTCCTACTATTGTCTGAGAAGCATCAAAATGTATGTGAAATGGTAATGCCCAATCAAGTCCTCGAAGGATCGGAGCCTTGCAAACCAGTCCCTTTATTTTCGTGAAAGTTGCTTCACAGTCTTCAGTCCACAAGAATTCTGCATATTTTGTTAGCAATTGAAAAAGTGGATGTGCTATTTTAGCAAAATTTTCTTAAGCAACACAACCAATAAAGCTACGTACCTATGTGGGTGTCTTGGGTACCGGGAAGTGCAATATTACCTCTACTTTGGCCGAGTCAACTCGAATTCCAGCAGCTGAAAGAAAATGTCCCAATACTATTCCTTCTTCCCTCATCATATGGAATTTGACTGTACTCAAAGATACATTGGTCTGCTTACATATTTTGAGTACTTTTTCCAGATTTTCCAATCCTTGTTCAAATGAGTTTCCATATGGAGTAAAATCATCCATATATATTTCAACACTGTCATCGACTAAATCAGAAAAAATTCCCAGAATTTCCCTCTGGAAGGTTGCAGGTGCATTACATAGGCCAAATGGGAGGACTCTGTATGCAAAGGTCCCCCATGGGCATGTGAAAGTTGTTTTATCCTAGTCTTCAGGGGCTATCTGGATCTGGTTATACCCACTAAACCCGTCTAGGAAGGAAAATAACTTCTTCCCAGCCAAGGTGTCAAGGACTTGGTCAATGAATGGAAAAGGGAAATGGTATTTTTGAGTTTCCATGTTTAGCTCCCTATAATCTACACAGATCCGCCATTTACAGTTCTTTTTGGGAACAATAACCAACAGAGACATCCACTGGCTATCCGAGATGGGGTAAATGAAACCTACATCCAATAATTTTTGTAATTCTTCCTTGACAATGTTCTTTAGAGCAGGATTCATTCTCCATTGGGGCTGTCTCACAGGGTGGCAATATTCCTTAATATAAATATGATGAGTACATAAATTAGCAGGTATTCACTTCATGTCGGTATAATCCCAGGCAAAAGCTTCTTGATGGTCTTGAAGGACTTTTAAAAGCTGCTTTGTTTGGGATTCTCGTAGATTTGGGTTGATATTAAGTGTCTTCCCTGGTTCAATTTCAATTAGAATACTATCATGGGATGAAGTTACAGGAATGTCTGCAATTTCATCTTCTAGTTCGATGTTTTCCTGTGTCTCAAAGCTCATAGCAGACTCTAAAATTTGATGAGTTGAATTGGAAACAAAATCAGGATCATTAATAAAAGTGTTAATGGTATCATCCTTAGTTTCTATTTTAAATTGCAGGGCCTGCCCAATGGTGAGGATTGGTCTAACTTCTTCATTTTTTAGGTTCATAATCTTCTACTGGTGGAGGTTTCTGCCTGGCTAATAGTTTTTCAAATGGGCTGGGTTCCGTAGGAGGGTAGAGAGTAAGGTTCGTTGTAACCATCCCATTTGATATAATCATATGCCCAGATCGACACCCGATGTAGGCGTCTGTAGTTGCGAGCCAAGGTCTTGCCAAGATCAATGGATGACCACCAACTAAGGATCGTGTCTATAATACAAGGAAGTCTGTAGGATAGTTCCATGAATCCATCGAAATAGTCACATCTTCCAATTTCCCTACCGGTTTAATTGTAGACCTATCTGCTAATTCCAAGATAGTAGGGGTTGGCTTAAATTTTTCGAGACCTAATGCATTCATTGTTTAAGAGGTAATAATATTGATGGCAGCACCCAAATATACTAGTACATTTGGTATTTCAACCCCATTGATTTGTACTGTTAGAACAGGGTTCCCTGGGTCACCATATTTTACAGGCATAGTTTTTCCTAGCATGATGTCGGATAGTCTACCCATCACAGAATGGTTAACGGATCCCTTGGTTTCTTCCTAGGTTTCTTAGAGCAATAATCTTTTAGATTTTTTGCATATATAGGTACGTCCCTCATAGCCTGGAGCAGGGGTATTTTGACAAAAAAAAATTTCAATTCTCCCAGGAAGTCAAACTCTACTTGAGGGTTTTGTTTATTTAGGGTCAATCTTTCAGGATATGGTGGAGTGATTGGATGACCCTAGTTAAGAACAAGTTGGGGAGGTGTTTGGTTTATCATGTTTTATTCTGGTTTATCCCCAAATTTCCTATGTTCTGGTTCTATAACTTCACTATCAATCTGTTCTATGATAATAGGTGAAGTGGGAGCATTTACTACCCGCCCAGACCGTAAGTTTATCTCATTAAGTCCTGCGATATAAATGCTATATGATGGAAGGTTAAGAGTGTCTATTTGTTGGACCCATTTATTATTAGGATTCGGATTGGGCTGGATAGGAAGTTGGGGTTGAAGGGATGGGTTACCTATAAGTACATTGGAGGGAAACTGAAGTTGTTGTTGAGGCATAGATTGGGGAAATTTCCCAGTAGGTGAGGGTCCACGCCAATTCTGATTCCATGAAGGATTTTAACTGGTCTGGGGAGCCCATTATTTCCATGGGGGTTATTGAAACTGATAACACATAGGTGAAAAAGGCACAGACTAGGGACCCATATTAAAATTATTAAAATACTGAGATGGGTCCTGAGGCATACCTGGATTCATATCTGGTGGTCGAGGTTGCCATGCCTTTTTCGGCCCCATTAAGTACAGTTGATCTACCGCATTTTCTTCACTTGCCCCTTGAAAAACTTCCTTTAGTCCTGGCAAGGAAGGGCACGAGCTAGTTGCATGGGTCTGTTCGTAAATTGCGCAGGCTTCCACTATGTTTAATGGACATTCTTTCAACGAATGCTTCTTTCTGCATTGTGGGTATAATATAGCCATAGTATTATCTAACTCTATTTGTTTCTATTTTTCTTGCAGAGTTTCCATATGGGCGGATACTGTGCTTAGGATATCAATCCTTAGGTTATCCAATAGGTTTCCGATTTCTACCTTTGTAACTCCTCCACTAGAATTTTTTAATGACCAAATTCCTTGTCCACTCCTTGAATCCCCCAGTGAACACTGAATGCAAAACTCACAAATAGTGTCAAATTATTCTTTTGAAACGTCCCCCTTTCCTACTATGTTCAAAAGTTGCAGGGAATCCTTCCCAAGTGTAATGTTCCAAATCTGAAACTCAGCAATGAATAAGATGTATAACGGTCCTGTTATGATGAATAAGCTTAAAATATACAAAATAAGCACATAGACATCATTTTTAGTTACAACAACAACTTGTATTTCGTTTCATGATCTGGAAAGTGGGGAAAAAGAGGATTTTATGCCCTAAAAAGATTGTTTTCAGAAATGAGCATAAAAATAAGCAGGGGAAATGGCTGGATATGATATCTTAGGTCAAGAGGGACCTATTCTCCGAATTTCAGCCAAACTAATGCTTCTAGCTATATTAAACAGCTCCTCCTTTCTCAACTAGGCTATAAAACACTGATTTCCCATGACTTTACTAAACATAAATTTTTGAATACAGTGAGAGCGTAATTCCCATGAGGGATTCTACAGAAAATGAAGGAAGAGGTCTGATATACAACTTATATTAATCACATAGTAAAGAAATGGAGTTTTAATCACTTATACAGTAGAAACAAGGCACCCGGCAGGGTTTCCGGCAAAATGCATGCACAAAGCAGCACTGCAGAAAATAACATAGTTCACTGCAAAATTGTATTAAAAATGAATTAATATGACATATAAATGCTGAATAATACATAGAATGGCCTTAGGCCTTCTTATTGGAGCCCCCGGAGGGAAATAAGCACCTCCTCGTCAAAGACTAGCATACAAATATAATGTTGAACCCAACAACAATGCTCCTGCAGAAAATGACGCAGTTTCTGAAGTAAAATATGTTGTGGATGAATGTGGATGAATTTCCTTAAGCCAAATACAGAAATTAAGATCTAATCCTTCCCTCTTGATCCCTTAAGCAAGCTGATCTAAAGAGAGGATGGAATTCCCTCACAGGAATTCCTTGCACTAAGTAGTGCAGCAACTCTGGCTAAATAACTGAAGCATGCAAGTGGTCTCAAGACCAAAATAGTTGAATACATGAATGAATATCCTTTGATGCTATACCCTCATTTTATCTTTGGTGAGCCTCCTCACCCCCGACCCCACACAATGTTGAGGTGACTTCTTCATGAAGCTTCCTCTTTCAAAACTGCGCTGCCCTAGCTAGCTTCCCTCCTCTTTGTGACAGCTGTAGAAATTAGCTGAATAAATCACTTATTCAATGGAGATTAACCCGATTACACATCAATTTCGAATTGCATGCATAACACATAACCTCTTCTACAATTAATTGTCACATGCGGAAAGAATAGAAGCGATCGCACATCAAATCATCACACACATTAAAAAAATATGTATGGGGAAAGCTTATAGCTGAAAACCCCGCAGCTATATGTGTATATTATAATGGAGAAAACATGTAACAAACTCAGTGCAATACTCCTCACAAGTACTCAGTACTATCTCATGAAGTTACACACAAACTAGCTTGGTTTTGAACAAGTCACAGGTTCAAAACACATCCACTAATTTCCTGCCTCTATTGCGCAATCAAGGCTGGTCTAATGAGAGATCCAAGGTTTGAATCTCCTTGGCTTGACAGCACAATCCTCATGGGAAATTTCCTCCAAGTGTGGTGCAAATCTCATGCACAACTAATGTCACAACTGATAGCTATCTCAACCCTTTCATCTACCTCTTTCACTGGTCTCCACTGAACTGTCCATGCACTGTAGTGAACCGATGTGTTCTTGAGTTGAATAATGAGTTAATAATTAGTGAATTAAATAATATTTAATTCACTCCACTCATTACTAGTTGATTAGCTAGTTAAACTAATCACAACTAGTTCAACTAAGTTAAACCGAACACAACTCCACCAACTGTCTCATCAACTCCACCAAACTTCTGCCACTGAAGTCCTAACTGAAGTCAACCATGCATGAGATCACCAAACCCCTAGGAATAGTGTAATTCCTCTGTTAGATGCATGAGCCACTTCTGTAGCTCGAACTGAAGTGCTCCAAGAGAGTAAACTGAAGTTTAGAGTCCAAATATTATTAAGGGTAAATAATATTTGACTTTCCTATTTTTAGGATAGGCAGTCTAAAAATAGACTTAGACCTATATGTCTAAAAATAGAGGTCCATCTATTTTTACCAACATGACCAATACTCCAAGAATAACATACTGCAACCCCTCGACCATGCTCCATATGTCTAAAAATAGACTTTGCGCCAAAATTTGCCTGCGGGCCCACTTAGTGAAGGCGACTTCATTTCACTAAGCTCCATCATCTTGCTGCATTTTCAACACTCCCTCTCAGCAAGATATGGATTATATGCAACCCTTATCCTGCCTCTGTGGAATTCGAACTTGCTCCTAGTGAGCGCCTTCGTCAGGATGTCGGCATCCTGATCCTCCGTGGGAACATATGAAAGCATCATGATTCTCCGCTGAACACAATCTCTGATATGATGGTACCTGATGTCGATGTGTTTGGACCTATCATCAAATACTAGATTAGCTGAGAGCTTGATGCAGCTCTGGTTATCACAGTAAATCACTGTAGGCTCCAAATGCAACCCGAACAATCCAACAAGGATCTTCCTCATCCAAATAGCCTCGCATGCAGCCAAGCTAGCTGCCATGTACTCGGCCTCTGCTGAACTGAGTGCCACAGATATCTGCTTCCTTCTGTACCAGGAAACTGCTGTCGACTCAATGCTGAAAATCCCTCCAGATGTGCTCTTCCGGTCCGTTGGGCTCCCTGCCCAATCTGCATCAGTGAAGCCGGAAAGCTTCGCTCCATCCTCCTGTCTGTACCATAGACCATATCCTGATGTTCCACTAATATAATGCAATACATGCTTGCCTGCCTTCCAAAAGAGCTTGGTAGGCTTAACCATAGCTTGCGAAAGCTGGTTAACATCATGGCATATATCGGGTCGTGTATTGACCAGAAACATCAACGACCCCACCAACTGTTGATAGACAGTGGCATCCACTACCTCCGCTAAATTAGCATTCTCCTTCCTGAAACCACCAGGAAGAGGAGTGTTAACAGGCTTGCAGCCTTGCATGTTGAACCTCTCCAGAATCTCCCGAGCATACTTGCCCTGAGAAACAAACAGTCCTCCACTGCGCTACCAAATCTCCAATCCCAGGAAATAATGAAGGATGCCCAAGTCCTTCATCTCAAACTCTCGTGCAAGATCCTCCTTGCATGAAAGTATCAACTGCTCATCGCCAGTCAAAATCGGATCATCTACATACAGTACGATGATCAACAGCTTCCCCTCCACCACAATCTGGTACAGGTTTGGATCTGCCTCACTCTTGGAGAATCCAAGCCCAGTGAAGTAGTTGTCTATCCGAGTGTACCAAGCACGAGGTGCTTGCTTCAGCCCGTATAGTGCTCTCTTGAGTCGACACACATGCAACTCACTGCTGAAGATCTCAAAACCTTCAGGCTGCTCTATGTACACCTCCTCCTCAATAACTCCATTGAGGAACACAGTCTTCAAATCCATCTGATGAATGTGCCACCCCATCTGCGCTGAGAGAGCAAGGATCGTCCGTATGGAAGAGTACCTTGCGACAGGTGCAAAAGTCTCCTCATAGTCAATCCCCCCGATCTGTGAGAAGCCACGGGCGACAAATCTCGCCTTGTACTTCTCCACACTCCCGTCAGCCGCCTGCTTCACTTTGTAGATCCATCGCGAACCTACAACTGATTTCCCAATCGGTCTTGGGACAATCTCCCATGCACTGTTCCTGATGATCGAATCATATTCTTCGATCATGGCATCAACCCATGCGGGTTCCTCCACAGCTTCCTCAAAAGAGGATGGCTCTGTCACAACACATTGACTCATAAGAGCCATGTATCCAGTGTACCGATCCGGTGACTGTCTCTGTCTGCGCTGTGCTGTAGGGGGTCCTACAACCTTCTCTGCATCCCGAGCCAGTCGCTCAGCTTCTGTAGTGCGCATGCGCCCTCTGATGGTTGGCGCTGCCTGGGTGGTTTCTTCCACCTCCTGAACCTCCTCTTGTGGCTGATCCACATCCGGAAGCTCCTCCTTAGGAACTAACAGCTCCTCATCTGCATGCAAGTGTAGTTCCCTCTCAAGCGAACACTGCATGGCTTTCTCCTCCTGAAATTTTATATCCCGTCGCACAACAGTCTTGCGACTGTCTGACAAATACACCCGGTAGTTGTGAGGTGTATCAGTGTACCCCACAAATATTCCAACCTCAGCGGTTGGATCCAGCTTCCTTCTCGCATCCTTCGTCACATGCATGTAGACAAGAGAGCCAAAGATCCGCAAATGGGAAATATCAGGCCTCTTGCCAGAATAAGCCTCCTCCGGTGTACTCATGCCAAGAACCTTGTGAGGACAACGGTTTTGCACATACACTGCTGCATTGCATGCCTCAGCCCACAAGTGAAGGGGTAGGCCCTGATCATGCAACATCGCCCGTGCAGCACCCACGATCGTTCTGTTCTTCCGCTCAGCCACCCCGTTCTGTTGTGGGTTATGGGGTGCGATGAGCTCTCTCCGAATCCCTTCTGCGCTGCAGAACTCCTTGAATTCAACCGAGATGAATTCACCACCGTTATCACTCCTTAGAGCAATCACCTTCTTCCCCGACTCCTTCTCGACCAGTGCTTTAAACTCACAAAACTTCGCGAATGTATCGCTCTTCTTCTGCATGAAGAAGATCCAGCACTTTCGAGAGAAATCATCAACAAAGATCACGTAGTACTTGTGCTTTTTTGTCGAAGCAACTGAGAAAGGACCACACACGTCTGTGTGAACTCTCTCAAGGATTGTCGTGGCGCGACTATCCTTCTCGTGAAAGGTGGCTTTCACAAATTTTCCCAAGGTACACCCCTTGCACTGATCTGACTGCGCAAGAGTGCCCTTAGGAAGCCCAGTAGAAATCTGCTGCAGTATCTTCAAAGCTCCATGGTGAAGGTGGCCCAATCTCCTGTGCCACAGTTCGCCCTCATCATCCCGGCTCACCACTTCTCCCGCTTTGCATGCCATAGTTGTGCAGCCATCTACTTGCAACTGATAAAGGTTCTTGCTTCGAACCCCTATCTTCCGGGTCTCTCCAGTAGTCTTACTGTGCAGGAAAGCCTTTCCTTCGCTGAAGACCACATCATACCCCTTATCCTCCAACATCGCTACTGAAATCAGGTTCTTCTTCAATCCAAGTACATGCATGACATCCTTCAACACAAAGGTTTTACCAGACTCCCTCTGAAAGGATATGGTACCGATACCAGTCGCACTGTATCTACCATCATCGCCCATCTCGATGTGCACGCCCAGATCTTTGTCCTCCAGATCTGAGAACAACTCTCGATCTCCCGTCATATGAAATGACGCACCGCTGTCCAAGAACCACACCGATCCCATCACACTTGAAACCAAGCATGCGATCAGTGAAAAGTCAAGCTCGAACTGCGAAGCCAAAGCTTCTCCATCTGCAGATCTTCCCGCTTGCTTGTTTTTCTTCTTCTTCGGACAATTGGTAGCATAATGTCCGTGATCATGGTAGTGAAAACACTTCACTTTCGCCATATCCTGCTTCTTGCCCTTTGCACCGGAATGAGAAGGTTTCTTTCCCTTCCCCTTCTTTTCTTTGGCAGCCAAAGCGGAATTTTCTTCATCAGCTCCCTTTGATGAAGATCCGTCCCTGGTAGTCCTCCTTATCTCCTCCTGCATGAGATCCGCCCAAAGGCGCTCCCATCCCAGCAACTTCTCCCGACCATTGACACTATCTTGATATGAATGCCAAGCCTTCAGAAGACCAAGGAGAGCCAGGTCCACCATGTCCTCATCTTCGACAGTCACCCCCACACTTCCCAGCTCATCTCGGCATTGAGTGAACTTCGTGAGGTATTTGGCGATACTGTCGCCTTTCTCCATCTTGATGTTCCCGAGCTTATCTTTGAGCGCCAACTTCCTTTGGTCGCTCTTACTCTGGAATAGATCCGTCAAAGCTTTCCACATTAAATATGGAGAAGCCTTTCCATGCAAGCTGGATACAATATGATCCTTGACGCCCTCCAACAGGATCCTTCGACATTTCACCATATTCTTTTTCCATACTTCGACTTCAGCAGGATCAGTGGGCTTTTGGACATCCGTATCCACGAACTCCTTAAGTCCATTATCTTCTAATACTGCCTCCATGCGATCCTTCCATGCAACATAATTTGTATTGCCTTCAAGAGCATATTCGAGTCACAAACCGTTGAAAGACATTTTCAACTCCGGCACCAAGAAAACAAAACTGCTGCAAAATTCGAATTCCAAGCTCCAAGTGTTGGAAATATGATGTAGAGTGTTGTCCTTGATGGCAACCCACTGAATGGAGAAGAAGACATGCGAATGTTGACATGTATTGTCCTTGATGGCAATCCACCTGACGAAGTTATGCTTGACTTGATGGACTTAGTAAATGATGTAAATCTGATGTGATATAATGTTCATGGACAATATGATGCTAAGTATTGTCCCCCGAAAGGCAAACTCACTCTGATAAAGATGATGGGATACTTACTTGATGAAGTTAAAGCAGAGAATGTGTTCGATGAAGAAAAATATGATGTTTCTACAAAGAAGCAGAAGGCAATGAAGAAAGGATTTCAGAATGTACTCAGAGAATGATGAAAAAGAGCATGTCTCTTGGTATACGCGGATTGGCCTAGGGGAAGTCGCGTATGCACGCGGAAAAGAACGTGCCAAGTCGCGTATGGGCAAAAGCGCTCAAAAAGTGCAAAACCAAGGGTAACCACCATGGTATTAACCCATTGTATTGGGTAATGATCCGCCTAATTGACCCCGTCCAGGTAGTTTTGGGCTTATGGTATTGTTTTGGTCCATGGTATTGAAAAAGGGGGCTCATGGTATTGAAAAGGGTAAACCTATATAAGGAGAAGAAATTCATTGTGCAAATAATGATGAGCGTGGGTGCAAGATGTCTGAGCTTGAATGAATACTTCTCTCTGAAGTATATCTGAATGGAAAGGGTTACACTTGAATGATAAATCTGAATGTATGATGCACCAATGATGAAGAAGGGGATCTAGATCTGAATTGCACTTGTATTTGCTAGATCTGATTATGAAAGGCTTAGATCTGTGATGAGGCGAACATCTAGGCGAACATCTGTCTGAAGTGAAAGGGTAAATCTGAACTGAATATCTGATCTGAAGAAGTATGCTGCTCTGGAATAATTGAAGATCTATACGCTACTTCGACGCGGAGGACGCGCGTATATACGCAGCTTCAGCGAAGAGAAAGCGCGTATGCGCAATAAAATATACACTGAGGTATACGCCGGTTTGTGTGGACGGAAGCGCGTATATACGCGAAATCAGTAAAGTAAAAGAGCGTATGCAAACTAGGGTTTGCTGAAGCAAGGGGTATGAAATATCTGATCTGTTCTGCTGTGTTTCTGCTATCTGATCTGTGTTGATATGTATCTGGATGTATGTTTGTACTTAAAAGAAAGGAAAGGGTCCAGTTTGGAAATATGATGAAATGTGGCCTGCAAGTTGTGTTCTATTGAAGTTGTTGGATCCAGTGTGAAAATTGATGAAACGTGGTCCAAGGTGGTGCTGAAGGTTGTAGCCTTCAGTCAGGGGGTTGTAGCTCCCTTCCAGGTGAGGCTGGTAAACGAGATCGGGGGGTCGTAGCTCCCTTCCAGGAGAGGCTGGTAAACGAGTCAGGGGGTTGGAGCTCCCTTCCAGGAGAGGCTGGTAAACGAGCGCAGGTGGGTGCCTGCGTGCTGGTCAAGTTTGCGCCAGCACATATGTTGTAAGATGTTTTCTCTATAATAAAATATTGAAGGCTGAGCAACTGCAGCGGTGGTTTTCTCCCGACTTGGGTTTCCACCTAAAAATCCTGGTGTTCATGTGTGATCCTTTGTGTGATGGTTTATTCTGTTCTTACTGCACATGTTTACTGTTTATAGAACATCTAATGAATGAATGATGGAATGATATAAGTGAAGAAATAATGGCATAATTAGATCTCTGAGTATACGCGAGTTTTATGAAGGATATCCGCGTGTATACGCTACTTGGCTTCATCAAAGTAGCGTATGGGTTTTAAGGAATGAAAAAGTAAAAAGTTTTGAATATGCAGTAAATACTGATTCACCCCCCCCTCTCAGTATTTTTCCCAACAATTGGTATCAGAGCTGGTCCTTGTGCAGAAGCTTGATCGCTTAAAGGAGATCCGTCGCAATGGGAAGTCAAGAAGGAGTAATGTCTATAAAGCCACCTCTATTCAATGGAAGCAATCTGATCTTCTGGAAGGTACGTAAAAAAGCATATCTGCAAAGTCTTGGTGCAGATGTATGGGCAATCGTGGAAGAAGGTTATCAATACCCAGCAAGTATTCCTACTGATGCAGCTGAAAGAAAGAAGTATGAAATCAATGCCAAAGCAGTGAATGTCTTATTGGGAAGCATGTCTGAATCAGAATTTGCTAAAGTGATGCAACTACATTCGGCAAAAGACATATGGGACAAAATCATGCTAAGCTATGAAGGAGACACAAAGGTAAAAAGTGCAAAACTCCAAACTCTTAGAATTGAATATGAAAATTTGAAGATGCATAGTGATGAAAGTGTTGCCAGCTTCTTTCTTCGTCTAGATGATATTGTAAATCGGATGAGAAATTTGGGTGAAACCATAACCGATACTACTCTGGTGGAAAAAGTCTTAAGATCCTTGACTTCAAAATTTGACTCTAAAGTTTCAGTTATTGAAGAAAGGCAAGATCTGCAAACTCTTACTATTGTTCAATTACATGGTATTCTGACTGCTTTTGAAATGAGACAAGGAGGTCCTTCTCAAATCAGAGAAGCTGCTTTTAAGGTATCTGCAAGAGGAAAAGAAAAGGAAGTTGTCAAAGAAACCAGCTATATATCCGAAGAAGAAGAAGCGAATTTTGTGAGAAAAATCCAACTAGGTACTGGAAGATTCAAAGGTAAGCTTCCCTTCAAATGTTTTGAGTGTGGAAAAGTTGGTCACTATGCTGCTAAATGTCCTTATAGAGAAAATCATGGTAAAGGGAAACAATTTGAGAAGAGAAAGAGTTATTATGCAAAAGAAGATGATGATGAAGTGTCCAGTGAAGATGAAGAAGATTCTGACCAAGATCTGAAAGTGCTCATGGCTAAGAAGCAAAAGAAGAAGGTTACTCGAGGAAAGGAGATATCTCAGAAATCATGTATAGCAAAATTGAAGAAGATGAAACAGATTCTGACGAAGATCTACAAGCACTCATGGCAAAGAAGAAAAAGGAGAAGGCCACTTGTAATACTCTTCTTTGTGCAAACAATAGTAAAGATAGTGAAAGTAAAGTTGTGGATCTAGAAGAAGCTCTCAAGATTAAAGAAGAAGAACTTCAAAGTTCATACAATAAGCAAGAAACTATCTATAAAGAGATGATCTCAAAAATGAAAGATCAAATAGAAATGCTGAATGAACAGATGGACAAGTATCAAAGGTTTCATACTTATGCATCCAATCGAATTAAAGATCTAGAAGCAGATCTTGAAAAATCAAGCAAGAAGAATGAAGGACTTGAAGTTGCAATCATCTCTCTGCAAGCAGATCTAGAAGCATCAAGTAAGAAAAATAAGGAACCTCTACAATCATTTGAAAAGGAAGGCCTTGAAACAGAAATTATCTCTCTCAAAGAAGATCTGGAAAAATCAAAGAAGAAAAATGAAGAGCTGGAACAAACATGTGAAGAAAACGAAAATTGGCTAAAAGAAGAGATTCTAAATCTGAAGGATCAAGTAGAAGATGGAAGAAGGAAAGAAGAAAGCATGACAAAGCAATGTCAAGCCTTGGAGGTTGAGGTAAACATTCTCAAAGGTAAATTGAAAGAAAAGGTAAAACTGTTGAGGTTTCATGATAGTACTAATATTTTGGACAATATTCTGAGTAATCAAAGGTCTCCTACTATCAAACATGGTCTTGGTTTCCATGAAACTGTTAAAGGAGAATCTAGCTCACAAGGAAGTGCCAAAAATTCAGAAGATGTCAATGCAAAACCTGATGTGTTGAAAGAAACAAAAGATCAACCAACAATCATGAATTCTCAAAAGAATTCATTCAAGAACGTTGAATGTTTTAAATGTCATAATTATGGGCATGATGCAGCAAATTGCAGGAGCAGATCATTTCAGCCACAAACAAACAAGTTCTACTCAGAAAGGTACTCTAGCTTCTTCAGGGGATATTGTTTTTCATGTAACAAGTATGGACATAAAGCAACTGATTGTAAAAGGAGGAAGAATAGAAATACTCATTATGATTCTTATGTTTATTTCTCTGGCCACATGAGATGTTATGTTTGTAATAAGTATGGACATGTAGAAAAAGAATGCAGGAAGAACAGATCTGGGAAAGTGGACAATTTTCAGCACACTGTTGGAAAGCTCAAGCAAATTTGGAAAAAGAAGGAGGACCGATCCGAAACATAGGGAATTCAGACCCTACTGCAGTCATCTGCTTCTGAAGCTTACTTCTCTGATTGACTGCAGGAATGATGTGAGATACATTATGAGAATTAGTAATGTATCGTCACAGGGGGAGCAATGTATGATGTCTCTCATGTTTGATTTGATTATTCTGGTTATATGTATTTCTGACAGTGCATCTGGTGTGAAGAAAAGACAGAAGGTAAAATTGCAGAAGGAGATGAAGGTGTGAAATTTTCTATATTTCACTTTCTATACGCGGGTTATATTCACAAAAGTCGCGTATACACGCAAGTTTCAGCAGACACAGCCGCATATGCATTGATGATAAGAAAATTTATCTGATTGCTGAAAATCTGGAGCAGAGGCCCAGGGGGAGCATCAGTCTGACTGCTGATGATTGCACTGTTAGCATCATTCTGGTTATACTCATGTTAATGAAATGATACTTGGTTATTTTTGTTAAAGATTATGGATGAAGCCTGATTGCTTTATGATGAAGAGAATTCATTGTCAAGATGAAAGTCTTATAATTCAGAGATGAGGACAGATCATGAAGAGATTATTGCTGATGACTTGCTGTTGAAGGTGTTTCAGATTGCACAAAGTTAAGGAAGAGCACTGGTTTAGGGGGAGCAGCAGGTTGAATACTAATGCTTGCATTGTTGGCAATATGACTGCTTATTCTTGATTTTTGTGATACTCATGCTCAAATGATGATGACTTGGAACATGGTTTATTATGATGAGTTTTTGAGATCTGGTTGCTGATAAGTATCTTTTGTACTCACACATGGATGAGTTGGATGTCATTTGATTCAGAAATAAATCATGCAGAGTTTGTTACTATGGTTGAGAGATCTTTTGCTTACATATGTTACTTCATGTTAAATCTTGAAGATCATGGTGATGTTGGACCACATGGATGATTGCTTGACACCTATGTGAAGATGTTGTTCTGATATGAGAATCTTTCTTGGAAAGAGTGTATTGATGCTGAAAAGAATCTGAAGGCTTGGTTACTATTGTGCTGATGCTACAACCATTGGATGACGCTTGAAGACACCACTACACTGTTCTATCTATCTGTAGTCCAGGGAAGCATTCAAATATCTCAGAAAGAAGCTGAACACTGTCTTTTCCTCACAGAGAATCAGATCTGGTTGAATTTTAGAAGATGGCTTGGGATACGCTAAGCTTCGAACACAAGCAGATGTACGCAAGTTCTCAGACATAAACCGCCAGATATCGATGGCTGACAATTTTTGGTTGGTTCGGCCTCTTTCAAGACAACTGTTTGCTTGGTATCTCTGCTTCAGTTTGGTATCTCTCAGGGTGCAATGTTCCAGTTCTCATAATTCTTTTCTCATGTTTTGATAAAGATGCCTTGATGATTTGTTTGGTGAAAGTGTTCAGGATGCACAAACTAAGGGGGAGCCTTAGTCATATGAAAAGGATGCTTGGATGCACAGATTCAAGGGGAGCATTAGCATTGCTGAGTATAATGCATTGTTGGCATTATGATGGTTCTGAAATATGTTCTCTTTCTTGAGGACTTTCTGGTGTTGGTTATGAAAATTCATATTTGTATTTTGATGAAAAGGTCATGTTGAGACCCATGATGTAAATTTGTAATATTCAGTCATGTGGGCTATTCTAGGTCACTATAAACCCAATTTGGTTGCAGTAGTCGAAATAATTTTTGTAAACCCACTTGGATGGGTAGCTGAGTCAAATTTGTAAACCCACTTGGTTGGGTAGTTGAGTCTCATATGTAAATCCACTTGGATGCAAAATTGATGTAAGTATGAGTCTTTGGTGATAGGAATTTCATAGAGTCATGTACTTCATTGACAAATATGTTTGAAGATTCAGCATTAACTCAGGGGGAGTTCGGCCACTTCAGCACATATCAGATCTGCAGAATGTTCCTTCCACAGAAGGGGGAGAGTGTTGGTTTTTGATCCGCCCTTTGCCCTTGATGTCAAAGGGGGAGAGTGACATGGTGTTTGAATGAAGAGAAGATAATGATGTCAAATATTTGGGAGAGTGACATTTTGGGAGAGTGACATGGTATCTATCTCATGGCAAATCCAAACACCATCGTGGCTGCTATCAAGTCCACAAAGGGGGAGATTGTTGGAAATATGATGTGAGTGTTGTCCTTGAATGGCAACCCACCGAATGGAGAAGAAGACATGCTAATGTTGACATGTATTGTCCCGATGGCAATCCACCTCACGGTTATGCTTGACTTGATGGACTTAGTAAATGATAAAATCTGATGATATAATTCTTTGTTGAGAATATGATGGCATTGTCCCCCAAAGCAACCCACTTGATGAAGATGATGAAGACTTACTTGATGAAGTTGTGCTTAAGAGAATGTGTTCCTGATGAAGAAAATATGATGTTTCTACAGTGTGTACAGAAGGCAATGAAGAAAGGAATTCAGATTGTGCTCAAAATATGATGAAAAGAGTATGTCTTCTTGTATACGCGGATTGGCCTAAGGGAAGTCGCGTATGCACGCGGAAAATAACGTGCCAAGTCGCGTATGGGCAAAAGCGCTCAAAAAGTGCAAAACCAAGGGTAACCACCATGGTATTGACCCATTGTATTGGGTAATGATCCGCCTAATTGACCCCTTCCAGGTAGTTTTGGGCTCATGGTATTGTTTTGGCCCATGGTATTGAAAAAGGGGCTCATGGTATTGAAAAAGGATAAACCTATATAAGGAGAACAAATTCATTGTGCATAACATGAGTGTGGGTGCAAGATGTCTGAGCTTGAATGAATACTTCTCTCCGAAGTATATCTGAATGGAAAGGGTTACTCTTGAATGATAAATCTGAATGTATGATGCACCAATGATGAAGAAGGGGATCTAGATCTGAATTTCTCTTGTATTTGCTAGATCTGATTATGGAAGGCTTAGATCTGTGATGAGGCGAGCATCTAGGCGAACATCTGTCTGAAGCAAAAAGGGTAGATCTGAAATGAATATCTGATCTGATGAAGTATGCTGCTCTGTAATGATTGAAGATCTATACGCTACTTTGCCGCGGAGGAAGCGCGTATATACGCGGCTTCAGCGAAGAGAAAGCGCGTATGCGCAATAAAATATACACTGAGGTATACGCTGGTTTGTGTGGACGGAAGTGCGTATATACGCGACATCAGTAAAGGGAAAGCGCGTATGCAAACTAGGGTTTGCTGAAGCAAGGGGTATGAAATATCTGATCTGTTCTGCTGTGTTTCTGCTATCTGATCTGTGTTGATATGTATCTGTTGGTGATGTATGTTTGTGCTTAAAAGTATGGAAAGGGTCCAGTATGAAAATATGATGAAAGGTGGCTTGCAAGTATTGTTCTATTGAAGTGGTTGGATCCAGTGTGAAAATTGATGAAACGTGGTCCGAAGAGGTGCTGAGGGTTGTAGCCTTCAGTCAGGGGGTCGTAGCTCCCTTCCAGGTGAGGCTGGTAAACGAGATCGGGGGGTCGTAGCTCCCTTCCAGGAGAGGCTGGTAAACAAGTCAGGGGGTTGGAGCTCCCTTCCAGGAGAGGCTGGTAAACGAGCGCAGGTGGGTGCCTGCGTGCTGGTCAAGTCTGCGCCAGCACATACGTTGTAAGATGTTTTCTCTATAATAAAATATTGAAGGCTGAGCAACTGCAGCGGTGGTTTTCTCCCGACTTGGGTTTCCACCTAAAAATCCTGGTGTTCATGTGTGATGCTTTGTGTGATGGTTTATTCTATTCTTACTGCACATGTTTACTATTTGTAGAACATCTAATGAATGAATGATGGAATGATATAAGTGAAGAACTAATGGCATAATTAGATCTCTGAGTATACGCGAGTTTTATGAAGTATATCCGCGTGTATACGCTACTTGGCTTCCTCAAAGTAGCGTATGGGTTTTAAGGAATGAAAAAGTAAAAATTTTTGAATATGCAGTAAATACTGATTCACCCCCCCTCTCAGTATTTTTCCCAACAATTGGTATCAGAGCAGGTTCTTCTGCAGAAGCTTGATCGCTTGAAGGAGATCCGTCGCAATGGGAAGTCAAGAAGGAGTGATGTCTATAAAGCCACCCCTATTCAATGGAAGCAATCTGATATTCTGGAAGGTACGAACAAAAGCATATCTGCAAAGTCTTGGTGCAGATGTATGGGCAATCGTGGAAGAAGGTTATCAATACCCGGCAAGTATTCCTACTGATGCAGCTGAAAGAAAGAAGTATGAAATCAATGCCAAAGCAATGAATGTCTTATTGGGAAGCATGTCTGAATCAGAATTTGCTAAAGTGATGCAGCTACATTCAGCAAAAGAAATATGGGACAAAATCATTCTAAGCTATGAAGGAGACACAAAGGTGAAAAGTGCAAAACTCCAAACTCTTAGAATTGAATATGAAAATTTGAAGATGCATAGTGATGAAAGTGTTGCCAGTTTCTTTCTTCGTCTAGATGATATTGTAAATCGGATGAGAAATTTGGGTGAAACCATGGCTGATACTACTCTCGTAGAAAAGGTCTTAAGATCTTTGACTTCAAAATTTGACTCTAAAGTTTCAGCTATTGAAGAAAGGCAAGATCTGCAATCGCTTACTATTGTTCAATTACATGGTACTCTGACTGCTTTTGAAATGAGACAAGGAGGTCCTTCTCAAGTAAGAGAAGCTACTTTTAAGGCATCTACAAAAGGAAAGGAAAAGGAAGTTGTCAAAGAATCCAGCTATATATCCGATGAAGAAGAAGCAAATTTCGTGAGAAAGCTCCAACTAGGTATTGGAAGATTCAAAGGTAAGCTTCCCTTCAAATGTTTTGAGTGTGGAAAAGTTGGTCATTATGCTGCTAAATGTCCTTATAGAGAAAAGCATGGTAAAGGGAAACAATTTGAGAAGAGAAAGGGTTATTATGCAAAAGAAGATGATGATGAAGTGTCCAGTGAAGATGAAGAAGATTCTGACCAAGATCTAAAAGTGCTCATGGCTAAGAAGCAAAAGAAGAAGGTTACTCGAGGAAAGGAGATACCTCAAAAATCATGTATAGCAAAAATTGAAGAAGATGAAACAGATTCTGACGAAGATCTACAAGCACTCATGGCAAAGAAGAAAAAGGAGAAGGCCACTTGTAATACTCTTCTTTGTGCAAACAATATTAAAGATAGTGAAAGTAAAGTTGTGGATCTAGAAGAAGCTCTCAAGATTAAAGAAGAAGAACTACAAAGTTCATACAATAAGCAAGAAACTATCTATAAAGAGATGATCTCACAAATGAAAGATCAAATAGAAATGCTGAATGGACAGATGGACAAGTATCAAAGGTTTCATACTTATGCATCCAATCGAATTAAAGATCTAGAAGCAGATCTTGAAAAATCAAGCAAGAAGAATGAAGGACTTGAAGCTGTTATCATCTTTCTGCAAGCAGAGCTAGAAGCATCAAGTAAGGAGAATGAGGAACCTCTACAATCCTTTGAAAAGGAAGGCCTTGAAGCAGAAATTATCTCTCTCAAAGAAGATCTGGAAAAATCAAATAAGAAGAATGAAGAGCTGGAACAAACATGTGAAGAAAACGAAAATTGGTTGAAAGAAGAGATTCTAAATCTGAAGGATCAAGTAGAAGATGGAAGAAAGAAAGAAGAAAGCATGACAAAGCAATGTCAAGCCTTGGAGGTTGAGGTAAACATTCTCAAAGGTAAATTAGAAGAAAAAGTTAAACTTTTGAGGTTTCAAGATAGTACTAATATCTTGGACAATTTTCTGAGTAATCAAAGGTCTCTTGCTATCAAACATGGTCTTTGGTTTCCATGAAACTGTTAAAGGAGAATCTAGCTCACAAGGAAGTGCCAAAAATTCAGAAGATGTCAATGCAAAACCTGATGTGTTGAAAGAAACAAAAGATCAACCAACAATCATGAATTCTCAAAGGAATTCATTCAAGAACGCTGAATGTTTTAAATGTCATAACTATGGGCATGTTGCAGCAAATTGCAGGAGCAGATCATTTCAGCCACAAACAAACAGGTTCTACTCAGAAAGGTACTCTAGTTTCTTCAGGGGATATTGTTTCTCATGTAACATGTATGGACATAAAGCAGTTGATTGTAAAAGGAGGAAGAATAGAAATAATCATTATGATGCTTATGTTTATTTCTCTGGCCACATGAGATGTTATGCTTGTAATAAGTATGGACATGTAGAAAAAGAAATTATGATGAACTCGTATCTCGAGAAAGTGGACAATTGTCAAGACCGTTGGAAAGCTCAAGCAAATTTGGAAAAAGAAGGAGGACCGATCGTAAAACATAGGAATTTCAGACCCTATCAAGTAGCCATTCTGCCTCAAGCTTACTGGACACTGGTAGAGGGAGGAGATGGCACATAGAGAATTAGTAATGTATCGTCACAGGGGGAGCAATGTATGATGTCTCTCATGTTTGAGGGAGCAATGCATGATGACTCTCATAGTTGATTTGATTATTCTGGTTAGATGTATTTCTGACAGTGCATTTGGTGTGAAGAAAAGACAGGAACAGAAGGTAAATTTGCAGAAGGAGATGAAGGTGTGAAATTTTCTATATTACACTTTCCATACGCGAGTTCTATTCACAAAAGTCACGTATACACGCGAGTTTCAGCAGACACAGTCGCGTATTCATTGATGATAAAAGAATTTATCTGATAACTGAAGATCTGGAGCAGAGGTCCAGGGGGAGCATCAGTCTGACTGCTGATGATTGCACTGTTAGCATTATTCTGGTTATACTCATAATAATGAAATGATGCATGGGTTCTTGTGTTGAACATTATGGATGAAGCCTGGTTGCTTTATGATGAAGAGCACTCATTGTTGAGATGAAAGTCTTATAATTCAGAGATGAGGACAGATCATGAAGAGATTGTTGCTGATGACGTGCTATTGAAAGGTGCTTCAGATTGCAAGCTAAGGAAGAGCATTGGTTTAGGGGGAGCAGCAGGTTGAATACTAATGATTGTATTGTTGGCAATATGACTGCTTGTTCTTTGGTTTTTGTGATACTCATGCTCAAATAATGATGTCTTGGTACATGATTTATTATGATGAGTTTTTGAGCCCTGGTTGCTGATAAGTATCCTTTGTACTCACACATGGATGAGTTGGATTTCATTTGATTCAGAAATAAATCATGCAGAGTGTGTTCTATGGTTGAGAGATCTTTTGCCTACATATGTTACTTCATGTTAAATCTTGAAGATCATGGTGATGTTGGACCACATGGATGATTGCTTGACACCTATGTGAAGATGCTGTTCTGATATGAGAACCTCTCTTGGAAAGATTGTATTGATGCTGCAAAGAATCTGAAGGCTTGGTTACTATTGTACTGATGCCACAACCATTGGATGATGCTTGAAGACACAACTACATCGTTCTATCTATCTGTAGTACAGGGAAGCATTCAAATGTCTCAGAAAGAAGCTGAACTCTGTCTTTGCCTCACAGAAAATCAGATCTGGTTGAAATTTAGAAGATGTCTTTGGATACGCGGGTTTCCTGAAACACAGTCGCGTATATACGCGAGTTCATGCACAGAAAACCGCGTATGACTGATTTCTGACAATTTTGGTTGGTTCAGCTCTCTTCAGCACAGCTACAGTGCTGTTTGGTATCTCTGGTGGTGTTCCAGTTCTCATAATTCTGTTTCTAATGTTTTGATGAAGATGCCTTGATGATTTGTTGGTGAAAATGTTCAGGATGCACAAACTAAGGGGGAGCCTTAGTCATATGAAAAGGATGCATGGATGCACAGATTCAGGGGGAGCATTAGTTTTGCTGAGTATAATGCACTGCTCGCATTATGATGGTTCTGATATATGATCTCTCTTGAGGTCTCTTTGGTATTGGTTATGAAAAGTCATTTTTGATAAAAAGGTCATGTGGAGACCCATGTTGTAAAATTGTAATATTCAGTCATGTAAGGACTTGTCAAATTTTTGTAAACCCACTTGGTTGGGTAGCTGAGTCAAATTTGTAAACCCACTTGGTTGGGTAGTTGAGTCTCATATGTAAATCCACTTGGATGGATAATTGATGTAAGTATGAGTCTTTGGTGATAAGAAGTTCATAGAGTCATGTACTTCATTGACAAATATGTTTGAAGATTCAGCATGAACTCAGGGGGAGCTTGGCCACTTCAGCACATATCAGATCTGCAGAATGTTTCTTCCACATGAGGAGAAAAGGGGGAGAGTGTTGGTTTTTTGATCCGCCCTTTGCCCTTGATGTCAAAGGGGGAGAGTGACATGGTGTTTGAATGAAGAGAAGATAATGATGTCAAATATTTGGGAGAGTGACATGGTATCTATCTGCTGTGGTAACCAAACACCATCATGGTTGCCATCAAGTCCAAAGGGGGAGATTGTTGGAAATATGATGTAGAGTGTTGTCCTTGATGGCAACCCACTGAATGAAGATGAAGACATGCGACTGTTGACATGTGTTGTCCTTGATGGAAATCCACCTGATGAAGTTATTCTTGACTTGATGGACTTGGTAAATGATGTAAATCTGATGTTTGTTGACAATATGATGCTGAGTGTTGTCCTTGAAAAGCAACCCACTTGATGGAGATGATGACAACTTACTTGATGAAGTTGTACTTGAGAAAATATGTTCCTGATGAAGAAAATATGATGTTTCTACAGTGTGTACAGAAGGCAATGAAGAAAAGAATTCAGAATGTGCTCAAAATATGATGAAAAGAGTATGTATCTTTGTATACGCGGATTGGCCTAGGGTAAGTCGTGTATGCACGCGGAAAATAACGTGCCAAGTCGCGTATGGGCTAAAGCGCTCAAAAAGTGCAAAACCAAGGGTAAATTGACCCATGGTATTAGGTAATGATCTGCCTAATTGACCCTGTCCAGGTTGTTTTGGGCTCATGGTATTGTTTTGGCCCATGGTATTAAAAAAGGGGCTCATGGTATTGAAAAAGGATAAACATATATAAGGAGAAGAATTTCATTGTGCAAATCATGAGTGTGGGTGCAAGATGTCTGAGCTTGAATGAATACTTCTCTCTAAAGTATATCTGAATGGAAAGGGTTACACTTGAATGATAAATCTTAATGTATGATGCACCAATGATGAAGAAGGGGATCTAGATCTGAATTGCTCTTGTATTTGCTAGATCTGATTATGGAAGGCTTAGATCTGTGATGAGGCGAGCATCTAGGCGAACATCTGTCTGAAGAAAAAGGGTAGATCTGAACTGAATATCTGATCTGATGAAGTATGCTACTCTGTAATGATTGAAGATCTATACGCTACTTCACCGCGAAGGAAGCGCGTATATACGCGGCTTCAGCGAAGAGAAAGCGCGTATGCGCAATAAAATATACACTGAGGTATACGCTGGTTTGTGTGGACGGAAGCGCGTATATACGCGACATCAGTGAAGTAAAAGCGCGTATGCAAACTAGGGTTTGCTGCAGCAAGGGGTATGAAATATCTGATCTGTTCTGCTGTGTTTCTGCTATCTGATATGTGTTGATATGTATCTGTTGGTGATGTATGTTTGTGCTTAAAAGTATGGAAAGGGTCCAATATGAAAATATGATGAAACGTGGCCTGCAAGTGTTGTTCTATTGAAGTTGTTGGATCCAGTGTGAAAATTGATGAAACGTGGTCCAAAGGTGGTGCTGAGGGTTGTAGCCTTCAGTCAGGGGGTCGTAGCTCCCTTCCAGGTAGACCGGTAAATCAGATCGGGGTCATAGCTCCCTCTGTGAGGTCGCCGGTAAACGAGAGGGGGTCGTAGTTCTCTTCCAGGAGAGGCCTGCAAACGAATGTGGGCTGAGCCTTCCAGGAGAGGCTGGTAAACGAGCGCAGGTGGGTGCCTGCGTGCTGGTAGAGTCTACACCAGCACATATGTTGTAAGATGTTTTCTCTATAATAAAATATTGAAGGCTGAGCAACTGCAGCGGTGGTTTTCTCCCGACTTGGGTTTCCACCTAAAAATCCTGGTGTTCATGTGTGATGCTTTGTGTGATGATTTATTCTGTTCTTACTACACATGTTTACTGCTTATTGAATATCTGATGAATAAATGAAGGAATGATTTAAGTGAAGAATAAATGACATAAATAGATATCTGTGTATACGCGAGTTTCGTAAAGGGTATCCGCGTATATACGCAAGTCTGGTTCAGGAAAGTAGCGTATGCGTTTTTGAAGTAAGAAAAAGTGAAATTTTTGAATATGCAGTAAATACTGATTCACCCCCCCCCCCTCTCAGTATTTTTCCCAACAATTGGTATCAGAGGGGGTCCTTGTGGAGAAGCTTGATCGCTTAAAGGAGATCCGTCGTAATGGGAAGTCAAGAAGGAGTAATGTCTATAAAGCCACCTCTATTCAATGGAAGCAATCTGATATTCTGGAAGGTACGTACAAAAGCATATCTGCAAAGTCTTGGTGCAGATGTATGGGCAATCGTAGAAGAAGGTTATCAATACCCGGCAAGTATTCCTACTGATGCAGCTGAAAGAAAGAAGTATGAAATCAATGCCAAAGCAGTGAATGTCTTATTGGGAAGCATGTCTGAATCCGAATTTGCTAAAGTGATGCAGCTACATTCAGCAAAAGAAATATGGGACAAAATCATTCTAAGCTATGAAGGAGACACAAAGGTAAAAAGTGCAAAACTCCAAACTCTTAGAATTGAATATGAAAATTTGAAGATGCATAGTGATAAGAGTGTTGCCAGTTTCTTTCTTCGTCTAGATGATATTGTAAATCGGATGAGAAATTTGGGTGAAACCATGGCTGATACTACTCTGGTGGAAAAGGTTTTGAGATCTTTGACTTCAAAATTTGACTCTAAAGTTTCCGCTATTGAAGAAAGACAAGATTTGCAAACTCTTACTATTGTTCAATTACATGGTACTCTGACTGCTTTTGAAATGAGACAAGGAGGCCCTTCTCAAGTAAGAGAAGTTGCCTTTAAGGCATCTACAAAAGGAAAGGAAAAGGAAGTTGTCAAAGAATCCAGCTATATATCCGATGAAGAAGAAGCGAATTTCGTAAGAAAGCTCCAACTAGGTACTGGAAGATTCAAAGGTAAGCTTCCCTTCAAATGTTTTGAGTGTGGAAAAGTTGGTCATTATGCTGCTAAATGTCCTTATAAAGAAAAACATGGTAAAGGAAAACATTTTGAAAAGAGAAAGAGTTATTATGCAAAAGAAGATGATGATGAAGTGTCCAGTGAAGATGAAGAAGATTCTGACCAAGATCTGAAAGTGCTCATGGCTAAGAAGCAAAAGAAGAAGGTTACTCAAGGAAAGGAGATACCTCAGAAATCATGTATAGCAAAAATTGAAGAAGATGAAACATATTTCGACGAAGATCTACAAGCTCTCATGGCAAAGAAGAAAAAGGAGAAGGCCACTTGTAATACTCTTCTTTGTGCAAACAATAGTAAAGATAGTGAAAGTAAAGTTGTGGATCTAGAAGAAGCTCTCAAGATTAAAGAAGAAGAACTACAAAGTTCATACAATAAGAAAGAAACTATCTATAAAGAGGATGGATCTCACAAATGAAAGATCAAAATAGAAAATGTCAATGGACATGTGGACAAGTATCAAAGGTTTCATACTTATGTATCCAATCGAATTAAAGATCTAGAAGCAGCATCTTGAAAAATCAAGCAAAAAGAATGAAGGACTTGAAGCTGCAATCATTTGTCTTCGTGAAGATTTAGAAGAACAAGTAAGGAACAAGGAACCTCTACAATCAGTTGAAAAGGAAGGCCTGAAGCAGCAAATCATCTCTCTCAAAGAAGATCCTGAAAAATCAAATAAGAAGAATGAAGAGCCGCAACAAAACATGTGAAGGAAATGAAGATTGGTTGAAAGAAGAGATTCTAAATCAAGGATCAAGTTGAAGATGGAAGAAGAAAAGAAGAAAGCATGACAAAGCAATGTCAAGCCTTGGAGGTTGAGTAAATATTCTCAAAGGTAAATTAGAAGAAAAAGGTTAAACTTTTGAGGTTTCCATGATAGTACTAACATTTTGGACAATATTCTGAGTAATCAAAGGTCTCCTGCTATCAAACATGGTCTTGGTTTCCATAAACCGTTAAAGGAGAATCTAGCTCACAAGGAAGTGCCAAAATTCAGAGGATGTCAATGCAAAAACTCAAGTATTGAAAGAGACAAAAGTCATCCAACAATCATGAATTCTCAAAGGAATTCATTCAAGAACGTTGAATGTTTTAAATGTCATAATTATGGACATGTTGCAGCAAATTGGTGTGAGCAGATTTCATTTCAAATTTCTCAAACAAACAAGCTCCTACATAGAAAGGTACTGCTTTTCCAAGGGATATTGTTTTTCATGTAACAAGTATGGACACAAAGCAGTCGATTGTAAAAGGAGGAAGAATAGAAATACTCATTATGATTCTTATGCTTATTTTTCGGGACACATGAGATGTTATTCTTAAAAAGTATGGACATATAAGAAAGGAATGTGCAGTTTCCACGTATATGAGAAATTTCAGCACACAAATAGAAAACAACCGAAGAAGATGGAGGGATGGAATAAGAAACAATCTAGAGAAGAAAAGGATGTTTTTTGTGATGCTCTAGAAGACAATGATTTTCTTGAAGAAAACACTCAATTCAAGATGAAGGACCGATCGAAACGTAGGGAATTATGACCTACCGCGCTCATCCGCTCTCCGGGAAGCTTATCGATTGACTCAGGAATGATGTGGGATACATTATGAGATTTAGTAATGTATCGTCAGCAAGGGGAGCAATGTATGATGACTCATGGTTGATTTAATTATTCCGTATATGTATTTCTCGACAAAGGGTATCCGGTGAAGAAAAGACAGAATGTATACAAAATTGCGTGCTGGAGATGAAGGTGTGAAATTTTCTATATTTCACTTTCTATACGCGGTTATATTCACAAAAGTCGCGTATACAAGCGGTAGTTTCAACAGCATACAACAAGCAGTATGCATCGATGACAAGAAAATTTATCTCGATTGTCGAAGATTCCGGGAGCCAGAGGCCCAGGGGGAGCATCAAATTGACCGTTGATGATTGCACCGTTAGCATCATTCGGGCATATACTCATGTTAATGAAATGATACTTGGTTATTTTTTGTTAAAGATTATGGATGAAGCCTGATTTTTACGATGAAGATACTCCGTTGTCAAGATGAAAGTCTTATAATTCAGAGATGAGGACAGATCATGAAGAGATTATTAACATGACTTACCGTTGAAGGTGTTTCGTATTGCACAAAGTTAAGTGAAGATAATCGTTTAGGTGGAGCAAAGCAGGTTAAATACTAATGATCGTATTGTTGGCACATGACCGTTTATTCTTGATTTTTATGATACTCATGCTCAAATGATGATGACTTGGTACATGGTTTATTATGATGAGTTTTTGAGATCTCGTTGTCGATAAGTATCTTTTGTACTCACACATGGATGAGCTGGATGTCATTTGATTCAGAACAACTGCGCAAGAGTTTGTTACTATGGTTGAGAGATCTTTTGCCTACATGTTACTTCATGTTAAATCTTGAAGATCATGGTGATGCTGGACCATGGATGACTCGCTTGACACCTATGTGAAGATGTTGTTCTGATATGAGAATCTTTCTTGGAAAGAGTGTATTGATGCTGAAAAGAATCACGTTTTGGTTACTATTGTGCTAATGCTACAACCATTGGATGACGCTTGAAGACACCACTACATTGTTCTATCTATCCGTAGTCCAAGGAAGCATTCAAATGTCTCGTAAAGGTTTTAACACCTGCCCTCGCTCACAAAGAATCGGGATTCGATTGAATTTTAGAAGATGTCTTGGGATACGCGGGTTTCGAACATGGGCCGCGTATGTACGGGAGTTCCCGCACATAAACCCGCGTATGGGTTGCTACTGTTGTTCAAAGATTCTTCGCATAGTCACAGTTGTCAACCGTACTGACACTCTGCTTGGTATCTCTCGTGGTGTTCCAGCTCATAAATTTCCGTTTCTAATGTTTTGATGAAGATGCCTTGATGATTTGTTATGAAAATGTTCGAGATGCACAAACTAAGGGGGAGCCTTAGTCATATGAAAAGGATGCATGGATGCACAGATTCAGTGGGGAGCATTAGTTTTGCCGAGTATAATGCACCGCCGGGCATTATGGTGGTTCCTGACATATGATCTTCTCTGAGGTATTTTTGGTATTAATTATGAAAATTCATATTTGTACTTTGATGAAAAGGTCCTGCTGAGACCCGTGTTGTAAATTTGTAATATCTTACCATGTAAGGACTTGTCAATTTTGTAAACCCACTTGGTTGGGCTAACAGTCAAATTCTTGTAAACCCACTTGGTTGGGTAGCCGAGACAAATCGTAAACCCACTTGGTTGGGTAGTTGAGTCTCATGTAAATTCACTGGATGGATAATCACAAGTATGAGTCTTCGGTGATAGGGAATTTCATGTAGTCATGTACTTCATCGACAAATATGTTTGAAGATTCAAGTATGAACTCGTGGGGAGTTTGGCCACTTCAACACATATCGACCGTTAACGTTTCTTCCAAAGTATGAGGAGAAAAGGGGAGAGTGTTGGCTTTGATCCGCCTTTGCTCCTGATGTCAAAGGGGGAGAGTGCACATAGTGTTTCGAATGAAGAGACGATAATGATGTCAAATGTCTGGGAGAGTGACATATTTGGGAGAGTGACATGGTACCTATCTGCTGTGGCAACCAAACACCATCGTGGTTGCCATCAAGTCCAAAGGGGGAGATTACGTTGAAATATGATGCAGTGTTGTCCTTGATGGCAACCCACCGAATGGAGATGAAGACATGCGATCGTTGACATGTGTTGTCCTTGATGGCAATCCAATTCGATGAAGTTATGCTTGACTTGATGGACTTAGTAAATGATGTAACCGATGATATGATGTTTGTTGACAATATGATGCTAAGTGTTGTCCTTGAAAGGCAACCCACTTGATAAAGATGATGACAACTTACTTGATGAAGTTGTGCTTGAGAGAATATGTTCCCGATGAAGAAAATATGATGTACTTCCACAAAGCAGGCCAAGGCAATGAAGAAAGAATCGTAATGTGCTCAAAGCATGATGAAAAGAGTATGTCTCTTTGTATATCGCCGGATATTCCTAGGTGAAGTCACAGATGCACGCGGAAAAATAGTGCCAAGCTCAGTATGGGCTAAAGCGCTCAAAAGTGCAAAACCAAGGGTAACCACCATGGTATTGACCTATCAGGATTGGGTAATGTATCCGCTCTAATTGACCCGTCTGTGTAGTTTTGGGTTTATGGTATTGTTTTGGTCCATGGTATTGAAAAAGGGGCTCATGGTATTGAAAGGATAAACCTATATAAGGAGAAGAAATCTATCAGGCAAATTAGATGTAGTGCAAGATGTCGATGCTAAATGAATACTTTCCTCGCAGATTCGAATGGAAAGCCACATAATTTTGGAATGATAAAATCTGAATATATGATGCACCAATGATGAAGAAGGGGATCTAGATCTCGAAATGCACTTGTATTTGCTAGACCGTTTTAAGTGGAAGGCCTAGATCCGTGATGAGGCTAAACATCTGTGCGAACATCCGTCCTAAGCAAGAGGGTAACCGAATTGAACATCCGGGACCGGATAAGCATGCGCCTCCGTAATCATTGAAGATCTATACGCTTACCGCGGAGGAAGCGCGTATATACGCAAAATGGCCGAAGTGAAAGCGTACGCGCAATAAATATACACCGAGGTATACGCCTGTTCAGGACGTAAAGGCGCAGGAGGCGCGACATCGTTGAAGTAAGGGTGCCGTATGCAAACTAGGTTTGCCGGGCGAAGGGGTAAGGAACATCCGGGATTCGTCTCCATTGTGAGCTTCGCTATCCGGACCGTGTTGATATGTATCCGTTGATGATGTAGTATGTTTGTGCTTAAAAGTATGGAAGGGTTCCCACCGGAACATGATGAATGGTGGCCTCGCAAGTTGTTTATTGAAGTGGTTGGGATCCAAGAAAATTGATGAAACGTGGTCCAAGGTGGTGCCGAGGGTTGTAGCCTTCGCCGTGGGTTGTAGCCTTTCCGGTGTGAGGCCGGCAAACGAGGACCGGGTCGTAGGCTCCTTCCTGGTGAGAGGCCGAAACGAGCCGTGTTGGAGCTCCCTTCCAGGAGAGGCTTGCAAATGCTTTCAGGGAAGCTCGCGCGTCGGGCCGCCGGGGAAGTTCATACTTAAAGACATATGTTGTAAGATGTTTTCTCTATAATAAAATATCAAGGCCGTAGCGAATCGTTAGTTTTATGGTTTTCTCCGATTTGGGTTTCCACCGAAAACTCGGTGTTCATGTGTGATGCTTTATGTGATGGTTTATTCTCGTTTCATCGCACATGTTTACCGTTTTTTATTAAACATCTCGATGAATGAATGATGGAATAATAGAAGTGAAAGATTTAATGACATATCTAGATCTTCGTGCATACGCTAGTTTCATAAAGGGAATCCGCGTATATATGCCGCTTAATGAAGGAAAGTAGTGTATGGGTTCGAAGGAATGAAAAAGTAAAAAGATTTGACAGTAAGAAATACCGATTCACCCCTCTCGCATTTTCCAACAAAGGGAGAACCCCATCCGTTGAGAGATTGTCCCCATCGAAACATTCGTATGATTATGAGAGATCGAGAAGCCACTACAAAGAAATGACATAGCTAGAAATATACCAACTATCAAAGGTGTACCCTTGGAAAATCGACAAGCAGAACATCAAGCTACCATGGTGGAAATGGAGGGTAAGATTTTCCGACCTATCCGTTACCGTTCCGATTGATCCAGTGCTTCTTTCGAGTTACATTAGTTCGAAATTGTAGAAAAATGTAATCTTAAACCTAAAAAAATTTAGTAGTCATGGTCAGTTCAGCTAGCCACCGGGAACTAAGAGAAAGGTAACACATAAACTACCGAACAACAATCAAATTAAATGATTTTCAAAATGTATAAATTTGAACATTCTACCCTTAGGTTCATATGATCTACTGATAGGAATGGAGTGGATGGAAAAGAAGAAAGCTTTAATGAACTGCTGGGACAAGACCTTACATTGTGTAGATGAAGAAGGGAAACCTTTTATCCTCAAGGGAAAACCAAAACCTATCTCGGTGAGACAAATATCAACACTACAATTAAAAAGAACAGCTAGAAAAAAATATCAAGTTTATGCTGTGCATGTGGAAGAGATAGAACAGAAAACTGAAGAAAACCTACTGGATGTATTACCAGTGATAAGAGAATTTAAGGAAGTTTTTCCAGATGAGATCCCTCATCTTCCCCCCAAAAGAGAGATTGATTTTTCAATCGATCTGGTGTCGGGAGCAGTACCTGTTTCCCAAGCCCCTTATCGAATGAGTCCTCCTGAGCTTATGGAACTGAAAATGAAATTACAAGAACTGTTAGATAAAGGGTATATCATACCGAGTGTGTCTCCTTGGGGAGCACCGGTGTTGTTCGTGAAAAAGAAAGATGGAACTTTTCGGATGTGCATTGATTATCGTCAATTGAACAAGTTGACCATTAAAAATAGATACCCTTTGCATCGAATTTATGATCTTTTTGATCAAGTGAGAGGAGCTTCAGTATTTTCAAAGATTGATCTAAGGACTGGTTATCACCAGCTTAGAATTAAAGAAGAAGACATCAGCAAAACAGCCTTTCGAACCAGGTATGGTCACTACGAATTTGTAGTCCTACCTTTTGGTTTGACAAATGCCCCTGCCACATTTATGTGCCTAATGAATAGTGTGTTAAACAAGTACTTGGATAAATTTTTCCTTGTGTTTATATATGATATCTTAGTCTATTCAAAAAGTGAGGAGGAACATAAAGAACACTTGAGGATAGTATTGCAAACTCTGAAGGAAAACCAGCTATATGCCAAGTTTAGCAAATGTGAATTTTATAAATATAAGATCCAATATTTGGGTCATATTATTTCTGAACAAGGCCTTGCTGTTGACCCTGAAAAGATAAAGGAAATCAAAGAATGGCCTGTGCCAACTGATGTTTCAGCAGTGAGATCATTCATGGGGATTGCAGGTTATTATCGCAGATTTGTGGAGAGGTTTTCTGCCATAGCACATCCCATCACTTCATTACAAAGGAAAGGTGTCAATTTTGAGTGGACTGAAAAATGCCAAAACAGTTTTGACCAACTAAAACTGAAACTTACTACAGCCCCTATACTGAAGATTGCAGATCCTGATAAAGAATTTGTGGTATGTACGGATGCCTGTAGAGAGGGATTGGGAGGAGTTCTTTTGCAGGAAAATTCAGTTATTGCCTATGAATCTAGGAAAATGAAGATACATGAACAGAATTATAGTGCCTATGATTTAGAATTAGCAGTTGTTATCCATGCTTTGAAAATGTGGCGGCACTATCTTCTTGGAAAAAAATTTACATTGATGACTAATCATATTAGTCTCAAATATTTCTTTTCCCAAACTGATTTGAATGCTAGACAAGCCAGATGGCTGTGTTTTCTAAGTGAATTTGATATGGACATAAAACATATCAGAGGGAAAGAAAATAAAATTGCTGATGCATTGAGTAGAAATGCTTGTCAGAATATCAAGAGCATTTGAAGTAGTGCTCAGATTGATGTAGAAGATTTGGTGAAAGAGGCAACAAACCAAGATCCAAATTATGAAACACTCCTGGTGAAATTACAGAAAAAGGAGAAAACTGATTTCACTCAAAACCAAAAAGGGTTGATCTGCTATAAGAACAGATTGTATATTCCCAATGTAGAGTCCTTAAAAAGGGAAATTTTGGATGAATACCACAAACAACCATATGCAGGACATCTAGGATATCAGAAAATGTTAACAGCCCTGAAAAAGAAGTTGTTCTGGCCAGGAATGAAGAAATATGTAGCAGAATATTTAAGTAGATGCATGGAATGTCAACTAGTCAAAGTTGAGCATCAGCATCCTACTGGGCTTTTAAACCCTTTGCCGGTTGCAGAATGGAAATGGGACACAGTTTCCATGGATTTTATAACAGGATTACCCAAAACCAAACACCAACATGATTCAGTAATGGTAGTAGTAGACACTTTAACAAAAGTTGCACATTTTATACCAGTGAAATCTACTTTCGGAATAGCTCAAGTAGCGAATGTGTTCTTAAAGGAGGTAGTAAGACTCCATGGGGTTTCAAAGGTGATTGTTTCTGACCGAGATGCTAAGTTTACAGCAGCTTTTTGGAAAGGCTATTTGGAGGGATGGGTACTAAATTGAATTTTAGTACTGCTTACCACCCTCAGACAGATGGTCAAACGGAAAGAACTAATCAAATTTTGGAGGACATGCTGAGAATGTATGTGATGGATAGACCATCAAAGTGGGAAGATTACTTGCATTTAGCTGAATTTTCCTATAATAACAGCTACCAATCCTCCATCAAAATGAGTCTGTTCGAGGCACTATATGGAAGAAAGTGTCGTACCCCTTTGAGCTGGAGTCAGCCAGAAGATAAATTAATGTTGGGACCAAATGCTTTATAAGAGATGGAAATAACTGTCAAACAGATAAAAAGAAACATCAAGACAACACAAGATTGCCAGAATAACTATGCTGATAAGAAAAGAGTGCACCAAGAGTTTAAAGTGGGGGAGCATGTGTACTTGCGTATTAAACCCAAAAAGAGCACTCTTTATGCTGGAAGTTGTGCAAAAATGGCTCCTAGATATTGTGGTCCTTTTGAAGTATTAGAAAGGGTGGGACCAGTGGCTTACAAACTGGCCTTACCATCCCATGCTAGAGTTCATGATGTGTTTCATGTTTCGTTATTAAAAAGATATGTGCATGATGCTTCTCACATAGTTGATTGGAATGTTGTATAGGTGGAACCAGAAGGGGACTTTATGCCAGAACCGCTTCAAATATTAGAGCGGGAAGAAATTGAATTGAGAAATAGAACAGTAGCAAGAGTAAAGGTGCAGTGGAAGCACTTTACTGCTGAAGAAGCTACCTAGGAAAGAGAAGCTGAAATGATGGAAAGATATCCATTTTTGTTTGAAAAATGAACTCTAGTAGTTGAATAACAACACCGAGGACGGTGTTTATTTTCAGAGGGGGAATATGTAACACCCCCAATTTATGTGTTTGAATTTCAAATCTAGACATTTGAACTTTAATCCTAAGGGGAGTGGACCCCAAAGGATAAGTAATTTGTGAATGTAATTAAATATTTAATTTGAGGAAATGAATAAAATGAATTGTGCAGATTGACCAAAATGAGATTTATGAGATCACTTGCTAAATTCATGAGGATGGATGAGGCAATTATTTCCCCACAATCTTTCAAAAATCCTTGAAAGAAATTAATTCTAATTTAGATTCTTGAGGAAGAATCTAAATTTCCCCAATGATGAGGAAAGTAGTTGGGAAGAATTAAAAAGCTGCAAAAGATGAGGAAAAGCATAAAACAACTTTAAAGAATCCCTAAAATGGGAAGCCTAGGCGAACAGGAAGAAAAGCATCCTGCTATTCTGGACGCAGAATTAGAAACATGCTTTGGGGAACAATAGCTTAAATAAGATGCTCCTAAAAAGATTAGTGGTTGGTCTGTGGTGGAGGTGATCTCAGCTCGGGGGTGAGTTCTGGGAGACAGAAGGACTCTAAGGTTGGGAGGTTGGTCGACTGCATGAGTGGTATGCAATTAAATTTATCTGGTGTTTCTACTTTTGTGGTATGAATTGGCTACATATAATTGTTTGATTTTATGTTAAAATTTCAATGCTACATTCAACAAAATAAATCATTAGGAATGTACCTTCATAATTCTGTATAGTTGTAGGCAAGAAAATCTGTAAAGTAGAATCCCACAGAAACTCTAAACCAAGGTTGGTTTAAATCTGGGGATACATATTTCCTTCATAGATGATTCAGCTGTAATATACTTCTGATCTATTAGTATGCAACTATGAGTATGATTAGTTAAATTGAGGAGACATTCTCCAAATTTTCTAAATTAATACTTAAGTTAAATGCTGGAGAATCTTAGTAATTCATAGTTCACCAAACTGTAACTTTAATCTGTCTCTGGAAGAATTGAAACAGTGAGAAATGAATGTATGGAGTGCATAAGTAATTATTTAGTTCAGTACTAAGAACAGAGATTTACAATAAATTCAATCGCTGTGTATTGAATGAGAAAGACAAGATTTCATAGACTGACTTGAAGGTCAATATATCATTCATAAGAAAACAGAAGCCCAACAACAAGTTATGTCTGTAGATAATAAATTTATTATACATTAGAAGGAAACAAATATCCATTGGCATGAAACTGCTTATTAGTACCTAAAGGAATCATCCCTACATTAGGGGATAATACTACTAGCTGAAAGAAGCTAAGTAAATAAGCAACATGCATATTTACATCAGCTATAAGTATTATAGTCTATCAAATAAAAGGGTGTATAGTAGATTATTGTACATGCTATGATCTTTTAGACATAAGTATGGAATTAAATATTCATACAATACCTGTAAATAAATTTGGGCAAATTAGTAACCAAAGGTATAGAACAAAACTATTAATATTTGTACCATTTCACCATAAAAGAAGAGACTGGGAGACTGTTACTATCAAAACTGCCAACTAGTGTGATTTGAGAATCACATACACAGACCTGGTACAAGAAAGCCTTCCTAATACAAGAATGATATAGACAGAACCATTTCTGAACACCATAATAAAAATGGGGAGTATAAGAATACAGGCAATTAGACTTCAACACTGAGAAAGAGCAGTACATTATCCATTAAGGTATTCCGAGGTTCATAAACGAATACATGATCTGAAAGTTACAAGACAATAAAATACACAGAAGGTGAATAAACTACTATCAGTAAGTAGTTAACCAGATTCAAGTCAAAAAGAATAACATAACCCATAAGATTTTAATGAGGGTATAACGACATAAGTACATATATACAAAAATTGAAATGATTCAAACCCTGTGGCCTGAGAACCATCTCGAAATGCCACTGGAGCAGATATAAATAAGTATTCAGTGTCGAGACTTAATAGTCATAATTGTAAAAACTTGTACAACTTTATTAATACAAATTTTAAGTTGTCTAACAAGTATTGTATAACCATATGGATTTCCTCTATCCAGTGTTCGGTGAATACCGACCTGCAAGTGTGAAACGGAGCCAACGTTAATGTCAAAGGCAGCGACTACTCACGGTGTCAATATAAGGGAGTAAGACTTAAGTCTTATGTTACCTGCAAGAGTGAAGAACCCCAAATTAATTATAATGCCAAACGTGATGAGGAGGAATAATATAAGCAATGATAAAACGATGAATGGGAAAATGGTAGTACCTGGTAAGGGAGAGATTCAAATCCATCCATAGCCTGTAACAGATGAACAGGAAATTGTTATAAATAAATACAAATTTAAGGTTGATGTTCAAAAACGAATAACGAAACAATATTCCCAAACAGTATGAGTTGCGACCTACACAGGTCAAGAAGAGAAATGAACCAGAGCATCGCTCTAGCGCCAGAGTAATAAACCCTGAGGAACCATCGATGAGTGTAAGGAGAGGATAACCTCTGAAACCAAGAGCAGTCGGTCAGAATGAGCTCTTGAGAATTCGCAAAAGAAAATGCCAATTGCATGGATTCAACACGCACCATCTAACGCCTGGAAAGCGAAACAACAAATTCTCTGCAAACCAGCATAGTAAAAAGGAGAGACGCGACGAAATCTCAAAAAATTGTTAAATGCAAGTCAACCTGGAACAAAACGATGGCATATGGTTCATCTAAGTCCCATAATCGTAGCAAGGGCTCGAAAAAAAAAAGGGAGAGTAAAATGTAATCAGAAGAATGAAACCATGTTAAATAGTAAGAACCGGACGATTTCACCCTACGATAATTTCATACCTGAAGTGGTCATGTTAGCACGGAGATACGCCATAGATGGGACTGAATTCCGTTCAGTGGTTATGGCACCAAATTTTCTCTGTCATGAACAAACCAGAATGCGCAGAAAGAAAAATGAAAAAAGAACCCTGAACAAATTAACATGTGAAATTATATCCGGATTGATCGATAAACCCTAAAGCCACAAATGAATCGGCTTCATCCAACTGGCAAGATCTCATGGAAGAAGCCACGGATCGAAGTGTTAATGAGCCAAGTACCTCCTGCATTAAATATTTAACCTAACAAGTAATGCCATTGAATGTCAAATTGGACTGGCAGTGTCGTAGCATTGCTTGGGCGACAAGGTAGGGTGACGGGAGTAACTCAGAGCGACGTGGAATGAATTCACGTGACCACAAATGGATAGATACCTGTTACAATCTATGTGGCGAAAACTAAAATTTGTATGTGAGCTACGTGGAACGGCATTTCCGTCTCCAAATACATCTACAAAAAATCAACTCACAAACTCGTAATACGTGGAAGCCAACACACACAAAATCAATTGGAGATAGAAACAAGTACGAGAGGACGATTAAGTCGACATGAATACTATGTACGCAGAGCTATAAACATAGGTCAAATTAATTTCATCATGAGTTATATGCCATCCACAAGTGAAGATGTGGAGTAATACATCTAGAAGTCTAAGTGTTCTCATATGGACCCATTGCCAAATACAAACGTGGTTAACATGTGAACCCAAATCGATTTCCATCTATGTTCCTTAGATATACGATATGTCAAACATTTACAATCAAAAGTGGGACATATAAAGTGGGTGGATATATATATATACAAACCCATTCGGTGTTATGATAATTATGGTTATGGGTGTTACAATTTTATTTAATTCCCATATGGGTTACAAGTCAAATGTATTCACGTGTAATGGGATATACTCGATACATGGGAATCAATCAAATTTGAGAAAACAATTCTGATCAGACCAGATCTGTAAGGTAATAGCATGATCCCTTGCTAGAATTTAACTTGAACAAATGAATGGAATTTTTTTTTTTTTGGTGAAGTAAAATAGGAGGTGTGACAAAACACATCACATATAGGATCCTAATCCTTCGTATCAGTGACCCCCTTGTTTGTTTGAGGCTTCCTTTTTGTTGACTTCAACACCTCTTTTCACAAAAGGAAGCAGTACCTTGGACTGCCCCTCTCCAGAAAAGGGACATCCTCAGGTGGCACTGTGGGATACATCATTGCTCACAAATTTCATTGATCCTCCTGACATTCAACTACAACACAAGCCTTCATGTCAAGATGGTATCATACCTTACAACCATTGCACTTTGATCAAATTTGTCGAAGACCTGTGCCTTTACAAGCATCTCTTTCAGAAATTATTACACGGGAAGGTCGCCCCCAACACCTATGCATACAATGCGCATTCATATTCCATACCAATTTTACGCATATGGGTACCACATTCTACCTATTTTCAAATAAAAAACACCTTTGAGGGCGTCAACAGTCGTCGTCATCACCCAAGAGATCACTACCTTACTAGTGACATAGATAGAATATATATTTTCCAAATAGAATTGTTTAACTAGCCAAAGCATTACGAGCATGGGACATGCCCGCCTCGTATAAAATTTGTATATATTGTATTATACCATTACTTGCAGGGATCCCACAAGACATGGTCACTCTTCGACCCGGTGCAGGTTGTCTCCAACTCCGAGCTACACACAGGTCTCTCTCTCTCTCTACACACAGTACATAGAAAAGAAACTATAATGTATTTCGGCTATACAGTTCTTCCTCGACCTCACCCATTAGGGGGAAACTATAATCACTAGAAAGTAAGACAAGAAAATATGACATTATTTAATTTCAGGCAGAAGAATTTACATGACTAAGGGACATTAGAGAATCTAAAGTATTTAAAAAATTTCTAAGGTCTAAAGGAAAAAATCAAATTGCGAGCAGAAAGGACCAGCCAAGTGTGCCTTTACATGCAAAGTTCTTCGATAAGCGTGCCTTTGCACAAATTTTCCTCCAAAATCCACGTTTTCCTCAGAGTGGAGGGAGTAATTTTCTGGGACCACAAGGCACACTCCAAGACATTGATCCCACACTTGACACAACCTAAGGACAACATCCCAAGCCTCCTTAGGAACTAAAATGAGCACATAATGGAATAAATGTGGTGCACAATGAAATCACCCTCCTCTCCTGGGTGACCATACACAATGTACCAAGCGAGGGAAGGAGGATTTGAATTCTCCTATAAAAGGCCACAAAGAGATGAACAATATGAGAGCACATTGTTATGCTGGCCAAAACTGCCCCAAGGAATACCAGAATTGTGTGATTCGGAGTAGAGATAGAGGGGACTCAGTTGTTAACCATCTAACAACTCTAGTCGACTATAGTAGAGTGAGAGATACTTTGCGCCAAGGCAGCTTGGAAGTAAAGACATCCTTGCATCGGGACTTGGAGCTCCATAGTTCCAAGGGCCTCTTGGGAAGTGGGTTAATGTTTCATCCTCATTTCCTACCAGCACTCAATAATAGGGGATGTAAGCACCGCCATTTGGATTATTGAAGGTGTTTGACTCTATTTAGAGCTTTTGTTTTGTTTTTTTATTTTTTATTTATTTTTTATGTTTTAATATGCATGCTATTTCTCTATCTAGTATGTTTATGTTTCAACATGTTCCACTAACTTGCTTGAATCCATCTATTTTCTTCTTGTGACCAATAACTTAAGAGGGAAAAAACACCCCTCTTAATCAAGTTTGATTTCGTACATTCGTGCGCCAAACACACAATCACAATAATTATCTTGGATATAAATATTAGCTTTAATCTATGAAAACTTCTATGAATATTTTGGCATATTTCAAGCAGGTTAAATATTTTCCACCCACCTAACAATTAGTGATAATTAAATTAAAATTATGGAAGTTCAATAATAATAATACTTGTGCATGGTAGAAAAAAGCTGGAAGGAGAAATGAAGTACATTAGGCTTTCCTACATACTTTCAGTTTTCACCGTCGTTTCCGAGGATATTGCCACATGCATTGATGCAAACTATGGTCTAGGGTTGAGGATATCGATTCTCTCATCGAAAGTGGATTGACTCCAGTTCTGATATTTTCTACAAAGAATTGGGTTTTATTTTGTATCCATGTGGTTATAACTCCCAAAGGAAAGTTTTGGTATGGAGAGGGGGTGTTTCTTTGCTTCAGGGAGACACATGAATATGGATACAAGAATCTCCCTTTAAGTAGGCCCTTCTAAGCCTGCAATGCCATCAGATGGTTGGCTTGCATGGAATTAGAGAAATTTTGAGGTCTAAAATGGGCCTTAAAACAAATATGTACAACCAAAATCATCTTTATGAAAACCAATATGATTCAATATGATGATGTCAACCATGGGGGAGTATTCACCATTTTTGGAGTAAAAAATTAAAAAGGTTAAAAAATAAAAAATTAAAAAAAGTATTTTTTCAAATCGCATTGTCAACTTATCTCCCTACGGTTTTACTCAAATTTAAAGTTTTAGCACTCACCTAATGAATAATTTAATTACTCACCCAAGGAGTACCCATGTTGCATAAATTTGATGGACATTGCTACACAAAAAATATAAATACATGAAAAATGTGATTGCAATCACGTTTTTTACATCTGAATTATGTTGTTCTCCTACATAACTACAGATTATTGGTATCATGGTAGTCTTCTCTTTATATATTTTTATTTACATGTCCTCAACAGGTTCAGGGTATAAAAAGTTAGGTCTTGAACTGGTTGAACCTTTGCAAAACCAACCTCGCAAACCCCAATAACTTTCCATGGTGGAAGAAACGAAAGACGAGGGAGCATGATTTCCTTTCAGAATATTACTCAAGGAAGCCCTCAAGTGAAAAAGGAACGCGATGATGGATAATTTTTCACAAATCCTGCGGTGTCTACACACAGGCGACGTATATTCACCCAACAGACACTCTGTAGGCACCACTACAAAGGTACAAGTCAACTTAGACATTCCCGTATTTTAAGGCCATATAGATGCAATCATTTTAGATAGATGGTTAAATATGTTGGAAGGGAATTTTTTGATTAATGACTTTTCCCATTATGAGAAGATTACTTTTGCACTCCTCAAAACAATCCCACATGTCAATGAGCTATGGGAAACATACTGTGAAGAAAGGGATGAGAGAGAACCCTCATTGTTATCAGTCACACCCACTTGGAATTATTTCTAATATGCCATAAAATAAAATTATTACCCCATGGGGAGCTATGAGGATATTTACATACAACCAACGATGTTGTAATAGCAAAGGGAACAAGATGTGCATGAGTTGGTGAACATTTTCCATACCTTATGCAGAAAGTTGGGTATCAAAGATACAGAAAAAAATATGGTACTCAAGTATCGTATTTTCTTTCATAAATACATTCAGGAGGAAATGGAGTTCCTTGACATCACCTCGTTTTATACAACATACCACTATGTTGCCAATATTGAGCATAAATTTAAATAGAAGAAGAGAGACTTTGGATCAGTGAATCTAAAGCAAGGGAAAGGTGCCTCCAAACCAGAGAATAAAGGAAAAATCCAAGGCGGGGTGACTGAGAAAAAGTTGTTGAAGCCGTAAGAAAATAGCAACAACATTTATACAAAGAAGGACACAGAGAAATGGTGTGAGTTCCATAACAACCCCACTCACAACACAAGTGAGTGTCGAGCCAAGCAGTCACTGGTGGTTGAACTGAAGGCTTCTGAATCATATGCATGTTCTGAATTTGAGTCATAAACCAACAAGAGGAATGAAAAAGGGAAGAAAATCACTGATGTGGAGCCCAATGCCACTGTTGCCACCACAAATATCCAAAATACTAAGCCTGAAGATCCAGAGGAGGGGGAGTGACTCTTCCAGTCATAAATGTGGGTGTATGGTTGTCCATTGTAGTTCATTATCGACAATGGGAGCCAAAAGAACATCATATCACCATAGGTCGTGAAGCAGTTGGCCATACCAACCACACCACACTGACAATCGTACACTATGAGGTGGCTTTAGTAAGGAGGAGATCTTCGCATCGGTCAACAGTGTCGCCTTCCCTATAGCATCAAGCCTTTCATATATGAGATATTGTGTGATGTTGCTCCTCTTGAATTTTGCGATGTATTATTAGGCCAACCATACTTGTGGAATCATCATGGTGTGTATGAGTCTAGGCCTCACACTTTTATTATTTATTTGTGCAATAAGTTATAAAAGATACCGAAGGAAGCACCTACCACCATCTCTTTGATCTCTGTGAGGCAATGTAGTAAGATCATTTCCTAGACCAGGAAATTTGTCTTCCTTATGATTCACCCTCAAGGAAAGAAGAATATCATGGCCACATTCATAGCCTCCAGATAGATCTCCTCTTCACGGAAACAATAAAGCCATGCTTGAGGTACATGTTTTTCAATGGATCAATTTGTAAGCATAGAAAGCCTCTATAGTGTGCACTATTTTACTAGGAATTAATTCTCAACATAGGGAATCACTCAAAATTTCATCCTATTCTTTAAATGAGTTTTCGTGACTGAGAATACAAGTTATAGCAGAATGGGGATCCTTTCAGAAGTTTGCAAGAAAAATTATTGAGCAACAACATATCATACCATGTTGTAGCACACTATGGGGTACAAAGATATCATATACAACATTGATCACAGTGAATCCATTTTTCCATGAAGGAAAAAGCCTCTACATCATTTTTCTCATCGTGATCACATCGTACTTCATCCTCAACTAGAGACATTTCCTGCTAGATGGAATTGGGGGCCTATTAGCGGTATCTTCGCACAACATTATGAGGCTAGAGTCTATTTCCAGTGCGCCCCTCAACTCAAGAAGAGGATCCTTAATGAGACCTTGAGTGTTGTCGAGGCATAAAAATAGAATGCTTAAAAAACATGAAATATGGTAAAACACGGGAGAGGCAAAGAGTAATGAGAGGGGCCCATTTCAATTGGAGGGGGAAATTGCAATGTGGAAAAAATGACGTAAATTCCTATTTAAATTATCGATAAAGATAACAGGGGATCTCAAACAGGGGGACATTTTTTTATACGAGGGGTAGCAAGCCCAACTGTAGAGAATTTATCCAAATAGAGGGAGGACAAAATTCTTAATTGAAGGATATATCACTTGGAATGAAATATTACAACTTTGACTTCTAAAATTTGAGTAAAAATATGTTTGTATTCAACTGTTAGTGGGAGGATATTGAACCATTACTTTTTAAACTTGAGGGGAATAGAATTAAGATGGTGGATGAGATTACCTAGAGGCATTAGAGAGTTGAGTAAGTGAGAGATTTCATGTGCTTTCCCATGCCCGAAAACAAATCCCCTCTTCCTAAAAAAAATTTCCTCTCCTACTTTATCTCTAATTCAATAGGAGTTACCAATAAATTAAGACATACAATAGTATTGTTTAGATAAAACATAGTGGAAACCTATGAAGATGAATTCGAACCCAAAGCATAAGATGGCTAGGATAGGAAGACTGTGTGCTACCCCTTCGTTGAAAACGGAAACAAGAAGACCAAATAGGTAATGTGGGATTGGGTGAATCACAGAGTCTTCCATAGAGAGGCTGTTACAATCCTTCTTGGGACGACTCAACATAACCAAAATAATTTTTGTTTCCATGTTAACAAAATCCTCCACATGAATTTTATGAGACAAGGACATCTAGTAGTGTACTGTCATTATGAACGACCATCTAAGGTTAATGAACTTGTATTATTAATACAGTTTGCGACGAGCATTGTCGTCACCATTAATTACTTGAGGTGGTGGTTCTATTTCCATGTTGATTCTATCCTCATGTACATTGAAATGATTTATTACTTCGTTAGATGCTCTGTGGGTCCCACCATGATTGGGGAAATGCTACTAAGTACATTAAAATTCACTAATTTATTTGAGACTATTTTAATCAAATGAGAATATTATTTCATAACTTCTTTGTCAAATAAAAAATTGTGAATGATAAATTTCACATATGAGAAGTCTCCTTAAATAATGCTAATATGACTTCAACCAAAAATACATTAACACGAAATTAAGAAAATATTTATAAATAAATTCAAATTTATTAGTTTATTAATATTTTCATTTTTAATATAAAATTGTTAATTATTTTTATTTTTATTTTATTTTATTATAAGACCCTTATAATTTTTAAGAAGTTAAAAATAAAAATGTGAACGTTAATCCCACCGAATATCCAGTTTGTCATTGTGAAAGTTAAAGTGGGTCCACAAATCACATTTAGTACCCACGTGGCATTTAAATTGAATAAGGGAGAAGGCAAGTAGACGTTGATTTATTTATCCGTTGTTGAATTCAATTCTGGTAGGTTTTCAATTCTTGCGGGGTTGCAACATTGGTTATTTCTCATAGAGAGATTTGGCAGGGAAACATGAGAGACTGTTTGCAGAGCAAGAAGAGTTCGATTATATGGGCACACTAAATTAGATTATGAAAAGTTTACGTGTCAAACTTGTGGTTTCAATTAATATAAACTAATTTTTTTTAAAACAATCATTTAAAGACTACTCCATCAAGTTTGTTAAAAAAAATAACAATTTATTAAAAAAACAACTATTTATATTAAATATTAATTAGGTTTTTCTATATTTTTATTATTTTTAGTTTTATTTTTTGACCGTTTTAATTTTAAGGATGTTGTGACTTATATTTTTGGATTATTTTATAATTGTATTTAATTTTTTACCCTTTTTTTGACTCCTTGGGGTCTTGACTGTTGCTTCTCTCTTCATGGTATAAATGTGTATGTCAGATCAGCCATTCCTACGCGTCCGTTCCAAAAATTCCTTATGTGATTTCCCCGAAGATTTATAATTAAAAAATTAAATATTAATATTTTTAAATTTTTTATATTTAAAAAAAGAATAGATATACTATTATTTTTCTTTGACTCAATATTTGTTATTTGAGAATTTTCAACTATGATAATATTTTAAATTTTAATTAGTAAATATTTTCCACTATAAGATTATATTATTGTGAATCATTCAATTCTTTAAAGTACTTTCTCTTGAAATTTTTTATTTAAAACCACAGATAAATAAAGAAAATAAATATCATTTTTGGGATTCAACTGCTTTAAGTAAGTCATTTAATTATGACCATTTCCATGAAAGGTAATTGTAACTAACTAATTTTTCATGATTTTTGAATAGTCTTCTTATTTTAATTTAAAATATCAAATTGTCCAAAACTCTATTTATACTAAGTGTTAGATCAAATTTATTTAAATTTAATTCAAAAAAACCTTAATAAAATATATTAATTTACATTTTGACAAAAAAAATTAATAACAAGTTTAAGTTTATTAATTATTATAATAAAAACATTGATATTATCAAAATTAATTTCTTTTAATAAATTAATATGGAATAAGCTCCTTGTGATTTTGAATAAATTAAAATTGACCAATAACATTATCAATTTTTTTTATTTTTATTTTTTATTATTTGACAGTTAAATATTTTTATTTTTATTTTTTTATTTTATAAGAACGTTATAATTTTTAAGAAGTTAAAAATAAAAAAGTGAACGTTAATCCCACCGAATATCCAGGCTGTCATGTGATTGTGAAAGTTAACTTGGTTCCACAAATCACATTTAGTACCCACGGCTGCATTTAAATTGAATAAGGGAGAAGGCAAGTAGACGTTGATTTATTTCAAATGCTTTACCCGTTGTTGCATTCAATTCTGGTAGGGTTTCAATTCTTGTAACATTGTTTATTTCTCATCGAGAGACTTGACAGGGAAACATGACAGACTGTTTGCAGAGTAAGAAGAGTTCGAGAGAAAAAAAAGAAGAGAATCTTGTGCCACTGCCAACAACACCAAATATGGCTGAGAATCCAGAGATATCAGCTTCACCTTCCTTGGAGGTACCTGCGAGTTTTCACGATGAGAAGCAACCTCAACAACAACCCCATTCATCACCCATTGCGCGAATCCACCATCTGCGTCTGCGAGAGTTGGGTAAGACGAGATCGCTGCCAAATATTTATAAAGATTATCATGTCCACACATTTCCCTCTGTCAAAATGGGTTTTATCAGTTTTATGGTGGCAGGGGTTGACATAATACTTGTTGTTCATTCCTATAACCACGTATTATGTCAACCTGCTTGAAATTTCACCTGCTTGCTGGAAAAGCAATGGAAACCCCATAACCTTCCATGTGGGTGGGCATATTAAATCTGTGTGTTACAATTACCATGACAATACCTTTTTAATAGCGTATGAGGTGTATCAGCAACGAATACATGGAAGGGGCCAAGTGGATATAATAAGTCTCGAAATCGCCCCTATACAAGCAGGAGGAAATCCAATGGTATATTTATTTAGAACAAAAAAAACTAAGTATTTGTTTTATTTTCAAAATAAATTTATTGTCTAATTATTATATTATTATTAATGTTTAAAAAAATATACTTAGATAAATTATTATTATTAGATAGTTATGTTTTTGTATTTCTTTTTTCTTTTAAGTTTTTTTTATTTTTTTTTAATGATTCAGTGTAATTTATTGTTATAAGTGATATTATCATTTGAAAATGTTATCAGATTTTATTATTTATGACAATTTATTATTTGTTATACTTATAGAAGTATATATATTTATAGTTATTTTTATTTCATCTTATTATATTTTAAAATAAATTATATGTTTTTAATTATTAGGTCTATTTAAATTATATATCTAAAATAAATAATATTATTAAATAATAAAATAATATTGTTTTTCAGGGGAAAGGAAACTCATACTTTCATTTATACTGAAAGGAAAATATATTCATTCATCTATAATCAACTTGGTTTTTTGTGTGGCAAAAATTTTATATAGAAAATACTATTAGTAGAATGCTTACATTCTTCTTTTTCTTTTATGCTTCAACTTTCCATTAAGTGAATGAGGCATTATAGAGAAGAGCATTTTGTGCTACTGGTTTGTCTAGTGGGAGTGCAAGCCAATAGCACTGGTTTAGTATCTTGAGATTACATTTTCTTTGTCTAATTTTTGCATCAAATAAAGAAAAAGACCTTCCAAGTTGTCAACTATCCTATAGAATACAGAGGCATAAGACTAGTATAGAGGCCTAAGGCTTGTGTGCTTTAGCAAGTCATCATAACAAAAACAAAAGCCTACCATTTTCTTAAAATTGTAAGATGATTATGTTCCTATATATTTTTTTAAGATAAGATATATTTTTATTTTTAATAAATTGATTTTATGTAAATCATTTTTTCTTGTTTTAGAATGGTAAGTGTAATTTTAATGTGTAGTCTAATTTATAGACGAAATAACTTAGAGACGAAATGACGAAATGGATTTTTTCACTGCCATTTTAAGGTGTAGTCTAACTTATAGTCTAACTGATTTTTTTTAAGGTGTATTCTAACTTATATACGAAATGACATTTTTCGCGACCAATTTTCTTGCGTAGATTTTTATAAACTTGAGTTTAAATTGTAGATTTTTATAAACTTGAGTTTAAATTGTTTAATCTTCATAATTCTAGTGCCTCGAGGGTTTTTTAGGGTTATGAATCCATTTATACATTCAAAAATGTATTTTAAACAACAACAAAAATCTTGAAATTGTATTATGGGATTTTGGTGAATTTTTCTATAAGTTAGACTACATATGTATCATGAAGTGTTTTGATGATGTTTATCATGAATTGATGCATATCTACAAAATTTTTTAATATGGGAAATGTGAGATGTATCATGAAGTTTTTCGATGATGTTTATCATGGATTGATGCATATTAAATTTATATGGTTATATTAGTTATTATAAATTTAGAAATTCACATTACCACTAACGATTAGTCTTTAACTACTCCTTACCATTAATTCTTCATAAAATACTTGACTAACACTTTTAATTTTCACCATTTATGAGCCCTCTTGGTCTCCTGAGGGTGTCTGGAGCCACCTGGATCACCGTTGAAGGATCTCGGCAAATTTATGCATCATCGCTTTCCTTTGTTTCTCAAGGGCCTCCTCGAGAAATATTTTGATAGGATCTCCTACTCCCTTGTCTTTCTTTTCTTCCGCCATGGGAGGACGTAGCGGTTTGCGAGGCTGATCTTTCAAAGGTTCAACTAGATTGAGCCCTAACTCATTATACCCCGACCTCGTTGGGGACATGCAAATAAAAGTCAAGAACGAGCAGACCGCTCTAATACCAATGATCCAAATTTAATAATGAACGAAATATAATACATAGATAATAAAAAATATAGGGATGCAACATAAATACTATTTCCTTTCATTAATATTAAATACTGAAAATGCTTACAGATAAAATTGAAAGAAACTAGCTTTGGCGATGGTATCTTATCTCAAAGAAGAGATGTGGCAGCTACATGCCTCTGAACTATGTTACAATGAGGTTCGAGGGCCTACTTATTATTTAGAACGATGGAAAACCCTAAAAATCCAAAAACCTAACCCTAAGAGATGAAAACGCCAAACTATGGGCCCTGTTGGGGTAAATTGGTACATCAATTTTTCTGGAGTCATAACTTTGGCATACAGTCTTTGTTTGATGCACAAGATACCTCTTTAAAAATATCTATCCGAGGAATATAATTTCTCACGACGAATTTTGAGTTAAAAATTCAAATTTATCGAAGGTGAATTAAAAAAAACATCGTTTAGAGCCTCAAAACAGCTCCGAAAGTTCACGACTCAAAAATCTGTCAAAAATAGTAAATTGCAATACAATTAAGGAAACTGAAAACACTGAAAGAAACAATGGTGGGGTCCAAGTGGAATAGGCGGGTGGCCACCAATATCCACCTAGAACCATGTATAGGCCGACGTGAGGGCCAACTTATATAAAATTTTGTTTTATTATTTTTTAAGGAGCTGGTCTTAACATGTTTATAAGTTATAATAATTACAAAGACTGTAGTTCCTCCAAGTGTTTTCTTTGCTTCTTTTGAAGTAAAACTTCTACGAATACCACCCTTGAAATTAAAATTCTTGCTTCATGAAATTGAAATTCTTTTGGCACTTGCACCAATAGAGATTGATCCTCTTATCTCAAGAAAATTACTAGAAAAACTCATGGGTTCATGGGCATAAGTATTGCAACTTACAAAAATATAAACAAGGACATGATACAAGTTCCCCATCTCCAAGGTAAGTTGTCCAACTTTCCATATGTCCCTTATTGAATAGCTTATTACCATGACAACCCTACAAGTATTTCCTCATCCTTTCTGGTGACCCATTTGTGTGTTGCTAAGTAAAAAATGGGGTTATTCATGGGCTTTGATTTCATCGTCTGACGATGTCCTGTAATTTTTGATTGTCCTATTTTACTACCAATGGCAGCCATGTATTCTTCTTTATAGTTACTGTCCTTTATATTTTAGTCATTGTGAATATACCTGTTGATCAAGGACAATAATTAGGCCGGTAATGCACAATACCATGTCATCATGTTTGTGTGAGTCATTAAATTTTTTCTTGAGCAAGATATGTGGTCCACCGTGAAAATTTGAGCATTCTAGAACTAAGGCAGATTAATAAAGCATTTCATGCTCACCTCTCTACCTTAGTCACATCTCTTCTTTAGTTTCACCTTCAGATTATAAGTTCATTTAGGGTATCAACATGTATTACGCATCCATACATATAGGACATATTACGGAATCCATAAATTTAGGGCTTGCTTGAAAAATTGTTAGGGCTTGAAATCATATTCCAATAATGTTAGGATCATGCTCATGAATTTTTCAACAATGCTAGGGTTTTTTTGATGTTAGGGCCATGCTTAGGTACCCATCAGGTGTTCATAAATTTTGCTCAAAATTCAAAGCTATAGGATTGGGTTGAAACTAGGATGGTTGTGTAGATCTCGTCTTCCTGATTCCAACGCCGTGAACGATTCGAAAAACCGATGTCGTATGAGGGAGATATTGTGTTCTCATCAAATTGCCAAACATGTAAATTTTGCGACAATTTGTCTAGGGTTGACTAGGATGCCCAGTCAGCAAAGTGGAGGTATAGTCAACAAAAAAGAATATTTTGAAGAATATTCCTTTCTTTGGGCCAATCATGGGTTGACATGTGTCACACTACTATTCGTTGAATGGGTTTTCAGAGGGAAAATCATATGGTGCCAGGTGGCCAGCATTGAGGCCACCACGTGTCCCTCAAGTGGTAATATAAAATTATTGAGGGTCCATAGGAATCGAACCTCAGACCACTGGTATGACACGCACAGGTCTCCACTGCTCGAGCTACATGTAGTTCTTAACTACAATGAGATTCGAGTTATATTTGATATGTCTTTCAAATCACGTTTGGGGTTAGAACCATCGGCAGTCCCAACCCACCAGTGGTTCCGTTGGAATAGTCACATGGAATATGTTACAGTGACAAACATTACGTAGTTATAAAACCTGACGGCAATATGTCACATGGCGATGTTACACTGTACAGTTAATGCAATGGTCAACACTAACCAATAGAACTCAACCCATAGTCTAAAATTTCAACTGCAGGTTTAATGCGAGTTCTACTCCGACAGTTCCACTAACCTTTATGAAGATGGTGGTTTGGGGTGCATGTGCCCAACCATCCAACCATAAAGTTTAATGTGACGATTATTTCTGGCAGAACTTTGGAGGGCACATTTTTTATGTCGGAAATCACTAATTCAACTCTAGATAAGTGGAGTCCTCCACTTTTAGTGGAGTTTTTCTAGGTGTAACTGGGAAAAAGAGTAGGAGACTCAATTTTCACCCATTCTAAGTCAATGAAGATTAATTTTTGAATAATTTGAGCATTCTGGAGCCATTGGTGCAGAGAAAATAACCATTAGATCACTGTAACTACATGTATTTGCTAAATTTTGAGCATAATGAAAGATGGGCATGCCATTGGGAGTTGGACCAGAAGAGGTAGCCCAGGAGGGGTGAATTTCTTCATCATGCCTGCTGTGTAAATTATATGTGGTGACTTATTTCTCTATTTTTCACTACCGTTTAGTGTTATTTAAGCTTGTTTTATGCTTCTAATTCACTAAAAATCATCTACATTTCATGGGAAAACTCCTCAATACTTAGGAAAAATAATGAGACAAGTATGCACATGTTTATAAACTGAAAATACACTTAGAAAAAAAAAACTAATATAGTCAATTTAGATCGTATTGGTATCAAAGCTAGAGTTTATTCTCTTGTGTTGTTTAGTGCAAAAAATTGTTTAACTGTTTACAAGTTTTTAGATGCTTACTAGGCTCAAGCTCAAAAGAGAAGAAGGAAATTTGGTGGAAGCAAAAGGGTCTCAAGAAGATCCAAAGAAAAGGAGAGAAAGATTTCCACAATCTCCACCACCTAGTTCACCTCGTAAAGAAGTAGAAGCTACATTAAGTATGCCTCATGAGGAAGGATAAATTCATGAAGAATTTGATTTCAAAGAGGAAGAAAGAGCGTTCAGGAAATAATTCCTTGACATGATTGAGATGGTTAGAATCCTTTATCAATAAAGGAATGAGAGATTTAAAGGAGAAGGATCTAAACCTCACAAGGAAGAACAATGATCTTCATAAGGTAAGAATGATGAAGATACGTCAAAGAAGGGAAATGGAGGAAATGGAGGCAATGGAGAGCCATCATCCTCACCCTCATCATCATCATCTTCTACTTATTCTTCAGTAAATTAGCCACACAAGTCAAAGAATACTGGTAAAATTCATTTAAAAAAAAAATATGTTAAGTTTGAATTGCCATGTTTAATGTTGAAGTCAATGCAGAAAAGCTTGAAAATTGGATTAGGAAATTGGAGATATATTTGAGAATCCAGAACCTTCAAAATGATGATACCAAAATTCAATTAGCTTCATTGAGAATGGAAGGTGAAACACTTGTTTGGTGGGAAGCCAAGACAAAAGAGGAGATCAAGAAAAACGGTAAGATTATTCTATCATGGTCAGATTTCATTACTGATATAAAAAAAAGTTTTATAAATTATCTCATATGCAGAATGGCATAATGAATTGGAAGAACTTTAGGTAATTGAAGGGACAAAATGTGCAAGAATACACTAAAGAATTTAGGAGAAGACATCTCTTATTAGGGGTAGATTTGCAGAGCTAAGATACTTTGCTGAAGCATATAGGAGGCTTACATAGCTACCTAAAACATACTATTCTCATTTTTAACCCCACCAGTCTAGATGAAGTATGTATTGAGGCCACACATCTAGAAGGTAGAGGGAAGAACATTTATTAAGAGGGTAGAAAGAAACCTTTTAAGGGTAAAGTCAAAGAGAAGACCTCGAAAGTTAAAAACAAAAAGAATGCATTTGTTAAGAAAGAGGGAGAAAAAGTGGTTTGTAAAAATTGTTCAAAATAAGGCCATGATGAAACTCATTGTTGGAAATTACATCCTAAATGAGGCCCAAGAAACCCAATAACAGAGGGAAACAGAAAAATTCTACTACAACTTCACATGATTTAGCAGATGATTCAGGTGATGAATCTAAGATTACATCCATGGGATTGAAGAACATGAAGGGAAAATAAATTGAAACTAAACCTAGTACTAGTACGTCAAACTATCACATACATACTCCAAATGAAGAAGAAAGAATAGAATTGTTTCTTGTGTGGGTCATATCCTAGCATAACAAGGTTGACACATTGTTTGAAAATGGTTGAAAATAAAATTCGATATATGAAGACTTGGTCAAGAAGCTTAACCTTGAGACCATACCACATCCAAAACCATGTCCATTGTGTTGGATTTGTAAGGATGCAAATTTACAAGTTTCAAAGAAATGTATATTGTGGTTTGCAATCACTGCAAAGTTTGTTGACATAGATGAATTAGATGTGGTTTCGCATAACATAGTAAGTATTGTGTTGGAGAGTCCTAACTTGTATGACATTAAAGAGATCTTCCATCGCCATGAGAACAAATATCATTTATTAAAATATGGAAAGGAATTCATTGTTAGAGCACATCGCGAGAAGACAAACATTACTATGGTAAATGTTGGACATGTAAAGAGGCTGGTAAATTCAAGTAAGAATTTTGTTCTTCTTATGATTAAGCCTAAATCTGATGTTAATCATGAATAATTTGAGGGATGTGATCCTAAGTTGAAATCAGATTTATATGATGTAGTTAATTCACATCATGAGATGTTTTAGGAGCCAACGTGATTTCCTCCAAAAAGAGAGATTCAACATGAGATTCAGTGGAAGAAAGATTTTCCTCTACCAAACATCAGTATGTATCACATCTTGATAATGGAGAATGTTGAAATAAATAGGCAAATAAAAGAGATGTTGGATAAAGGAATCATAATTCCAAGCACCTTGCCATGTGGTTCACCCATAGTCTTGATACCAAAGAAAGATGGGACTTGGCACATGTGTGTAGATTTTCAAGCTTTAAACAAGATTACGGTAAAGAATCATTACCCACTCCCAAGAATAGATTATTTTCTTGATCAGAAGAAAGAAGAAAATTTTTTCACTAAGTTATATTTACGAAGTGGATATCATCAAGTAAGAATTGCAGACAGTGATATATGGAAAACTACATTCAAAACCAAACAAGGACTCTTTGAGTGACTAGTTATGCCATTTGGTTTGTGTAATGCACCGAAAACTTTCATGCGTGTTATGGATAATATTTTGCGTCCATTCCTTGATTACTTTGTGATTTTATACTTAGATGAAATATTTATTTTTAGCAAGACAAGAGAATAACACGTCTTTCATGTGAATAGAGTGCTTGATATTTTGAAGAAGGAGAAATTGTTTCGTAAGATGTCAAAGTGTGAGTTGGGAAAGACTTCTTTGGGCTATTTGGGACATATTGTAGGAGGATGAGAGTTGAGAATTGATCCTTCTAAAGTGGAAGCCATTGTGAATTTTCCCACACCCAAAATAGTAACCAAGGTAAGAAGTTTCTTAGGTGAAACTCAATATTGGAGAAAGTTTATTACTAAATTTTCTTCCATCGTAGCTCCTATGCATGTAGTGACAAGTGTGAAGAAATGATTCCAATGGGGAGGCAAAAAAAAACAAGCTTTCGAAGCTTTAAAAGACAATATTAGTTCAGCTCCAGTCCTTGCATTACCAAATTTGATTAGGAGTTCATAAATTTTGCTCAAAATTCAAAGTTACAGGATTGGGTTGAAACAAAGATGGTTGCGTAGAACTCGTATTCATGATTCTGTTGCCGTGAATGGTTCGAAAAACCGATGTCATATGAGGGAGATATCACGTTATGATAAAAAATACCAACAGGTATGATGCACAATAATCAAAGGAATTATTCTAAGGAATATTTCTTCCTCAGAGCCAACTACAGGATGACAAGTGGTGAAATTATATTGGTCAGTTGGTTGTACAGGTTTTAGAGATGGAAAATCATAAGGTGACACATGGCCAGCCTTGAGGCTACCACGTGTCCCTGTAGTGGTGTAGTAAAATTTTGGTGAGGTCCATAGGGCTCAACTCAGCAACCTTCCTACGGGCACACAGACAGGTTAGCACTCGCTCTACACAATGTTTCTTAACTATGATAGTCATCGACTTATATTTATAGTTCAATACAAATGGAGTTAGGGGTTGGAGCCGCTGATGGTCCAACCCACCAACGGTTACGTTCGTGGTGATCACATGCAAACATTAAATTTTAACCTCCAAAAACTCCATCTAACGGTTATGTTAACCACCCGCCAGCCTATCTGCAATGCTATCACATGCCATGTTGTTAAACGGTTAAACCCTCTACGCGGTCTTTGTAAACTCCAACTGCAACTACAGTTCCAAAGTTTTCCACCACAGTTTATGCCTTGGTTCCACTGATGGTTGTGGCCACCATGTGGTTTGGGGTTGGCATGTGGCCACCCCAACCATTAACCTTAAACACCACGGTTTATTTGGAGAAATTTTGGAGCACGCCTATTTTTGGGTATATTTCACTAAATCAACTCCATTTAAGTGGAGTTCTCCACTTTTAGTGGAGATTTTCTAGGTGTAACTGGGAAAAAGAGTAGGAGACTCAATTTTCACCCATTCAGAGTAAATGAAGAGTCATTTTTGACTAATTAGAGAATTTTGGAGCCATTGGTGTAGAGAAAACAACCATTAGAGGCTTGTAACTACATGTATTTAAAAAAAAAATTGAGCATAGTGAAATATGGACATGTCATTGGGAGATGGACCAGCAGATGTAGCCCAGGAGGGGTGAAATGCTTCATCGTGCGTGCTGTGTAAATTATTTGTGGTGACTTATTTATTTGTTTTGCACTATTGTTCAGTATTATTTGTGCTAATTTTGTGTTTCTAATTCATCTAAAATCATCTAAATTTCATGGCTAAAATCCTCAATCCTTAAGCAAACTAATGAGACAAGTATGCACACATTTATAAACTGAAAAGACACTTAGCACAAAAAAACTAATACAGTCGTATAATATCAGATTGGTATCAGAGCTAGAGTTTATTCTCTTATGTTGTTTAGTGAAAATAATTGTTTAACTGTTTGCAAGGTTTTAGATGCTTACTAGGCTCAAGCTGAAAAGAGGAGAAGACAAATTGCTGGGAGTAGAAGGGTCAAAAGAAGAGCCAAATAAAAGGAGAGAAATATTTCCACAATCTCCACCACCTAGTTCACCTCCTAAGGAAGCAAAATCTACATTAAGTATGCCTCACGAGGAATAAGAAATCCATGAAGAATTTGATCCAAAAGAGGAAGAAAGAGTGTTCAAGAAAGCATTCCTTGACATGACTGAGATGGTTAGAATCCTTTATAAATAAAGGAATGAGAGACTAGAAGGAGAAGGATCCAAAATTCACAAGGAAAGATAGGGATCTTCAGGAGGTAATAATGATAAAGATAAGTCAAAGAAGGAAAATGGAGGAAATGGAGGCAATGGAGAGCCATCATCCTCACCCTCATCATCATCATCCTCTACTTCTACTTTAGTACATCAGCCACACAATTCAAAGAACACTGGTAAAAGTCCTTTTTTAAAACTTGATGTTAAGTTTGAATTGCCAATGTTTAATGGTGAAGTCAATGCAGAAAAGCTTGATAGTTGGATTAGGAAATTGGAGGTATATTTGAGAATCCAAAACCCTCAAGATGATGATACCAAAATCCAATTAGCTTAATTGAGAATGGAAGGTGCAACATTTTTTGGTGGGAATCCAAGACAAAGGAGGAGATTAAGAAACATGGTAAGATTATTATATCATGGTCAGATTTCATTACTACTATAAAACAATTATTTTATCCATTAGCTCATATGTAGAAAGCCATAATGAATTCGCAAAACTTTAGGAAATTGAATGGAAAAAATGTGCAAGCATACACCCAAGAATTTAGAAGAAGAGCTCTCTTATTAGGGGTATATTTGTAGAGCGAAGATAATTTTCTCAAGTACATAGGAGGCTTACATAGCTACCTAAAAAATTCTATTTTCATCTTTAATTTCACCAGTCTAGATGAAGTATATGTTCAGGCTACACATCTAGAAGCTAGAGGGAAGAACATTTTTGAAGAGGGTAGAAAGAAACCTTTTAAAGGTGAAGCAAAAGAGAAAACCTCAAAAGGTAAAAGCAAAAAGAATGCATCTGTTAAGAAATAGGGAGAAAAATAGGTTTGTAAACATTGTTCAAAATAAGGCCATGATGAAACTCATTGTTGGAAATTACTTCCTGAAATGAGGCCAAAGAAACCCAATAAAAAAATGGAAACAGAAAATTGCTGCTACAACTCAACATGATTTAGGAGATGATTTGAGGTGATGAATCAAAGATTATAGCCATGGGATTGAAGAACATGAAGGGAAAAGAAATTGAAACTAAACCCAGTACTAGTACATCAAATTGTGACACACATGCTCCAAATGAAGAAGAAAGAATTGAACTATTTCATGTGAGGGTCATATCCAAGCATACCAAGATTGACACATTGTTTGACAGTGGGTCACAAGAAAAATTGATCTCTAAATACTTGGTAAAAAAACTTAACCTTTAGAACATACCACATCCAAAACCATATCCATTGGGTTGGATTTGTATGGATGAAAATTTATAGATTTCAAAGAAATCTATATTGACACGAAATAAATATTCCATTGCCATGAGAAAAAATATAATTTATTCAAATATGGAAAGTAGTACATTGTTATAGCACATCGCAAGAAGACAAACATTGATATGGTAATGTTGGACAGGTAAAGAAGCTGGTAAATTCAGGTAAGAGTTTTTTTCTTCTTATGATTAAGCCTAAAGTTGATGTTAATAATGAATCATTTAAAGGATGTGATCCTATGTTGAAATCATATTTATATGATTTAGTAAATGTACATCATGAGATGTTTCAGGAGCTAACAGTATTGCCTCCAAAAAGCGAGATTTAATGTGAGATTCAGTTGCAGCAAGATTGTCCTCTTCCAAACATCGACATGTATCGCATATCGATAATGGAGAATGTTGAAATAAAGAGGCAAATCAAAGAGATGTTGGAAAAAGGAATCATACGGCCAAGAATTTTTCCATGCGATTCACCCGTAGTATTGATACCAAAGAAAGATGGGACTTGGCACATGTGTGTAGATTTTCGAGCTTTGAACAAGATTAAGGTAAAGAAATGTTATCCACTCCCAAGAATAGATGATTTTCTTGATCAGATGAAAGAATAATTTTTTTTCATTAAGTTAGATTTACGAAGTGGATATCATCAAGTAAGAATTGCAGAAAGTGATATATGGAAAACTTCATTCAAAACAAAAAAAGGACTCTTTAAGTGGCTAGTTAAGCCATTTGGTTTGTGTAATGTGAAAACGACTTTCATGTGTTCCATGGATAGTGTTTTGCATCCATTCCTTGATGACTTTGTGATTGTGTACTTAGATGACATATTGATTTTCAGCAAAACAAGAGAAGATCATGTCTTGCATGTGAATAGAGTGTTTGATATTTTGAAGAAAGAGAAACTGTTTCTTAAGATGTCAAAGTGTGAGTTTGGAAAGACTTATTTGGTCTATTTGGGACATATTGTAGGAGGAGAGTTGAGAATTGATCCTTCTAAAGAGGAATCCATTGTGAATTGCATTAGGCGAATTTTGAGGTATAAAATGGGCCTCCTAAGGAAATTATAAAATAATAGTGGAAATAATAAGGTAAGATTTAATAACATCATCAAATTTTAGAAGGAAAAAATAAAAACCTACTTTTTCAACTCATATTTTCAACTTATCTCCCAAAGTTTTTACTCAAATTTCAAGAGAAAGTACTTGTTCGATGAAAAAATTAATTCCTCATCCAAGGAGTACCCATGTTGCATACTTTCTATGGACCCTGCTACATGAAAAATTAGAAATATATGAAAACATGATTACAATAACGTTTTTTCATGTATTTCTCCTTTTTCACGTAGCAGGGTCCATCGAAAGTTTGCAAAATGGGTACTCCTTGGATGAGGAATTCAATTTTTCATCCAACAAGTACCTGCTTGAAATTTAAGTAAAAGATTTGAGAGATAAGTTGAAAATACGAGTTGAAAATGTAGTTTTATTATTTTATTATTTTTTAATATTTTTACCCTTTTACTTAAAAAATGGTGAATCATCCCCCATGATTCACATCATCATCTTGAATCCTATTGGTTGTTATAAATTTTATTTTGGTTGAAAATTTTTCTTAGGAGGCCCATTTTAGACCTCAAAATTCCCCTAATGGACCCACACTCAAAACAATAACCGAGGTAAGAAGTTTCTTAGGTGCAACTCAATATTGGAGAAATTTTATCGCTAACTTGCCTCAATTGCCTTAGTTTCCATGGATTACATTACCTTGTAATTGAAGTCCCTTAGCTAAATCCATGCCCAATGGTAGGCTTCATACATTATTCTACCTGAAAAATCACTTCAAAAAAAAAAAAGTTTAGCCATTTGCAATATAAGTTTTACCTTGAGAATTTCATTCTTCCTCTGAGAGAGCCCTCTTCAATTGGAAGGGTTGATTTCCAATCTAAAGTGGTTTTAAATAGTTGTGCTAGGTTAACAGTTGAACAACCCAGTTGGTTCCAAGTTAGTCATTACAATACATTTCACATTGCCCATATTAAAAAAACCATAAGAAATAACTAAATTATAAATTTAATTTAAATAATTATTATTATGAATTATAAAAAACATAAACATACTAGTTAAACATTTATACATTTCAAAAATCATATAAGAATATTCTTAACCTTGGAGATTCACCCTCACTTTACAATGTAAATTCATAACTTATAAATAAACATTGTTACAAGACCATGTGCCAATATCATGGCTTAACAATACTACATGCCCATTATGACATAAGTCGATATGAGATTTTCTTCAATTAATTAATTTGAGAATCCAAAATACTTAAAGAAACATAATTGTTATCACTCTAAAATCAGACAAGAAAATATGACATTATATAATGTCAGGTAGAAGGATCTACAGGGCTGAGAGACATTAGAGAATCTAAATTATTTAAAAAATATCGAAGGTCTAAAGCAAAAAATCAAATTGCACACAGAAAGAACTAGTCAAATGCGCCTTTGCGAGTAAAATTCTTCTATAAGCGTGCCTTTGCACGGTTTTCCCTCCAAAATCTGCATGCGTGATCCTGAGAGTGGCGGGAGTCATTTTCTAGGACCACAAGGCACACTCCAAGACATTAATCCCACACTTGAGGCCGCCTAAGGATAGCTGCCCAAGCCTCCTTAGGACCTTAAAGGAGCACATAATGGAATAAATGTGGCACACAATGGAATCACCCTCCTCTCTTGGGTCACCATACACAATGTACCAAGAGAGGGAAGGAGGATTTGAATTCTCCTATAAAAGGCCACCAAGAGATGAACAATACGAGAGCACATTGTTATGTTGGCCAGAATGTTGCCAAGAAATACAAGTAGTGTGTTAGTCCCGGAAGAAAAGATAGAGGGGGACTCAATTGTTGTCCATCTAACAAATCAGGTCCACCATAGTAGAGAGAGGAGACTTTGCGCGAAAGTAGTTTGGAAGGTAAAGGCATCCTTGCATCAGGACTTGGAGCTCCATAGTTCCAAGGGCCCCTTGGTTAGTGGGTTAAATTTTCATCCTCATTTCCTACCAGCACTCAATAAGAGTGGACGTAAGCACCATCGTTTGGACTATTGAAGTTGATTGAATCTATTTAAAGATTTTGTTTTATTTGTTTTAGTTTTAGTTTATTTTTTATGTTTGAATATGCATTCTCTTTCTCTATTTAGTATGTTTATGTTTCAACATGTTCCACTAACTTTCTTGACTCCATCTATTTTCTTCCTGTAAGCAATAACTTAAGAGGGAAAAACTACCCCTCTTAAGAAAGTGTGATTTGGTACATTCGTGCGCCAAGCACATAAACACAGGATTGGCGACTCCAGTAACTTTTATTTCCAAGATTATGTGGTTCTGCCTTTTTGTAAAGACCTCTGTCTTTGCTATGGAGTTGGGTTGGAACTGCCCCCTTCCTCTCCTTCACTTCTTGGTTCATCCCAAGTGATAGGCTAAAGCTGAAGAGCTCCCAAAAATTTACATTGCAGGAATTTTCGTGCCTTTCTTCTAGACAAGCATGCCCCATTACACTTATTCATAGGTGACCTGCGAGTAGAAATCACGCATGTTTCAGCCTTTTTCACGCGGAAAATAGAAGTAGAACTTTCTCCACTATTTCCATATTTTCTTACTTGTAAAGGTGACTAGAAGCCCATAATACATCTACCATCACTGGTTGAGGTGCCCTGCAACTTGCTAAAGCTCACTCTTAGTTGCTTTTAGTAGTTTACATGTTCATTTTATTTCAAGTTGATTTTTGCAAAGTTAACACATAGTTTAAGTAGGAGGAAAATTAACTTGCATTCTGAAATAATTTATTTTTTGAAAATTTAGGTACCAAAACACCTAGATAATTGGCCTAAGTAAGTGGCCCAATTCCACGCATGCCTAGCTAGTTCTTTTTTCTAGTGTAAAAGTCATTGGTTTAGTTCAATTTTTGCACTAGGATTTTGGGACCAGGATTGAATTGTCGATAGAAGAGCAAGTAATCTCTACTGCCTTTGCACCCTTCGATTATCATATGCAAGACTATGAACACTATCTATTCACAACTCACCATCTCCCTATAGTTCATAACATAGATTAACTAGGAAAAATTGAAAGCGGCCCATATCCGCACATGTTTTTCTTTTGAGCAAGGAATAAGAGAACACAGTTTAAATAGGGGATTTTGAAAAGGATGATCGCATATCCACATGTTCAAACTATTTTCTTGTTCACTTTTTGTTCAAACATATCCAACCCTATGTGAAGTAAAGACATCTAAACTAACTTAGCGAAGCTCACTAAATTTTCCCCATAGGAGCCACAAAAGAATTTATAGTCTAAGTTAGGACCAAGGGGGTAGGCATCAAATAAGCCACTTTGTTCATTATTCATCTTGAAACATAGAAGTTGATTTTTTAGGGAACTTTCAAATCTACCTATCAGCCCACGAAAAAGAAAACCCGAGTGTAGAAGAGACCCGATTCAGAGGGGGTTAGGCTTAGGGCCAATGCATGCGGTATCAGTTGGGGCTACTTGACCCGACTGATACTCTGTACTGTCAGCTAAATTACTAAGAAGCCCAAAAATCTAACACTGACGTGGGATAGAAATGCTTAGTGGCCAAAATTATGTCATCCTGTCCCTATAGGTGATGGTGCAGGCACCACTAGATCCTCTACCCTTACCTTGGTGGATTTTCTTTGGCTGATTGGGGGCGTCGCCAGTTATTTTGGGACGTTGTGCCTGGCATTCATAAGATATCTTCTCAAGGCCCAATTACATTTGAGTGTGTGAGGGCGATTAGGTATTCTAGGATTTGAGTATCATACGAAAACAACAAATAAACCATATTTTTTTATTGACTAATCACATAGGATTAATCTAAATAGAAAATTTATTTTATTTTTGCTTTGTTTTATGTATGCGATCAGATTTTTGCTTTAATGATAGTCTCTATCCTCTCAAATATTTCCAAAACCTTACTTATTTGACGCTAGAATGGACCCAATGGGACCTTATCGATCTAGATGTCTTTTGCACCTCCCCACATTACCGGGAGGGGTTCTAGGTCTTTCACCATTTAGGCATCAAATATGGAACACTACCACCCTTATTGGTTCATCTTTATTTGGGAACCCTAGTTGGTCTCCCAAAGCCACACCAGTGAACAACCCCACAGGGTCACCACACAACACTCCTCCCACAACCCCTAGCAGGTAAAGGACTTCTACCCATTTAGGAATCCAAGTGAACACACAACAGGGTACATCATAGAAAAACCCTATTCCTAACAATAACATTGTGTTTTCACGAGTCACAATGGATACAACCTCGCAGTCACCTTTTCTAGCTTCGTTAAATCTACCAGATTTAACCAAGTTGAAAAATGACCCCATTGCACACAACCCCATATGGCCTCCCATGCCCATGAAGCTCCCTTCATACATTCCAAAATTTGAAGGGAAGCAAGCGGAATGGGAAATAATTTTATGAATTTCCCCCTTTGTTGTTAGTCGAACAAAATCATTGATGATACTATTCGACTAAGATTGTTTCAACGCACTCTAACCAGAGTAACACGAAATGGTATGTGGGGAAACCCTCTGCTACACATGGAACCTTTACTATATTCCTGACCTATTTTCAGTTACCCATCCACCACGATTCCAGAATGGAGTTACTGACCCACTTTAGGCAAACCCCCATCATCCATATCTCGAACTATCTCCACGAATGGCAGAGAAGTCTTAGTTTGTGCAAAGCCTAGATTTCAAAAGATGTGGCGCAACAAAATACCATATCTGAAGAGGACACCATCAGTAAGGCCCAACAACCCGAGCTAATCTATACGTAGTCAGGGTATATTTACAATATCCTGCTGAACGCCGCGTGCCTGCAAACTTACAAAAAATTTCCAGGAACGTTGAACTCTAGAGATGGTTTAATTGGGTCATTGACACAAAATCACCTAAGCAGCAATGTTGAATACCCTGGTTACATGTATGATTCTACCCATAGCATACCACAAACCAGCTACAAAATTCATCACATTCATCACAAAATTTGACAAGTAGGGCATCATTGTATCACCATCAACATGGAGGAACCTATCCTCTAGCTCAGGGGACCCAGTACACATATAGACATGCCGGTAGAAGAGCTCGCCCCCAATATCCATTTACAAACCATGGACTGCAATATGCCCAGTACCTAGCACAAGAACTTCCCATGCAGAATAATGCATAGGTGAACTTTGTGCAACCCTCCCAAAACCAAATGCACCAACCATATAACTAGGAGAACCCAAATTATCCTCCTAACGCAGTTAAGAAAAAAGGGAAAAAAAAGCCTAAGGGAAATCCTGGATAGGGGAGAAACAATCAGCAATTCCCTTCATGATCTTTGGCTGGAGGCAACTCCAATCGAAATCAAAAGCAGGAGCCAAGAAACTCCCAGAGGCAGAAAAAAGGAAAATTATTTGGATAAACAACCCTTCTTCGATATGTGGTGAGAACAGCCATTACACTCACCACGACCCCGACCTCCCTGAACTGAAGAAGCTACAGAGTAACCGCGGATAGGGGGGATCCTCCCAGTAGACAACAATCATGGAGGAGACTTCCCCCCATTAAGGAATAGTTAGCACGCAACAACAAACCCCCGACGATTCGGGAAAAAATGTCCACGAAATCTACATGACTAGTGAAGAAATGTTTTTTAAGACACAGAATAAAAATTACAACACCCCAGCAGACACCAGTGTATCAAGGGCTAGTACCAGTGCACCAACAACACCTTTGAGCATATCAAAGGCTCCTATTGAACCTTTGCCAAAAATTGCTAAGGGACAAACTATGCAGGCAAGAAACTATTCCAAAGCAGCCCATAACTATAGCATTGAGGATAATCTAGCTCAATATCCCACCGCTATGTCAGTTCTGGAGGTGTTACATTCATTTCCAAAGCAGCAGAAAACCTTAATTTCCGCATTAGGCGCCACTGACCCTAACAATTCACGCCTAATGGCTTTTGATTTAGATAAATCCACCCCTAAGCTTCCTTCTATGGTCGCCTTCCATATACCAATGTCGGTCCAACGCATTAGCATTCACCGATGCATCATTGACAAAGGTGCATCCACATGCATCATGCCAAAGAAAGTTTGGCAGAAGTTAGGGTCTCCCGAACTAAATTCATCAGAGATCACGCTTAGAGCATATGATGGTTGCCCTTCATCCCCCGTCGGTCTCTACCAAAAAGTTCTGGTCTGCTTAGCCAGAAATATGGTCCTTATAGACATTTAAGTCTTGGATGCTCAATTGGACTACAATATACTTGTTGGCTGAAGTTATATGTATGCCATATCATCCATCGCCTCCTTCATATTCCGAATTATGATTTTCCCCCATGAGGACCCCATTACCACTGTCGGCCAATTAACGCATAGAGAAAATCGGCCCCTAACAAATAACTATGTCATTAAACCCTACATAGATACATCTATGGACACACTTACACGGTACGAAGAATATGGCCCCGGTTAGTTCAACCCATCATCCATCCTAGGGTCATTCCTAGGTGATCGCCCTATTATCCTAGAGCCATCATTTGGCATCATAGAGGCCCCAGTGTGAATGATTTCCAAATCAATCATTGAGGCCAATCAGGACACGGATACAAGCAGTAATGACACCGATTCCTTGGCCATGACAACCTCCCTTGACTATGTCGCCTCCCAAACTCCTTTCCTCTACCTCCTAGCTGGTTTCATATCCTAGCAAGTCTTGGCCATAGTGGTATTACCAAAGGTATCTTTCAAAATACCAGTTTGGTACCTAATTCCTACCACTGGGATGTGAGCCATGCACATCACCTCTACAGAGTTAGTGCCCCTTAGTCCTGAGGAGGCCCCACCCATTCAAGAGACTGTTGCAAACATCCATGGACAGGTAACTCCTACTGCAAAACCGATGATTACGACCAAGAAAAGAGGAAATAAGGTGGAAAGTCCCACCAAGAAATGGGAATCACCACATTGTGCCATATGTGACGTAGTATGACACCCTAACCACACCTGTCCAGAGCTAGACGAATTAAAATGACTCCTTAGCTCTGCGGTAAGCATCGCGGCTCCAAGTTACCGTAAAAAGGAATCTGCCACCAAAAGACAAGGAAAATCATTACATAATAATCATGCATGCACTATCTGTAGCAATTATGGACACTATACCCATCATTTCCCAGAGATCCCGTGATATAGGGATTCCTTACATGCCATTGAGTGATCCTATCAAGAGGATTCCTCCACCCAATCTTCTGAAGATGAACCTCATGCTATTCTATATTAGCAGGAGGAACAACAGTCGCTAGAAAGACTCTCATTCATATTTCCCCCTCCTATTGAACCCTACACATTGTGCAATGAACGTTGTCACTTCATTGAGGAATGCACAACCCTGGAACTCATCCACATATGGTGTCCTATTGAGCGCATTTATTATGTTATTTTGCAGGCAGCGCAATTCAAATGTCCTTTATGTGCCCACAATCACATTTTATAAAATTACCAATATATCCCTCGATTCTGCTTAGCGTTGGCTAGTTTGTGCTCAGCCATAGTCCACTTATCACAAGAAGATGGCTCAGACTAGGAATCTATGAACAACTCGATAACCCAAGAATATGTGACCAGTAGATCCATCCTCTTTCTGTCAGCTAAAAGGAGACCAACCAGGGAACCCTTAGTTACCCCCAAACGCTCTCTGTAGAGAAGACCGACATGTTCGTTATGTAAAATTCCCAATCATGTGGTAACCACTTACCCTAAATTAGAAGCACTACATTGCTGGTACCCAGTCACACCACCAAGTGCAGGACGGGAACCCCATATCTAGGCTATTTTTCCTAGTGTGTCAGCAAAATCACCATGAACATCATTATACCTATATCTTGATAGTTCATCCTCTAATTGATATGATACATACATTAGAAATTAAATGTGACGATCTCATAAATCGGTATAGAATGTATATCACCCCCAGGCCAACAACCCCATACCCACCTCGACATAATGGGAAAATTTGGACGGCGCACAAACCAAGCATGACCTAAGTGCAACCTAGGATAACATGCAAACAATGCAACTTGATTGGCCTCCAGGTCAATCAATGAATAGAACTGAAGCACCTGTCAAACAGTTTTCGAATAGTCTCTTCTCTCCCATAGAAACTTCTCTCTAACCAAGAGAAAATCATGCATACTTATTGCTTGATTTGTTCACACTTTCATCATACAATTAAATGTGAACATCTCCTAAATCTTAGAGTGGCAAGAGCAGCGTTAATTCTATGCTCCCTAAAATATCTAGACACACCCATGCCAAAAACTCGGAAATGGAAGCAGAATCTCTCATCTTCTACAACTAATCCTTTCCAAGCATTCATGTCTGGGACGAATACTAGTGTTGATTCCCACACAATCTACTCAGTTGGAACAGTGGTACCATGCACCATTTTCACTGGCCATAACAATGTACCAAAGGTATGCCCACTAATGGAGAAAATCAGGCACCTCTGCACCAGGCACAATTTCCACCAATGGCAAATTACACATCCTTACGAGATATCTAGCCTTGTGCTCACACAGGCTCCCATCATGGAAATTTCCCCCAAGCCACCATACACCTACCACGGAAAGGGGAACTTGGTTGCCTCATCCCCTTGAGTTACCACGCACGTCGATTACCGCGGATGGTTTGATCGAGTCTTTGCCCCAAGGTCACCTAGGCAGAAGTAATCAACATCACTGTGTTCAATGCTCCATAACTCCTAAGGCAGTGCCACACATTCGCACCACTAAAAAAATAATTTTCCAATGCCGGTAGGTATGCCCTCTCTCATCTTCTTTTTTAAGCACATGTCTTTCAAATAATATTTGAATAAAGAAGATGCTTTCACTTGGGGTATTTGTTTTTGAAAGTAGTGTGCAAACCATCCACAACTTCATCCACTAAAAGTTCCAAAGCAGGTATCATTCTACCCCCAGCATGATAGAGTCCCAGAAAAAATCTACATATCCTGACATCATTTCTCCATTAGAAATTAACCATAGGTTCCAAACACATGACCATGTTTATCATCACCTCACCTTGCACATGATAAGAATCCTCGATGGTCGATACAGCCTCCCCTCCATGTCGTTCGTCACCTAAAGTAGACCATATATCACAACAATAGTGATGCCATGGCCATACCACTGTAGTCCGCGCAGCACCTCATGCCCATTCACGTCCCATGCATCACGTCACATTTTACCATATCAAAATAAAACCCATTTCGCAGATGACCAGGTTGTGCAAGCATATTGAAAGCGCACTACCACGCCTCACATTTTTCCTACCATACCCCCATCATCATAACCCATCTATGACATTTTTTCATCCCCTTCATCAACATCACACATGAGATGAACCAATGGGGCCCCACCACTCAGAAAAATACTTTCCTCACATCATCAGTGAGTAAACACTTTAATGTTTTGGGGCACCCAACTCTATGTTTTTACAAACCAAACCCCATTATTTAATTCTTTTGGTATGTGTACAAAGACTGCAAACGGTGCACTACGTACCCCCACTCATCAATTCATTTTTTCTCCCATGAAAGCAGCCCCTGGTCACCCTTGGTCAGAGTATCACACCCTCATGCAAAAGCCATCATGACATTCATAACCATTTTATACCCACCCTGGAAATCATAACAACTCTAGGGTTTCCCCATAAGAAATAGTTATGTCTACCGCCAAGCTTCTTTTTATACTCCGACCTTGGGCCACTGAATCCCCATAGTCAATTTTTAGTCACCCCTCTCCATCATGCCTATGTTAAACCCATCACATACAGGATCCTAATCCTTCGTATCAGTGACCCCCTTGTTTGGTTGAGGCTTCCTTTTTGTTGACTTCAACACCTCTTTTCAAAAAAGGAAGCAGTACCTTGGACTGCCCCTCTCCAGAAAAGGGACATCCTCGGGTGGCACTGTGGGATACATCATTACTCACAAAAGTCATTGATCCTCCTGACATTCAACTACAACACAAGCCTTCATGTTAAGATGGTATCATACCTTACAACCATTGCACTTTGATCAAATTCGTCGAAGACCTGTGCCTTTATAAGCATCTCTTTCAGAAATTATTACACGGGAAGGTCCCCCCCAGCACCTATGCATACAATGCGCATTCATATTCCATACCAATTTTATGCATATGGGTACCACATTCTACCTATTTTCAAATAAAAAACACCTTTGAGGGCGTCAACAGTCGTCATCATCAACCAAGAGATCACTACCTTAATAGTGACATAGATAGAATATATATCTGCCAAATAGATTTGTTTAACTAGCCAAAGCATTACGAGCATGGGACATGCCCGCCTCGTATAAAATTTGTATATATTGTATTATACCATTACTTGCAGGGATCCCACAAGACATGGTCACTCTTCGACCCGGTGCAGGTTGTCTCCAACTCCGAGCTACACACAAGTCTCTCTCTCTCTCTACACACAGTACATAGAAAAGAAAATATAATGTATTTCGGCTATGCAGTTCTTCCTCAACCTCACCCATTAGGGGGAAACTATAATCACTAGAAAGTAAGACAAGCAAATACGAAATTATTTAATTTCAAGCAGAAGAATTTACCTGACTGAGAGACATTAGAGAATCTAAAGTATTTAAAAATTTTCTAAGGTCTGAAGAAAAAAATAAAATTGCGAGCAGAAAGGACCAGCCAAGTGTGCCTTTACATGCAAAGTTATTTGATAAGCGTTCCTTTGCACAAATTTTCCTCCAAAATCCACGTTTTCCTCAGAGTGGAGGGAGTAATTTTCTGGGACCACAAGGCACACTCCAAGACATTGATCCCACACTTGATACCACCTAAGGACAGCAGCCCAAGCCTCCTTAGGAACTAAAATGAGCACATAATGGAATAAATGTGGCGCACAATGGAATCACCCTCCTCTCCTGGGTGACCATACACAATGTACCAAGTGAGGGAAGGAGGATTTGAATTCTCCTATAAAAGGCCACAAAGAGATAAACAATATGAGAGCACATTGTTATGCTGGCAATAATTGCCCCAAGAAATACCAGAATTGTGTGATTCGGAGTAGAGATAGAGGGGACTCAGTTGTTAACCATCTAACAACTCCAGTCCACTATAGTAGAGAGAGAGATACTTTGCGCCAAGGCAGCTTGGAAGTAAAGACATCCTTGGAGCTCCATGGTTCCAAGGGCCCCTTGGGAAGTGGGTTAATGTTTCATCCTCATTTCCTACCAGCACTCAATAATAGGGGACGTAAGCACTGCCATTTGGATTATTGAAGGTGTTTGACTCTATTTAGAGCTTTTTTTTTGTTTTTTTTGTTTTAATTTAGTTTTTATGTTTTAATATGCATGTTATTTCTCTATCTAGTATGTTTATGTTTCAACATGTTCCACTAACTTGCTTGACTCCATCTATTTTCTTCTTGTGACCCATAACTTAAGAGGGAAAAAACACCTGTCTTAATCAAGTTTGATTTCGTACATTCGTGCGCCAAACACACAAACACAATAATTATCTTGGATATAAATATTAGCTTTAATCTATGAAAACTTCTATGAATATTTTGGCATATTTCAAGGAGGTTAAATATTTTACACCCACCTAACAATTAGTGATAATTAAATTAAAATTATGTAAGGTCAATAATAATAATACTTGTGCATCATAGAAAAAAGATGGAAGGAGAAATGAAGTACACTAGGCTTTCCTACATACTTTCAGTTTTCACCGTCGTTTCCGAGGATATTTCCACCTGCATTGATGCAAACTATGGTCTAGGGTTGAGGATATCGATTCTCTCATCGAAAGTGGATTGACTCCAGTTCTGATATTTTATACAAAGAATTGGGTTTTATTTTGTATCCATGTGGTTATAACTCCCAAAGGAAAGTTTTGGTATGGAGAGGGGGTGTTTCTTTGCTTCAGGGAGACACATGAATATGGATACAAGAATCTCCCTTTAAGTAGGCCCTTCTAAGCATGCAATGCCATCAGATGGTTGGCTTGCATGGAATTAGAGAAATTTTGAGGTCTAAAATGGGCCTTAAAACAAATATGTACAACCAAAATCATCTTTATGAAAACCAATATGATTCAATATGATGATGTCAACCATGGGGAAATATTCACCATTTTTGGAGTAAAAAATTAAAAAGGTTAAAAAATAAAAAATGTATTTTTTCAAATTGTATTGTCAACTTATCTCCCTATGGTTTTACTCAAATTTAAAGTTTTAGCACTCACCTAATGAATAATTTAATTACTCAGCCAAGGAGTACCCATGTTGCATAAATTTGATGGACATTGCTACACAAAAAATGATAAATACATGAAAAATGTGATTGCAATCACGTTTTTTATATCTGAATTATGTTGTTCTCCTACATAACTACAAATTATTGGTATCATGGTAGTCTTCTCTTTATATAATTTTATTTACATGTCCTCAACAGGTTCAGGGTATAAGGAGTTAGGTCTTGCACTGGTTGAACCTTTGCAAAACCAACCTCGCAAACCCCAATAACTTTCCATGGTGGAAGAAACGAAAGACGAGGGAGCATGATTTCCTTTCAGAATATTACTCAAGGAAGCCCTCAAGTGAAAAAGGAACGCGATGATGGATAATTTTTCCCAAATCCTGCGGTGTCTATCCACAGGCGACGCATATTCACCCAACAGACACTCTGCAGGCACCACTACTAAGGGACAAGTCAACTTAGACATTCCCATATTTTAAGGCCATATAGATGCAATCATTTTAGATAGATGGCTAAATATGTTGGAAGGGAATTTTTTGATTAATGACTTTTCCCATTATGAGAAGATTACTTTTGCACTCCTCAAAACTATCCCACATGTCAATGAGCAGTGGGAAACATACTGTGAAGAAAGGGATGAGAGAGAACCCTCATTGTTATCAGTTACACCCACTTGGAATTATTTCTAATATGCCATAAAATAAAATTATTACCCCATGGGGAGCTATGAGGATATGTACATACAACCAACGATGTTGTAATAGCAAAGGGAACAAGATGTGCATGAGTTGGTGAATATTTTCCATACCTTATGCAGAAAGTTGGGTATCAAAGATACGAAAAAAAATATGGTACTCAAGTATCGTATTTTCTTTCATAAATACATTCAGGAGGAAATGGAGTTCCTTGACATCACCTCGTTTTATACAACATACCACTATGTTGCCAATATTGAGCAGAAATTTAATTAGAAGAAGAGAGACTTTGGATCAGTGAATCTAAAGCAAGGGAAAGGTGCCTCCAAACCAGAGAATAAAGGAAAAATCCGAGGCGGGGTGACTGAGAAAAACTTGTTGAAGCCGTAAGAAAATAGCAACAACATGTATACAAAGAAGGACACAGAGAAATGGTGTGAGTTCCATAACAACCCCACTCACAACACAAGTGAGTGTCGAGCCAAGCAGTCACTGGTGGTTGAACTAAAGGCTTCTGAATCATATGCATGTTCTGAATTTGAGTCATAAACCAACAAGAGGAATGAAAAAGGGAAGAAAATCACTGATGTGGAGCCCAATGCCACTGTTGCCACCACAAATATCCAAAATACTAAGCCTAAAGATCCAGAGGAGGGGGAGTGACTCTTCCAGTCATAAATGTGGGTGTATGGTTGTCCATTGTAGTTCATTATCGACAATGGGAGCCAAAAGAACATCATATCACCATAGGTCGTGAAGCAGTTGGCCATACTAACCACACCACACCGACAATTGTATACTATGAGGTGGCTTTACCAAGGAGGAGATCTTTGCATCGGCCAACAGTGTCGCCTTCCCTATAGCATCAAGCCTTTCATATATGAGATACTGTGTGATGTTGGTCCTCTTGAATTTTGCGATGTATTATTAGGCCAACCATACTTGTGGAATCATCATGTTGTGTATGAGTCTAGGCCTCACACTGTTATTATTTATTTGTGTAATAAGTTATAAAAGATACCGAAGGAAGCAACTACCACCATCTCTTTGATCTCTGTGAGGCAATGCAGTAAGATCATTTCCTAGACCAGGAAATTTGTCTTCCTTATGATTCACCCTCAGGGAAAGAAGAATACCATGGCCACATTCATAGCCTCCAGATAGATCTCCTCTTCACAGAAACAATAAAGCCATGCTTGAGGTACATGTTTTTCAATGAATCAATTTGTAAGCATAGAAAGCCTCTATAGTGTGCACTATTTTACTAGGAATTAATTCTCAACATAGGGAATCACTCAAAATTTCATCCTATTCTTTAAATCAGTTTTCGTGACTGAGAATACAAGTTATAGCATAATGGGGATCCTTTTAGAAGTTTGCAAGAAAAATTATTGAGCAAGAACATATCATACCATGTTTTAGCACACTATGGGGTACAAAGATATCATAGACAACATCGATCACAGTGAATCCATTTTTCCACGAAGGAAAAAGCCTCTACATCATTTTTCTCATCGTGATCACATCTTACATCATCCTCAACTAGAGACATTTTCTGCTAGATGGAATTGGGGGCCTATTAGCGGTATCTTCACACAACATTATGAGGCTAGAGTCTATTGCAAGTGCAGCCCTCAATTCAAGAGGAGGATCCTTAATGAGACCTTGAGTGTTGTCGAGGCATAAAAATAGAATGCTTAAAAAATATGAAATATGGTAAAACACAAGAGGGGCTAAGAGTAATGAGAGGGGCCCATTTCAATTGGAGGGGGAAATTGCAATGTGGAAAAAATGACGTAAATTCCTATTTAAATTATCGATAAAGACAATAGGGGATCTCAAACAGGGGGACAATTTTTTATACGAGGGGTAGCAAGACCAACTGTAGAGAATTTATCCAAATAGAGGGAGGACAAAATTCTTAATTGAAGGAGATATCACTTGGAATGAAATATTACAACTTTGACTTCTAAAATTTGAGTAAAAATATGTTTGTATTCAACTATTAGTGGGAGGATATCGAACCATTACTTTTTAAACTTGAGGGGAATAGAATTAATATGGTGGATCAGATTACCTAGAGGCATTCGAGAGTTGAGTAAGTGAGAGATTTCATGTGCTTTGCCATGCCCGAAAACAAATCCCCTCTTCCTAAAAAAATTTTCCTCTCCTAATTTATCTCTAATTCAATAGGAGTGACCAATAAATTAAGACATACAATAGTATTGTTTAGATAAAACATAGTGGAAACCTATGAAGATGAATTCGAACCCAAAGCATATGATGGCTAGGATAGGAAGACTGTGTGCTACCCCTTCGTTGAAAACGGAAACAAGAAGACCAAATAGGTAATGTGGGATTGGGTGAATCACAGAGTCTTCCATAGAGAGGCTGTTACAATCCTTCTTGGGACGACTCAACATAAGCAAAATAATTTTTGTTTCCATGTTAACAAAATCCTCCACATGAATTTTATGAGACAAGGACATCTAGTAGTGTATTTTCGTTATTAACGACCATCTAAGGTTAATGAACTTGTATTATTAATACAGTTTGCGACGAGCATTGTCGTCACCATTAATTACTTGAGGTGGTGGTTCTGTTTCCATGTTGATTCTATCCTCATGTACATTGAAATGATTTATTACTTCTTTAGATGCTCTGTGGGTCCCACCATGATTGGGGGAAATGCTACTAAGTACATTAACATTCACTAATTTATTTGAGACTATTTTAATCAAATGAGAATATTATTTCATAATTTATTTGTCAAATAAAAAATTGTGAATGATAGATTTCACATATGAGAAGTCTCCTTAAATAATGCTAATATGACTTCAACCAAAATTACATTAACACGAAATTAAGAAAATATTTATAAATAAATTCAAATTTATTAGTTTATTAATTATTCTAAAGACATTTATTTCAAAATAGACTTTCAAGAATTTTAATTTAATTACAGTGACATTGTTTTTTTTCCTAGTGACATTGTTAATCCATGATATTGGTCCATCGTATTGTAACTAAGGGTGTTTGTAAGTTAAGAGTTCCATGTTAAAATGTGGGGGAATAACTTACTAATATTATTACATGTTTAAAATTTATTTATGTTTAAGTCATATGTTTATTCCTTTTAAAATTGATAATAATAATTTAAAATACATTTATAATTGTCATTTTCATGAATTTTTTTGACGGTTTAGTTTAACTTAGAGACTAAATGGAAATTTTCACGACCATTTTTCTGGCATATATTTTTATAAAATTGAGTTTAAATTGTTTAATTTGCATAATTCAAATGCCCCAAAGATTTTTCATGGTGAGGAATCCATTTATACATTCAAAAATGTATTTTAAACAACAATTTTTTTTTTTGAAATTGCTAACTAGTAATTTTAACTACTCCTTACGACTATTAGTCATAAAACACCATCAGTAACACTATCAATGGATTCCACTAATTTTGAAGTTAATTAATAACGGGGTAAACTCAATTTTATATGGGTTCATATTAGGCTTATTTTTTTTTAAAGTTCTTGTCAATAAAGGAAAATAATAATTTGAAAAGAAAATTAAAAATAGAAGTTCATTTATTAATTTATATATTAATTTGGTAGTATTTAAGTGCAAATTTTTAGGGTTTCTCCCGAATTTCCAGTCATAATTCCACCAAATTTGTTTTAGCTAAATTTTGATTTGTGTTGTTTAAACTAGTTTTTTTACTACATATATAGATTTATCACCCTAAAAAATGTCTAGGGCACTTCTACTGAGAAAAGTTCACTTGTCAAACTTGTAGTTTCAATGAATATAAATCCAAAAAATTTCCAAAAAAACTTACTTGAAACAGTCCATCCATTTTCTTAAAAAAATAATAATTTATTTTTAAATACAACTCTTTATATTAAATATTAATATATTTTAATTTTTAATATTTTAAAAATAGAAAGGATATATTGTTATTTTTCATTAACCTTTCAGAATTTTGAATTATGGTAATATTTTAACATAAGTTTGTAAATATTTTCCACTATAAAATATCCATCCTTCAACCTAACCTAATAAATTTTAATATAAATATTATATTATTGTAAATTATACCATCTTTCAAGCACTCTTTTCAACAATATATATATATATATATATATATATATATATATATATATATATATATATAACTTTAAAGAAAGTGAACTATAATTTAAATGATCATATTATCCCAAACCCTATTTATATTAAATTTTAAATCATATTAATTTATATTAATTTAAATTTAACCCAAAATAAAACTTAATAATAAAGCTAACTTTATTAGTTTATTAGTTTATTTATAATAAATTAATATAAAGCCGTTATAATTTAGAAGAAGTTAAAAGTAAAAAGATGAAGGTTAATCACCAAATATCCAGCCTGTCATTGTCATTGTGAACGTTGAACGTTAAGTACCCAGCACGGAATATCCAGCTTGTCATTGCGAAGGTTAACGTCCCCAAAAGCATTTAGTACCCACCACTGCATTTAAATTGAACAAGGGAGAAAGCAAGTATCATGTCCACACATTTCCCTCTGTCAAAATGGGTTGTATCAGTTTTACGGTGGTATGGGTTGACATAATACTTCTGGTTCATTCTTATAGTCATGTGGTGCAAGGATAGAGATGAAATCTTTATTTTTTTAAAAAGTTTTAATCAATCAAGAAAAATAAAAATAAAAGTTTATATGGGCACAATAAATTAGATTATGAAAAGTTTATGTGTCAAATTTGCGGTTTCAATTAATATAAACCGAAAAACTTTAAAATAAATCACTTGAATACTACTCCATCAAAAAAATAACAATTTATTAAAAAAACAACTATTTATATTAAATATTAATATTTTTAAATTTTTAATATTTAAAAAAAATAGAAATATTATTATTTTTCTTTGACTCTATATTTGTTATTTGAGAATTTTCAATTATGATAATATTTTAATATTAATTAGTAAATATTTTCCACTATAAGATTATATTATTGTGAATCATTCAATCTTTAAAGTATTTCCTCTTGAATTTTTTTTATTTAAAATAACAAATAAATAAAGAAAATAAATATCATTTTTGGGATTCAACTGTGTTAAGTAAGTCATTCAATTATGACCATTTCTATGAGAGGTAATCTTAACTAACTAATTTTTCATGATTTTTGAATAGTCCTCTTATCACTCATTGAATAGTAGACTTTAATTTAAAATATCAAATTGTCCAAAACTCTATTTATACTAAGTGTTAGAACAAATTTATTTAAATTTAATCCAAAAATACTTTAATAAAATATATTAATTTACATTTTGACAAAAAAAAATTAATAACAAGTTTAAGTTTATTAATTATTATAATAAAAACATTGATATTATCAAAATTAATTTCTTTTATTAAATTAATATGGAATAAGCTCCTTGTGATTTTGAATAAATTAAAATTGACCAATAACATTATAATTTTTTTTTATTTTTATTTTTTATTGTAAGGCAGTTAAATATTTTTATTTTTATTTTTTTATTTTATAAGAACGTTATAATTTTTAAGAAGTTAAAAATAAAAAAGTGAACGTTAATCCCACCGAATATCCAGGCTGTCATGTGATTGTGAAAGTTAACTTGGTTCCACAAATCACATCTAGTACCCACGGCTGCATTTAAATTGAATAAGGGAGAAGGCAAGTAGACGTTGATTTATTTCAAATGCTTTACCCGTTGTTGCATTCAATTCTGGTAGGGTTTCAATTCTTGCGGACTTGGCAGGGAAACATGAGAGACTGTTTGCAGAGCAAGAAGAGTTGGAGAGAAAAAGAAGAAGAGAATGTTGTGCCACTGCTAACAACACCAAATATGGCTGCGAATCCAGAGATATCACCTTCACCTTCATTGGAGGTACCTGCGAGTTTTCACGATGAGAAGCAACCTCAACAACAACCCCATTCATCACCCATTGCGCGAATCCACCCTCTGCGTCTGCGAGAGTTGGGTAAGTTTCCCCGGAAACGACTGCATAATAAAATGGGGTTTTGATGTACCAATTTGTAGGGCCATGATTTACGATGAGATAGATCATCATTACAAGTTTTTTGAATTAAAAGAATACAGGGTGTTGTTTACAATACCAGATGTAGTCGGTCACACACTTCTTGTTGGCTCAGGTGGCACACCTATTGGTTCATCTCTGAAGTGTCTATCTCCAGAAAATATGGAGATGGTGATGTATTACCACTAATGATTAGTCTTTAACTACTCCTTACCACTAATGCTTCATAAAAAAATTCACTAACACTTTGAATTTTGACCATTTATCAGACATCTTGGTCTCCTGAGGCTGTCTGGAGCCACCTGGATCACCGTTGAATGATCTCGGCAAAGTTATCCATCATCGCTTTCCTTTGTTTCTCAAGGGCCTCCTCGAGCAATATTTTTATAGGATCTCCTACTCCTTCGTCTTTCTTTTCTTTTGCCATGGGAGGACGTAGGGGTTTGCGAGGCTGATCTTAGAAAGGTTCAACTAGATTGAGCCCTAACTCATTATACCCCAACCTCGTTGGGGACATGCAAATAAAAATCGAGAACGAGCAGACCGCTCTGATACCAATGATCCAAATTTAATAATGAACGAAATATAATACATAGATAATAACAAATATAGGGATGCAACATAAATACTATTTCCTTTCATTAATATTAAATACTGAAAAATGCTTACAGATAAAATTGAAAGAAACTAGCTTTGGCGATGGTATCTTATTTGAAAGAAGAGATGTGGCAGCTACATGCCTCTGAACTACGTTACAATGAGGTTTGAGGGCCTACTTATTATTTAGAACGATGGAAAACCCTAAAAATCCAAAAACCTAACCCTAAGAGATGAAAACGCCAAACTATGGGCCCTGTTGGGGTAAATTGGTACATCAATTTTTCTGGAGTCATAACTTTGGCATACAGTCTTTGTTTGATGCACAAGATACCTCTTTAAAAATATCTATCCGAGGAATATAATTTCTCACGATGAATTTTGAGTTAAAAATTCAAATTTATCGGAGGTCATTTAAAAAAAAAAACATTGTTTAGGGCCTCAAAACAGCTCCGGAAGTTCACGACCCAAAAATCTGTCAAAAATACTAAATTGCAATACAATTAAGGAAACTGAAAACACTGAAAGAAACAATGGTGGGTCCAAGTGGAATAGGCCGGTGGCCACCAATATCCACCTAAATCCGTGAATAGGCCGACATGAGGGCCAACCTATATTAAATTTTGTTTTATTATTTTTTAAGGAACTGATCTTAACATGTTTATAAGTTATAATAATTACAAAGACTGTAGTTCCTCCAAGTGTTTTCTTTGCTTCTTTTGAAGTAAAACTTCTACGAATACCACCATTGAAATTAAATTTCTTTCTTCATGAAATTGAAATTCTTTTGGCACTTACACCAATAGACATTCATCCTCTTATCTCAAGAAAATTACTAGACAAAATCATGGGTTCATGGGCATAAGTATTGCAACTTACAAAAATATAAACAAGGACATGATACAAGTTCCCCATCATTGTCCAACTTTCCATATGTCGCTTATTGAATAGTTTATTACCATGACAACCCTACAAGTATTTCCTCGTCCTTTTTGGTGACCCATTTGTGTGTTGCTAAGTAAAAAATGGGTTTATTCATGGGCTTTGATTTCATCATCTGACAATGTCCTGTAATGTTTGATTGTCCTATTTTATTACCAATGACAACCATTTATTCTTCTTTGTAGTTAATGTCCTTTATCTTTTAGTCATTGTAAATATACTTGTTGATCAAGGACAATACTTAGGCCAATAATGCACAATACCATGTCATCATGTTTGTGTGAGTCATTAAATTTTTTCTTGAGCAAGATATGTGGTCTGCTATGAAAATTTGAGCATTCTAGAACTAAGGAAGATAAATAAAGCATTTCATGCTCACCTCTCTGCCTTAGTCACATCTCTTCTTTAGTTTCACCTTCATATTATAAATTCATTTAGGGCATCAACATGTATTACGCATCCATACATATAGGACATGTTACAGAATCCATACATTTAGGGCTTGCTTGAAAAATTGTTAGGGCTTGAAATCATATTCCAATAATGTTAGGATCATGCTTAGGGATTTTTCAACAATGCTAGGGCCATGCTTAGGTACTAATCAGGTGTTCATAAATTTTGCTCAAAATTGAAAGTTACAGGATTGGGTTGAAACTAGGATGGTTGCGTAGATCTCGTCTGTTGGAAATGTTGCCATTGATGGAAAAGGATAGTAGAGAAGAATAGGGGGAAAGTACATTTACAGAGATAGGGCAGCAAAAAGAGAAGAATCAGGGCAACAAAGAGAAGCAGCTCAGACATCAGGAAGAAGCAGAGATAGGACCATTTGAAGAAGCAAGGAGCAGCATTAGACAAGAAACCTAACAGTGAGGAAAAAGGGCCACTGAGTTGAAGATCTGGCCATAAAAAGGAGGTTGTGTAAAGAAATTCCAGCTGTGTATGTAAAAGGATTTGTTTCAGTATGACATGGATAATGTTGAGCTAAATTCTATGAGAAGGAGCTTTGATTTCAGTGAGAAACTGTATGGCTCTTTAGCAGATGTTGTGGTGTGCAATCACCTGTGCACTGATCACATATGTGAGTCGATCAGGGTTTATAAACAGTTCTTGAATAAACCATGTGGCAAGGGTTCGAAATTAAAGATTTGGTGTATAAATTGAAGGAATTAATGGTTTCATAGATATGATGGTTTTGAATGTAGCAAAGATTATAGTTACGATGGACCGTAGTACAGTGATTAGTTTACAGAATCAAGAACTTGAATTTGCAGTTAGAAGTGGAACTGTGACAGGGTAGAACCCTGAACATGCAATGGAAGGTTGATATATTATATATCATAGCAGGATTGAAGATAGAATGGCATGGTGTTGTGTCGAGGTCGGAAGGTAGCAACCAGTGTAAAGAATTCGTGTTAAAAGACACAAACGAAATCGTGAACAAAGCGTTGAACTTAGCGATGGAACTATAATGAAAAGAAAAACATTGAAGCAGAATTCATAAATAATGAAGGTGGACAGAACCCTAAGGTAAGAAGCGAAACTATGACTGGAGTGAACAGTAAAGGCGAGTTTTCAGTTTTGATCGCATTGCCTTCATCAGGCAAGCGGTAATTAGAAAATCAGAGCGATTCCATACGCTGGCGACATGTGTCCCTGAGCGATTTTGGAAAACCATCCTCATCGCGAGTTAAAGTTCATGCAATTAACCCACGCGATATCCATCCAATCAACAGTGGAGGCGCGATGCCTTACGGATTGTTGGATCCCCTCGAGATTTAACCAAGGTACATGGTTGGCGGGACCCAGAAGGGTTGTATATGTTGTCACTAAAGGTGCAATTTTTATGAAGTTTAATGTTTAAGGTGAGACTCTAAATACATCTTAAGCCACTGGGATATATGGGGACATGTTCGAATGGGTCACAAAGGGTGCACGCTACAATCATACGCGAAGAGAATTTGAATGTATGACATGATATTTAACCATATTTATATGTGCATTCCCGAGACTTATACCATGGGGTTAATCATAAGTTGAGGGACGATTCGAATATGCATGAGTGGAATGCGTGCATAAGAATGGCCTGGAGCTGATTATATGTTCAATGCGTATACACATATTGATTGTTGCTGCCTAACTAAGGTTTGCGAGTTAATAGAGATATGTCTGGTGGCTTTCCATATTAACCGCTTACTAAAATTCATAAAATTTAAATGATGCACGTGTGTGAGTGTTAACCATATCGTGATGCTCTAACATTGAAAGGAGGTCGCGACCATAGATTGATATAGCATCGTATGTAAGTTGGATGACATCGTTTTGGATATGTGTAAGGGTTCTATGTGGCGTGGTTGTTTTATTGCATAGGCCTGGGGGATTTTACAATCTTTGAAGGAGGTTCCTACAGTTAGAAGAATTGCCAGGTTTAAACGAGACTGAGTAAAAAGGTGTAGGCAGGTGGTTATATATGCAAGAGGATTTGATTAACATCTCAAATCTCAGATTTGAGATGCTAAAAATTTTAGATTTAGTTGTTTAATTTCCAGTTCAGTAAATAGAGTATCAAAACTGCCCAAATTAGAGAATGTAATCAGGAAGCCCGAGAACAGAGATTGTTAACTAACAGACATTGCCCAGATTCATATGTTTTTGAGCATAAAACCTGACAAGCAGTTATATATGTAGTTGGTGCACACAACTACAGTGAATAGATGAATAGAGATAGAGGTGAACCAAAATATACAGAAAAGTCACTCAACAGCAGCAGAAAAGACAAATCCAGTAAAGCCAAAGTCTAGAAAAGGAGCTGAGTGGAATTGAAATGTGTAACTGAAAATGTGAATGTAAATGTTGAAATTAAATTGTTTACATTGTTGTGATGAAAAGTCAAGTATCCAAAGGAAAAATAAAAATCCCATTGTAACATTGAAATTTGTACATATTATTATATTTTTAATGAGTTGGACAAAGAAATGAGAAGACAGAAGCCAAAGAGTCATGACTGTTCACTCCAAATTCCTTGTGAAATACAAACAATCATGTGAGGAACTCTATATATAATATCAAATTGATATGCATAATATAGGTTAGAGAGAGTAAGGATAGAGAATGCAGAGTATAGAAGATTGAGGCATAGAAGATAAGGAAGAGAGGAGCAGAAAGAGATGCTACAGAACAGTGCTGATACCTGAAGTAAATCAACAAACATTTCTTTAGATAAATTGAAGAAGTTGGAGCTTCCCTATCAAGTTGAAGCTTGATAGTTGTCAGTTGTAGGTGACTGAGGTTGGAGCCTCCTGTAGGTTGGTGCCTGCAGAAAACAGTGTTGAGAGGGAGTTGGAGCTTTCCTTTGCATCACAACAATAATAACATGTGGTTTTGTCCCTTTATGGGTTTCCACTTACATCTTCTGTCTCTATGTGTGTTTCTATATGTTGATATGATCCAATCAATTTGTTTAATTTCTTCTCTCACAATAAGGTTGATTTCACATTAACTTAATAATTGCTTCTACATTGTAAGAAGGTTCACATATTAAGCTGTAAATAAGTTTGATAAAAAAATTTATTGTCAAAGCTTGTGTTAAACTGATCCACCCCCCCTCTCAGTTTAACCAAAGATTCAACAATTGGTATCAGAGCGGGTTCCTTTTGATCTGAAATTGTGAGAAGAAAGTATTTCTCATACAAATATTGACTGTAGGGGCATTCACCGGTTCTTTCACCTTTCAAAGAAAGGATGAATCCGGAGGCTACCTGGCCCTTCTACAGACTCTGCCTAAAGAAATAAAATGTAATCACTGAGATCCGATCAATGAAAGTATTTTTTTTAAGTGCAAAGTATTCATTGATCGAACTTTAATGTGTGAATAGACAAGTATACATATTCTGCAAATGAAGTGTAGTGTTTTGAAGATGAACTGATAAGTTTTGTTCACTGTTTAAACCTGCTTGGGAAAAGATAGCTTATAAAAAATTACTGTTTAAAGGAGCAGAATCTAAAAATATGCAGAAAAATTATACAGTATGACAGCAAATAATTGTTTAAGCGGTTCACCCCTCTCTTGGGCTACTTCCGCTGGGTCCAAAAGCCTCTAATTAGGCTTTCTCCTCTTTGATTAAATGCTCAAAATGTGAATACAACTGTATAGAAGCCTCAAATGGAAAAATACACTGCGAAAATAGATTCAGAAGGCTCAAATCAGTAGAAAATGACTAAACAAACACCTCCATTGGATGAAGGTAGTCCAAAACAGCTCTTCTTTCCTTAGGCCCTCGTGGCTCAACGACAAAAAACGCTGGTAAATTCTCTGTTAGAGCACCCTGATGGCTCTGCAAACACTTCCAACAGCTTCAGAATGATCTCTACACCCAAAATCCAAAAAAAATTCGTATCAAAAGGCTTCTCCTAGCCAAAGTTATGGCTAACTGAAGTTTGCCCTTCAAAAGCTCCACCAAATCTGGCTAACTGCCAGATAACTCCGACAAATTAGGAAACGGCTCTGAATTTGGTGGGCGCTCCAAATAAAACGGGCAGTTAAATTTAATGCTGAGGGAATCATGGTCACATGCACCACCGAACCCGCCGCAACAATTTTAAGTCAAACGGTTTTTGGAAACCGTGGCAAACATCCGCCGGAAATAGCGTTCATATGCAACAGTTGTAATAAATGTTTACTTATCTGCTCGTTTAACAAATCCGCTCCACCATTTAATTGGCCATGTGCCTTGACACGTAAACCATGTTAAAACTCCGCTCCAATGCAATGTAATGCTCATGTTTTAAACCCCACGTATCATACACACGTTGCCACGTATTAACTCCGCTCCAACCTTTGTGTTGACCCACGTTGAATATACCACGTAACCATAGCCACGTTTTACCCATGTGCTATTTAAAAAACATTCGATTATGGGTTTTAACAATATAGGTTGAATGCATTAAACATAATGTAACCATTTGGAACATTGCCCATGTTGTTTTAAATATTTCGAATTTGTTTTATTACATATGTGGTATAATAGTTTAGTTTTAATAAGGTTTAATTTTATTTTTTTTAATTAAATTAATTAATACATATATTAAATAATATAATATATGATTAATTAAAAACCATATAATATATTAATAAATATATAATTTAATTAATTAATTAAACCTTAATTAAACCTTAATAAAAATAAAAATTTTCCCAACATATAAAATTAAAAAAAATTCCTTTTCAAAATTGAAGGTTATTGGGCGAATTCAAACTGCAATATCTCCTCCATACGGCAGCGGATTTGAGTGCCGTTCACGGCGTTGGGATTTTTTTGGCGAGATATTTCCTGTCGTTTTGGTTTGGACCAATTATAAGCAACTTCATTTTCGAGCATTTTTCTACAAGAGATTTGATCTCCTGATCACACCTCCCAAATGGGAAGCTTTTGGACCCTCAAAAGCTTTCTGATTACTGAAAATGATGATGTGGAGACTAAGTCTCCACTCTTCCACCCTTGAACAACTGAAATCTACCCGATTTCATCAACTGAAGCTTTTGAGAAAATGATAACCTGTCTCTGGAATCAACTGATCTACCATTGCTAAGATTGACAGAGTCATGATGCAAATGATTAAAATTTGCAGAATAGCAATTGTACTTTGCAGAAAAAAAAACATTCTCTACATTGATAAAACTTCCCAGCAGACTTTAAACAACCTTCACCTTGCAAACTGTTCCCATGGCGAATTGTACCATTCTGAAACCAACTTTTTCCCATGCTGAATGTTGTGTCCTTCTTGCTTGCACTGTTTTGCTTTGACACTTCATTCTCTGCATTGGCTGACCCAAAAGGTAATTTGCGCAACATAACATCATTTTTTCTCAAAGACAAACTATTATCAAACTGAGACAAATCATTAGCAACATCATAAGAAGGCGAATGCTCAAAATCTGGTCGTTTCAACATTAACAAAGTTAGACTTTGACTTGCATTAACCAGTTTTTTTAATTGATTTGCATGGAGTACAGAAGATTCCAGCTTCTTCTTATGAGCTCTCACAATGTACTCTTTACCATCTTTGAACAAGTGATACTTGTTTTCATGGCGATGAAAGATGGCCTTCACGAAAGCAAAATAAGGACTTCCCAAAAATAATACCAGATATCAAGCAAAAATACATCAAGTTCAACTGTGTCAATAAAGTGTACAGTGATTGCAAAGCACAATATGCACTTCCTTGAGACTTGTAAATTAGCATCCTTGCATATCCATCCAAGTGGATAAGGCTTCGGATGTGGAATGGTCTCAAGCTTAAGCTGCTTGACCAAGTCTTCAGATATAAGATTTGCTTGTGACCCACTGTCAAATAGTGTGTCAATTTTGGTATGTTTTGAAATTACCCTCACATGGAAAATCTCTATCCTCCTCTTTTCATCATGAGTATCTTTGTGACAATTCAAAGAGCTAGAACTAGGAATTGTGTCTTGCACCACTTCTTTCCCCTTAGTGTTCTTTAAAACCATGCCTATGCTTTTTGTCTCATCTCCTGAGTCTGACCCTAAGTCTTGCTCAATTGTTGCTACAATTTTCTCCTTTTCTTTGGTCTTGTTTTTGTTCTTGAATTTTTCTGGTTTCAGTTAAGGATAAAGCTTCCAACAATGATCTTCATCATGACTTGTCTTCGAACAGTTCTTGCAAAAGAACTTTCCTTTTTCCTTTCTTGAATTAGCAACTCTCTTCTTTCCTTTGTTTTTGAAATTACTATCCTCATCAAAAGTATTCTTTCCTCTAGCTTCTAAATGTGTAGCCTGCACACAGACTTCATCTAAGCTGGTAGGATTGAACAATAGAATAGTATGTTGCAGATAATTGTGCAAACCTCTTATGTATTTCAGCAAGGTGTCTTGACTTTGTAATTCTACTCCAAGTAGAAGTGCTCTCCTTATAAATTCTTGGGTATAATCTTGCACATTTTGACCCTTAATTTGCCTAAAATTTTGCCAATTCATGATTGCTTTCTGAATATGAGCAAGAGGATAAAATTGTTTCTTAATGGCTGTAATAAACTCATTCCAAGTTAGAGTTATCTTACCATGCTTTTTAATTTCCTCTCTTGTCTTGGCTTCCCACCAAACCAAAGCTGCTCCATCCATTCTCAAAGAGGCTAATTGGATTTTTGTTTCATCATCATGCAAATTTTGAATCCTTAGATAGACTTCCATCTGTCTAATCTAGTTATCGAATTTTTCTGCATTCACATCACCATTAAACATCGACAACTCAAACTTCACATCAAGCTTTAACAAAGGATTTTTAAGAGATGTTTTTGTTTTGTGTGATTGATTAACAGAAGTTGAAGAGGATGATGTGGAGGAAGAGGATGATGATGGAGATGAAGGATCACCATTTCCTCCATTCCCTTTCTTAGACTCATCTTTGTCTTTCTTTCCTCCTGAAGAATCTCCTTCTTCTTTTCGGTTTCTAGACCCTTCTCCAGCAATCCTATCATTTCTCTCCTAGTATAGGATCCTAACCATCTCAGTCAAGTCCAAGAAAGATTTTCTAAAGACTCTTTCTTCTTCCTTGGGATCCATTTCCTCATGTACTTCTCCTTCTATAGATGACATGTTTGTGGCTGATTCAAAGGCTAATGAGGATGAAATGGAAGGTGGATGTAATGGCACTCTAGCCCTCCTTGGTTGAGGATTAACTTGTTCTCTAACCAATTGACTTTCCCCTCTTTGCAGTTTCAGCCTAGTAAGCATCAAATTTTGCAGAATAATACAATTTACTTGCACAAATTTCACAAACTCTTAAGCAAAACCTTGAGCTCCGATACCAACCTGATCTGAAATTGTGAGAACAAAGTATTTCTCATATAGAGATTGACTGTACCGGCATTCACCGGATCTCTCACCTTTCAAAGAAAGGATGAATCCGGAGGCTACCTGGCCCTTCTACAGACTCTGCCTAAAGAAATAAAATGTAATCACTGAGATCCGATCAATGAAAGTATTTGTTTTAAGTGCAAAGTATTCATTGATCGAACTTTAATGTGTGAATAGACAAGTATACATATTCTGCAAATGAAGTGTAGTGTTTTGAAGATGAACTGATAAGTTTTGTTCACTGTTTAAACCTGCTTGGGAAAATATAGCTTATAAAAATTTACTGTTTAAAGGAGTAGAATCTGAAAATATGCAGCAAAATTATATAGTATGACAGCAAATAATTGTTTAAGTGGTTCACCCCTCTCTTGGGCTACCTCCGCTGGGTCCAAAAGCCTCTAATTAGGCTTTCTCCTCTTTGATTAAATGCTTAAAATGTGAATACAACTGTATATAAGCCTAAAATGGAAAAATACACTGCAAAAAGAGATTCAGAAGGCTCAAATGAGTAGAAAATGACTAAAATAACACCTCCATTGGATGAAGGTAGTCCAAAATAGCTCTTCTTTCCTTAGGCCCTGGTGGCTCCACGACCAAAAACGCTGGTAAATTCTCCATTAGAGCACCCTGATGGCTCTGCAAACACTTCCAACAGCTTTAGAATGATCTCTACACCCAAAATAATAAAAAAATTCGCATCAAAAGGCTTCTCCTAGCCAAAGTTATGGCTAACTGAAGTTTTCCCTTCAAAAGCTCCACCAAATCTGGCTAACTGCCAGATAACTCCGAAAAATTAGGAAACGACTCTGAATTTGGCGGGCGCTCCAAATAAAACGGGCAGATAAATTTAATGCTGAGGGAATCTTGGTCACATGCACCATCGAACCCGCCGCAACAATGTTAAGTCAAACGGTTTTTGGACACCGTGGCAAACATCCACCAGAAATAGCATTCATATGCAACAATTATAATAACTGTTTACGTATCCGCTCGTTTAACAAATCCTCTCCACCATTTAATTGACCACGTGCCTTGACACGTAAACCATGTTAAAACTCAGCTCCAATGCAATGTAATGCTCATGTTTTAAACCCCACGTATCATACACACGTTGCCATGTATTAACTCCACTCCAACCTTTGTGTTGACCCACGTTGAATATACCACGTAACCATAGCCACGTTTTACCCACGTGCTATTTAAAAAACATTCGATTATGGGTTTTAACAATATAGGTTGAATGCATTAAACATAATGTAACCATTTGGAACATTGCCCATGTTGTTTTAAATATTTTGAATTTGTTTTATTACATATGTGGTATAATAGTTTAGTTTTAATAAGGTTTAATTTTATTTTTTTTAAATAAATAAATTAATACATATATTAAATAATATAATATATGATTAATTAAAAACGATATAATATATTAATAAATATATAATTTAATTAATTAATTAAACCTTAATAAAAATAAAAATTTTCCCAACATATAAAATTAAAAAAATTCCTTTTCAAAATTGAAGGTTATTGGGCAAATTCAAACTGCAATATCTCCTCCATACGACAACAGATTTGAGTGTTGTTCGCGGCGTTGGGATCGTTTTGGTGAGCTCTTTCCTGTCGTTTTGGGTTAAGACCAATTCTGAGCAACTTCATTTTTGAGCATTTTTCTACAAGAGATTTGATCTCCTGATCACCTTTGTACCATTTTAACAATTCAAAGGAGAACCTAGGTTCTCAGGATGGCTAGTAAAGAAGGATGCTCAACCAATAAAGCCCATTTTTTTACGAGTGCAAATTATGCTTTCTGGAAAATCAAAATGAGGACATACATAATGTCTCTAGGAATAGAAGTTTGGGCTGTTGTGGAATTAGGATATGCCCCAAAGGCAACTGACTTAGAGAAAGAAACCAAACAAGATTTTGTAGCTAACACAAAAGCCATGAATGCCATCTTAAATGGATTGTGTGAAGCAGAGTTTATCAAAGTAATGCACAAACACACTGCCAAACAGATGTGGTATACTCTAGAGAACATCCATGAGGGAGACAAGAAGGTAAAGACTGCCAAACTTCAAGTCTATAGAGCCTAGTTTGAGAACTTACAAATGAATGATGATGAAGACATTGCTAGCTTCTTTCTAAGGGTTGCAGAAATAGTAAATAACATGAAGGATCTAGGTGAAACCATAAAAGAAGTTGTAATTGTACAAAATATTCTAAGATCTCTTCCACCCAGTTTTTACCCCAAGGTGTCTGCAATAGAAGAAATAGATGATTGGGAAACCTTGACCATGAACCAGCTACTAGGAAATCTAACAGCATATGAGATGAGACTCCCACAAAAGAAGCCAAGTACGAGGGAGGCAGCCTTTAAAACAGAAAAGAAGAAAGAAGAAAAGGAAGACATATGCTCTTTCTCAGATGAAGAAGAGGCTAAATTTTTCAAGAAGTTGGATAGAGGCTCAAGTAAATACAGGGGAAAACTTCCTTTCAAATGCTTTAACTGTGGAAGAGTTGGACACTATGCTGCTAAGTGTCCCCACAAGAAAGTAAAGAATCAGGCTCAAGAATCAGGGAAAAATACATCAAAGAACTGGCAGAAAGGAAAGAAATTTAGTAGAAAATAATTCTATGCTCAACAAGACAGCAGTGCATCTGAAGACTTTGATGAACCCTCAAGTGAAGAAGGAACCTCTTAATTTTTATTGATGGCCATAGAATAATTTGAAGGATTCTTGCAAGAAGATGAAGAAGAAGAAGGTGAAGTCGACCTGGAGGGGGAGATGAGAAGTGCCCTTTAGGAGATTGATAGACTCAAATTGAAGTGCAGAAAACAAAAGGACATTCTCCTCAAGTATATATGAGAAGAACAAAATTCAGAAATCCTCATGCAGCTAAAGATAGAGCTTGAAGAAGCCAAGAAGATAGAAGACATATTACTTAAGCAAATCAAGGAGAAAACTCAGGAACAACAGAAGTTGGAAGAAGAAGTAGTATGTCTCAGGAATAAATTAGAAAATGATCAAAGGAAAGTGGCTACAAATTCTTCTCAAAAAACAAGCTCTAGCAAGTTGAACAAGATTCTAGATGCTCAAAGATCTCCTATGATAAAGACTGGAATAGGATATGAAGGAGAGTCAAGTAAAAGAAAAGAAAAAGAAAACAGAGAAATTATTTTTGTAAAAGAAAAGAAGGCTGATGAAGCAGCTCAAATAATTCCTACAAAAGAATAAACATGTAAGGAGGGAGATAGAATCCAGAAGAAATCTCTAGTAACAAGGAATGAAAGAAACACTCAGACAACAGAAAAATAATCATGTATTTCAGATTATGACAAATTTGGAAGCCATCAAAGAAGACTCTTCCCTCCTATGAAAAATTCCATCTGCTATGTTTGTCACAAGCTGGGACACATTGCTGCATACTGTCATGCAAGGAGGAGCAATTCAAACCAGCAAAAGATGCAAAAAGTGAAGAGACTATCTCAAGCAAACAAATGGAGAAGAAAATCTTACATCAGGTATGCAAATAGTTTATATGGTTATTGTTTTTATTGTAAAGAATTTGGCCATAAAATAATTGAGTGTAGAAAATATGGACAAAGATTGATGGTCAATACCTCAAGGAGGTTTATGAATCAAAGAAGTTGTGCCCATATTCACAATTCTGTAAAAATTATGATCAAATGTTGTGTATGCAACAAAATTGGACATATGCCTTCCAAATGTCCTCTGAGAGGATGTGATTTATCATCTCAAAAAAAATACCAAACAAAAGGATGCTTCCAGTGGATAAAGAAGGTGAATAAATGTGACTTGGCTCTAACTGCTCAAGATCTGAAAAGCTAGTGGTATTTGGACAGTGGTTGCTCAAAACACATGACTGGAGACAGAAGCATGTTTATAACTCTTGATGAAAAGAAATCTGGCAATGTTACGTTTGGCAATGATAAATCAGGAAAAATAAAAGGAAAAGGCTCAGTCAGCCTAGATAATGGCAGAGGAAAGGCCCAAGATGTACTATTTGTAGAAGGGCTGAACGAAAATTTGCTGAGTGTTAGTCAAATATGTGATAAAGGCTGTGAAGTTCTCTTTAGAGCACAAGATTGTGAAGTCAGATCAAGCACTACAGGTAAGACTCTGCTCAAAGGAGTTCGAAAAAAGAGTAATGTTTACGTTATGAAAGAGGAAGATGAAGCATGTCATCTTAGTACACTTGAGGAGTCATGGTTATGGCATAAAAGGTTGGGACATCTTAGATTTGATCACATCATCAGACTAAGCAAGAAGAAAGCTATCAGAGACATGCTAGAAATAAAAAGGCCTTCTAATACTATATGCAAATATTGCCAATTGGGCAAACAGACCCGCACATAATTTAAATTCAAAGATGAGTTATCAACAAGAAGACTGCTCGAGCTCGTGCACATGGACCTGTGTGGACCTTCAAGAACTAAAACTCCAAGTGGAGAATCCTACTTCATGCTGATAATTGATGACTTCTCCAGAATGAAATGGGTGGCATTCCTCAAGAATAAATTGGAAGCTCTGGAAAAATTTAAGATACTCAAAGCATTAGCAGAAAATCAAACAGGATGCAAACTAAAATGCATCAAATCAGATAGAGAAGGTGAATTCACAGATTATGAATTTGTTGACCTATGCAATGAACATGGGATAAAGCAACAATTTACTATTGCAGGGACACCTTAGCAGAATGGAGTAGCAGAGAGACAAAACAGATCTGTACAACAAATTTCCAGAGCCATGACGCAAGAGAGAAATATTCCTCAAACCTTCTGGGCAGAAGTAGTACACACAGTGGTTCATATCCTTAATAAAGCATACTTAAGGCCAAGGAGTGAAAAGACTCCCTATGAACTATGGCATGGGAAACCAGCTTCAATCAAACATTTTAGAATCTTTGGAAGCAAGTGTTACATAAACAATAACGATGAAAATCTTGGGAAATTTGATGCAAGAGTAGATATACTCGGTTTTTATAATTTGACTCCAATGATCAATAAGTTATATTGAACTCTGCTTTATGAAGGCATCAATGAATATCTCAACTTTGGAATAACACTCAAAGTGTTGTTCCACTCGCTCTTCGTCATAATTTATATTTAATTTAAACAAACCTTGGTTAAGAACCCAGTTCTTAACATAACTATACTCGACTATAGCCTATTATTGATTAGGCCTCATGCATATGCAAATACTTTAATAACGTCACCATATTAGCATATTTTGTATCCAGGACCACACATTACATCAAACATTCATATGCGCCTTATCATATAATATATATACCAATCATATCACAACGCTCCATATTATAAAGTGAACCATGCAACATATATCAACCCCAACCTTCTTGAACTTCGAATTGAATAACTCAACGACATTTAAACGAATGTCAGGCCCACATCCATATAACGTACCTTGGATTAAGTATTGAATGGATCCAACTATCCATATGACCTCACGCTCCATACAACCAATCTAACGGTAATCATGTTACACACTTGCGCGAGATGTAGTTCTTAAACCCACGCGATGAAACTGGGTCCCAGTGTTAAACTACCCATCTCATCTGAAAGTTAATAAACTATTGCGCTCTTGCTAGCAATCCAATGGTGGTCATGTAATATCGCAAGGGGTTAAGGACCGGACGTTAGCGCGTGATGTAACCGGTTTTGGGAACCCACCTCATGCCATGCGTCGTCCAATGAATGTGATCATGCTGATTTCATGAAAACCACTTACCGAACAAAAGCGGTGCGATGAAAACCATCATTACTGTTCCTTCACTGTTCCACCTTCGTTCAGGGTTCTGCCTCCACCGCTTTTCTACGGGTTCATTCACTCCTTTCATATATTAACCATTGTTCCGTCAACATTTCAACACTGTATTTCTTCACATTACAACCTCGTTCCTCAGTGTTCTTTGTGTGGAAATGCAATACCATTCCACTATTAAATTTACAACGAATAATAATACATGACTCTTAGCCTTGATCAATATGAATCAAACAAGAACATCAGTCTTTCTACGGTCGATTCGCACTCAATCAATATATATTCAATATACACACAGAATCGTATAACTACGAGCATTCAGATTATATGCATTAACACAGTGATGGAGTATATTAACTGCAGAGTCCAAAGTGCTCTTACGCATGCCATATGGATCCAGTCTTTAACAAAGGTCCTTCACTATTGTAGTTGGTAACTCTTCATTAATTACATTCAAAGCCAGATTCCTATTATAGATTGTACATAGTTCTATCACTCTGCTCATATCATTGCTTATGGTATTCGAAAGCTTCTGTCTCAGCCAGATTTCCAATCAAATGGCCTTTGACAATCTACTCTGCCAGCATTACAACTCTATGCAGCTCTTCTATCCAGGTCTGTGCCCACTGATTCACTGCTTGTCTCTGCTTCAATACACTGCTTATCTCTGGTTCAATTCATTGCTTCCTCTGCTCCTTGTCTGATGCTTCTCCTTTGCCTGTCTTTGCGTCTGCTGCCTCCTTTGCGCTACTTTCTTCTCTTTTTGCTGCCTTGTCTCTGTAAATGTACTTTCCCTCTATTCTTCTCTGCTGTCTTCTCCTTTGCTTATGCTTCCTCCTTTTTCATCAATGAAAACATTTCCAATAGTCTCCCCCTTTGGCATTGATGGCAATACACTTCCTTTGTTTTCCTTTTAGGACCCTTTCCTCTGTTGCTTGCTCTTCCTCCCCCTTTGACCTCAATGGCAAGGGTTTGCTCATTTTTCAGTGTGCTTTCAACACTCGCCTTTGACCTGCCTCATGCTTCCCTTGCTAGCTGATCTCATGATGTTTTCGTTTTTGTTCTCCCCCTGAATCTGTGCTTTCTTTTCATATCAGAGAGTAGCATCTACAGATACTACACCTAGTCTATCTCTAAAATATTCAAATGGTTCGCTAGCAAGAGGTTTGGTAAATATATATGTTGTCTGTTCTTTTGTTGGTACATATTCGAGCTTTACTACCTTCTGAGCCACTTGTTCTCGGAGAAAATGATACTTGATTGGGATATTTTTAGTTTTTGAATGAAGCATAGGATTTTTTGATATACTTATAGCACTTTTATTATCACATTTGATTGAGATAGGTTCATCAATGCTTACCTTCATGTCTTGGAGGGTTTGCTTTATCCACATTACTTGTGTACAACATGTTGCTGCTGCTATATATTCTGCTTCTGCTGTAGATAGAGAGATAGATGTTTGTTTCCTGCTTAACCATGCCACCAGACTTTCTCCTACATAGAATGCACCTCCACTTGTGCTTTTCCTTTCATACACATAGCTGGCCCAATCTGCATCTGTGTATGCTATCAAAGTGAAGCTTTTTCCTTTAGGATACGAAAGCCCATACTGTGTAGTTGCTTGTAGATATATGAATATTCTTTTGACTGCAAGAAGGTGATTTTGTTTAGGTGCTGCTTGATATCTAGCCACTAGTCCTACTGCTAGCATGATGTCTAGTCTTGATGCTGTCAGATACAACAAACTTCCTATCATGGATCTGTAGAGTTTTTTATCTATATCAGCAGATCCATCATCAGCACACAGCTTGCATCCCATGATCATGGGAGTTGACACAGGTTTGCAGTCCTCCATTTTGAAATTTTTCAACATTTCTTTTAAGTATTTTTCCTGTGAGATGAATGTACCTGTGTTATTTTGCTGAATTTGAAGTCCTAAGTAGAAACTGAGCTCTCCAATCATGGACATCTCAAACTCTGATTTCATCTCCTCAGCAAACCCTTTTGCTAGTTCATCTTTGTTGCTTCCAAACATAATGTCATCAACATATACTACAACAATCAGGAGTTCATTTTCATGGGCTTTTATGTATAGATTGTTGTCTGCTCCTCCTCTCTTAAAGCCTTGGTTTTTAAAATACTTATCCAATCTTAAGTACCAAGCATGAGGAGCCTGTTTCAGTCCATATAGAGCCTTCTTCAGTCTGCACACATAGTCTTCTTTGTCTGTTAAAGAGAAACCTTCTCGTTGTTCCATGTAGACTTCTTCTTCTACATCTCCATTCTGAAAAGCAGATTTCACATCGATTTGATGTACCTTGAAGTCTTGGTAGCATGCAAAGGAAAGAAACATTCTGATGGATTCCATTCTGGCTACAGGGGTGAGTGTTTCATCGTAATCAAGTCCTTCGATTTGTGAATATCCTTTGCAAACTAGTCTAGATTTATTCTTGATCACCTGTCCTTGCTCATTCATTTTATTCTTGAATACCCATTTTGAGCTAATGACATTTCTCTCAGTGGGTCTAGGAACTAGTTCCCAGGTATTATTCTTCTCAATTTGGTCCAATTCTTCATTCATTGCCTTCACCCAATACTTGTCCTTGCTGGCTTCTTCAAACTTCTTTGGCTCTATTTGTGATAACATGGCTATGTACACCTCTTCTATCTGTTCTGTTAGCTGCCTTCTTGTTTGGACCCCTACTCTCTTGTCTCCAATGATATGATCTTCTGGATGGTTCTTCTGAGTGTATCTTTATGGGGCTTTCGATCTTAGTTTAGCATCTTCTATTGTCTTTCTTGTTTCATCATCATCTTGGTTTTCTTCTTCATGGTTGTCTGATGGACTGCTGCATTCTGTATCTCTTGTATTTTTTAGAAGTTCTTCATCAAATATCACATCAATGCTTTCTAATATTTTTTGAAGAGTCTTGTTGTAGCACCTGTACCCTTTAATTTTGGAAGCATATCCTAGAAATATCCCTTTGTCTGCTCTTGAATCAAATTTCCCATGATTTTCATCATTATTATTTATGTAACACTTGCTTCCAAAGATTCTAAAATGTTTGATTGAAGCTGGTTTCCCATGCCATAGTTCATAGGGATTCTTGTCACTGCTTGGCCTTAAGTGAGCTTTGTTAAGGATATGCACCGTTGTGTGTACTTCTTCTGCCCAAAAGGTTTGAGGAATATCACTCTCTTGCATCATGGCTCTAGTAATTTGTTGTACAGATCTGTTTTGTCTCTCTGCTACTCCATTCTGCTGAGGTGTCCCTTCAATAGTAAATTGTTGCTTTATGCCATGTTCATTGCATAGGTCTGCAAAGCCATAATCAGTGAATTCAACTCCTTTGTCTGATTTGATGCATTTTAGCTTGCATCCTCTCTGATTTTCTGCTAAAGCTTTGAATATTTTGAATTTTTCCAGAGATTCCGATTTATTCTTGAGAAATGCAACCCATTTCATTCTGGAGAAATAATCTATTATCAACATGAAGTAGGATTCTCCACTTGGTGTTTTAGTTCTTGCAGGCCCACACAGGTCCATGTGCACAAGTTGGAGTGATCTTCTTATTGATAACTCATCTTTGGCCTTAAATGATGTGCGGGTCTGTTTGCCCAGTTGACAAGATTTTCATATGGTATTAGAAGGCCTTTTTGTTTCTGGCATGTCTCTGACATCTTTCTTCTTGCTTAGTCTGATGATGTGATTGAAGCTGAGATGTCCCAACCTTTTATGCCATAACCATGACTCCTCAAGTTTGCTAAGATGGCCTGCTTCATCTTCCTCTTTCACAATGTAAACATTACTCTCTGTTAGAACTCCTTTGAGCAGAGTCTTACCTGTGGTGCTTGATCTGACTTCACAATATTTTTCTCTAAAAATAACTTCACAACCTTTATCACACATTTGACTGACACTCAGCAAATTTTCTTTCAGCCCATCTACAAATAGTACATCTTGGGCCTTTCCTCTGCCATTGTCTAGGCTGACTGAGCCTTTTCCTTTTATTTTTCCTAATTTATCATTGCCAAAAGTAACATTGCCATATTTCTTTTCATCAAGAGTTATAAAGTTGCTTCTGTCTCCAATCATGTGTTTTGAGCAGCCACTGTCCAAATACCACTGGCTTTTCAGGTCTTGAGAAGTTAGAGCCAAGTCTCATTTATTCACCTTCTTTATCCACTGGAAGCATCCTTTTGTTTGGTATATTTTGTGAGATGATGAACTACATCTTCTGAGAGGACATTTGGAAGGCATATGTCCAACTTGATTGCATACACAACATTTGATCATAATTTTTGCAGAATTGTGAGTATGAACAAAATTTCTTTGATTCATAAACCTCCTTGAGGTGTTGAATATCAATCTTTGTCCGTACTTTCTACACTCAATGATTTTATGGCCAAATTCCTTACAATAAAAATAGTAACCATAGAAACTATTTGCATACCTGATGTAAGGTTGTCTTCTCCATTTGTTTGCTTGAGACAGTCTCTTCACTGTTTGCATCTTTTGTTGGTTTGAATTACTCCTCCTTGCATGACAGTATGCAACAATGTGTCCCAGCTTGTGGCAGACATAACAAGTGGCATTCTTCATAGGAGGGAAGAATCTCCTTTGATGGATTCCAAATTTGACATACTCAGGGGTATATGGTCCTTTTTCTGTTGTCTTAGTATTTATTGCATTCTTTGTTACTATAGGTTTCTTCTGATCTCTATCTTCCTCATTACATGTTTCTTCTTTTGTAGGAATTGTTTGAGTTGCTTCATCATTCTTCTTTTCTTTTACAAAAATAATCTCTTTGTTTTCCTTTTCTTTTCTTTTACTTGATTCTCCTTCATATCCTATTCCATTTTTTATCATAAGAGATATTTGAGCATCCAGAATTTCATTCAACTTACTAGAGCTTGTTGTTTGAGAGGAATTTGTAGACACTTTCCTCTGAGCATTTTCTAATTTCTTCCTCAGACATACAACTTCTTCTTCCAACTTCTCTTGTTCTCGATTTTTATCCTTGATTTGATGAAGTAACATGTCTTCTATCTTCTTGGCTTCTTCAAGCTCTACCTTCAGCTTCATGAGGATATCTGAATTTTTCTCTTCTCTTACATACTTGAGGAGAATGTCCTTTTGTTTTCTGCACTTTAGTTTGAGTCTGTCAATCTCCTCCAGAGCACTTCTTAGCTCCCCCTCAAGGTTTACTTCACCTTATTCTTCTTCATCTTCTAGTATGAGTCCTTCAAGTTATTCTATGGCCATCAATAAAAATTCAGAGGTTCCTTGTTCACCTGAGGGTTCATTTGAGTCTTCAGATGTATTGCTGTCTTGTTGAGCATAGAAGGATTTTCTGTTGAAATTATTTCCTTTCTTCCAGTTCTTTGATGTATTTTTCTCTGATTCTTGAGCCTGATTCCTTACTTTCTTGTGAGGACACTTAGCAGTATAGTGTCCAACTCTTCCACAGTTAAAGAATTTGAAAGGAATTTTACCTTTGTATTTACCTGAGCCTCTATCCAGTTTCTTGACAAATTTTTCCTCTTCTTCATCTGAGCAAGAGAATACGTCTTCCTCTTCTTCTTTCTTCTTTTATGTTAAAAAGGCTACCTCCCTCGTGCTTGTCTTCTCTTGTGGGAGCCTCATCTCATATGTTGTTATATTTCCAAGTAGCTGGTTCATGTTCAAGGTCTCCCAATCAGTTGTTTCTTCTATTGCAAACACCTTGGGATTAAACCTGGATGGAAGAGATCTTAGAATATTTTGCACAATTACACTTTCTGGTATGGTTTCTCTAAGAGCTTTCATATTGTTAACAATTTCTGCAACTTTTAGGAATAAGTTGCCAACATATTCATCATAATTCATTTTTAAATTTTCAAACTGGGCTCTATATACGTAAATTTTGGCACTCTTTTCCTTTTTATTTCCCTCATGGATATTCTCTAGAGTGTCCCACATATCTTTAGCAGTCTTACTGTGCATTATTTTGATAAATTCAGCCTCACAAAGTCCACTTAAGATTGCATTCATGGCCTTTTAATTTCCTACAAATTATTGTTTAGCTTCTCTTTCTAGGTCAGTTTCCTTTGGGGCATATCCAAATTCTACAGTAGCCCATACCTCTATTCCTAGAGACATTATGTATTCTCTCATTCTGATTTTCCAGAAGGCATAATTAGTACCAGTGAAGAAAGGGGCTTTATTGGTTGAGCTTCCTTCTAGACTAGCCATATTGGAAGCTTAGGATATCCTTTCAGTGGTTAAACTAGTATAAAAGGAACCTACTATGATACCAATTGTTGAATTCGTAGTTAAACAGAGAGGGGGGGGGGGGGGGTGAATTAGTTTAACACATACATGACCTTTTTAAATTTTTCATCAGCTTATTTACAGCTTAATTTTATAACCAACCTTAGTATATGAATAGTATTAATATGTTGCCGCAAGTATTAAATTAATGTGACATCAAAATTATTATGAGAGCAGCAAACATTAAGCAGATTTGGTAAATCATCTCAGCACATAGGCAACACAGATAGAGACAGCAGATATAAGTGGAAACCCATAGAGGGAGAAAACCACATCTTATTATTGTTGTGATGCAAAGGAAAGCTCCAACTCCCTCTCACCACTGTTTTTCTGTAGGCACCAACCTACAGGAGGCTCCAACCTCAATTCTGCAAGCTACAACTTGCAAGGAAGCTCCAACTCCCTTCAATTTTTTGCAGGCACCAACCTACAGGAGGCTCCAACCTCAGTCAGCTACAACTGACAGCTATCAAGCTTCAACTTGATAGGGAAGCTCCAACTTCCTCAATTTATCAAAAGAAATGTTTGCTGATTTACCTCAGATATCAGCTCTGTTCTGTAGCATCTCTTTCTGCTCTTCTCTTCCTTATCTTCTCTGCCTCAATCTTCTATTCTTTGCATAATCTATCCTTACTCTCTCTAACCCTTTTATGCATATCAAGTTGATATTATATACAGATTTCATCACATGACTGTTTGTATTTCACAAGGAATTTGGAGTGAACAACCATGACTTTTTGACTTCTACCTTCTCATTTTTTTGTCCAACACATTAAAAATATAAAAATATGTACAAATTTCAATTTTACAATGGTATTTTTCTTTTCCTTTGGATACTTTCCTTTGCATCACAAACAATATAAAAACAATTAAAACTTCTACATTTTCAGTTTCAATACATAAACTTCGCTCAGCTCTTGGCTTGCTGGTTTTGTCGTTTCTGTTGTTGTTAGACAACTGCTCTGCATAGCTCTGTTCACTTCAATTGTGTTCACCTATGCATGTACACCTGTCAAACCTGCAATCTCTGTTTACCTCTGTCAGCCCCATACTTCCTCTCTCTCTGTGCTTATAAATTGCATATAACAAATTTGTACTCAATACACTTGTAAATCTGGGTAATTTCAATACTCTATTTTCTGGATTGTCAGTTTAATTTAATAAATACAGAGGCTGCCTTTGGAATCAATGGTTAAGACCCTGCAATGCCTATCAAGCGCTCCTTACATTAAATATAGGATTTTGAAACCATACACAGAAACTCGCTTAACCGAAGGTCTCCTTAATTGATTTCCAAATGAATTCACCTCTTCAATAGTTTTACTACAGAACCTTTGGTTTAATCAACTCTCGAAATCTTCAAAACTGTGATTAAACCATAATAAAAAACCCAACTTATAATATTTTGAATTAATATTAGAATATTCTGGCCAAACCATTACATAAAAGTCTCTGCATATACTCAGTTTTTATAATTTGACTCCAATGATCAATAAGTTATATTGAACTCTACTCTATGAAGGCATCAATGAATATCTCAACTTTGGAATAACACTCAAAGTGATGGTCCACTCGCTCTTCGTCATAGTTTATATTTAGTTTAAACAAACCTTGGTTAAGAACCCAGTTCTTAACATAACTATACTCGACTATAGCCTATTATTGATTAGGCCTCACGCATATGAAAATACTTTAATAAACTCACCATATCAGCATATTTCGTATCCGGGACCACACATTACATCAAACATTCATATGTGCCTTATCATATAATATATATACCAATCATATCACAACGCTCCATATTATAAAGTGAACCATGCAAAATATATCAACCCCAACCTTCTTGAACTTCGAATTGAATAACTCAACGACATTTAAACGAATGTTCAGGCCCACATCCATATAACGTACCTTGGCTTAAGTATTGAACGGATCCAACGATCCATATGACGTCGCGCTCCATACAACCAATCTGACGGTAATCACGTTACACACTTGCACGAGATGTAGTTCTTAAACCCACATGATGAAACTGCGTCCCAGTGTTAACCTACCCATCTCATCCGAAAGTTAATAAACTATCACGCTCCTGCTGGCAATCCAATGGTGGTCATGTAATTTCGCGAGGGGTTAAGGATCGGACGTTAGCGTGCGATGTAACCAGTTTTTGGAACCCGCCTCATGCCACGCGTCCTCCAATGAATGTGATCGTGCTGATTTCATGAAAACCACTTACTGCACAAAAGTGGTGCGATGAAAATTGTTAAGTGTTCCAAACCGTCGTTACTGTTCCTTCATGGTTCCACCTTCGTTTAGGGTTTTGCCTCCACCCCTTTTCTATAGGTTCATTCACTCCTTTCATATATTAACCATTGTTCTGTCAACACTTCAACACAGTATTTCTTCGCATTAAAACTTTGTTCTTTGATGTTATTTCTGTGGAAATGCAATACCATTCCACAATTAAATTTGCAGCGAATCATAATACATGACTCTTAGCCTTGATCAATATGAATCGAACAAGAACATCAGTCATTCTACGGTCGATTCACACTTGATCAATATATATTCAATATATACATAGAAGCATATAACTACGAGCATTCGGAGTATATGCATTAACACAGTGACAGAGTATATTAACTGCAGAGTCCAAAGTGCTCTTACGTATGCCATATGGATCCAGTCTTTAACACAGGTCCTTCACTATTGTAGTTGGTAACTCGTCCTTAGTTACATTCAAAGCCGGATTCCTATTATAGATTGTACAGAGTTCTATCACTCTGCTCATATCCTTTCTTATGGGATTCAAAAGCTTCTGGCTCGGCCAGATTTCCAATCAAATGGCCTTCAGCAATCTACTCTGCCAGCATTACAACTCTATGCAGCTCTTCTATGCAGGTGTGTGCCCACTTATTCACTGCTTGTCTCTGCTTCAATACACTGCTTGTCTCTGCTTAAATTCACTACTTCCTCTGCTCCTTGTCTGATGTTGCTCCTTTGCCTGTCTCTGTTTGTGCTACCTCCTTTGCACTGCTTGCTTCTCTTTTTTCTGCCATGTCTCTGCTTCAATTCACTGCTTCCTCTGCTCCTTGTCTGATGCTGCTCCTTTTCCTGTCTCTATTTGTGATACCTCCTTTACGCTGTTTGCTTCTCTTTTTTCTGCCCTGTCTCTGTAAATGTACTTTCCCTCTATTCTTCTTTGTTGTCTTCTCCTTTGCTTCTGCTTCCTCCTTTGCCATCAATGACAAAATTTCCAACAAATGGTTCCAATGATATCATTTTAACCATTTATCTAAGTAATTGGTGAACAAGAAAAATTCATTTGATGTCATGTAATAGAAGGTGTTGCGAAAAATAAGAGCACTAAACAAATTTAACCATATATATAAATTCGCTAGTGAATATGTGCCATTGACTTTACTTAAAGGAGTAAACAAATAAATATTTGGTGCCACTTAAATTAGGCAACATATGGAAAGGATATTGTAAATTATCAATAATGAAAATCTCAACCCTTCATGTAGAGTTTATGGGAAACTCCAAGGAGAATACAACATAAATGCATGACCTATAATATTTTAGGAAGAGTCTTGGAACAATAGATAGGCCACTACCTCAACCTTCATATTGGATTCTCCTAAAAATCATGAAATTTATTAGAAACTTTCTTCCTACTAACTATGAGAAATAGAGCTATAAATGTCTCACAAATCTCTTTAGAAGAAAGAGAAACAAGAGGCTTGTTGATTTCATCTAATACCATCTATATGTATTAAAAACACCAAGGATCACTCTACCAAATGAAAATTTATCTCATTCTTAGGTAGAGATAATATTGAAGAAAAGGAAGAAAGGTATTTTAATTGGTTATAAATTTACAATACATCTATAATATTCATAAGAGATAATTAATTCCCAATGTGAATAAAGAAATAAGAGTACAAGTCTCAATGTTATTTAGCATTGAAACTCTAATATATTGAAGGGAGGAGGGCGCTCCATCCACATATCATGCCTCATGAATGAGATGTAGGAAAAAATTCATATGTCTAATCATCCTCCTCATTATATGTAATACCTTAATGCAACTGATATCTCTAGTTAATCATCCTACCTAAAATATTTTCCAACCTTTTACAAGTTTTACTTTTTTTCAAAGTATCATGGAAATATTTAAAGGAGTCTAGGTAAACTAGCTTTAATGATAGCTTGTAGAGCACTCCTCCTTGAATTTAGCCACCAAAATAAATATTTCTATAAATTTTGAAAGGTTTTCGGTGGCTTTAGTCTTCAAATTCCTTAGGTGACCCGCAAGGTTTTTAAGACCTTAGAAATATTTGATGGACAACAAAAAAGTAAGAATGGCACATAACTAATATTGCATACTTTGGTAAGCATGAAGGTTGAGGCATGAATTTTTCTAGTGCAAAAGGGAAATTGAGGAAACTTGGACATGGTCAATAGTAAGGCATTCTAGTGGAATAACTATATGGTTGTTGAACAAAATATCATGATCAACAATTGGAAAAGCACTATAAGCATGAAATGGGGATAGAAAATAACCTTCTTAATATCAAACACTAGAAGAAGGTGTTGTCTAACTATTCTAAAGTTTTTTCGTTTGGCCAGATTCCATGGATACAATTATTAGTGAGATTTTTTATTTTTTGTTGTTTAAAATGCATTTTTGACCACATAAATTAATTGAGAACCCTAAAAAACTCTGAGGGCTCCTAGATTTTGGATATACACAACTCAAAGTTGTGACTCTAACAAATATTTTTCGTATTTTAGGTAAAATTGGTTGAAAAATATGCCTATAAAGGATACAAAACATAAGAAGGAATGTAGAGAAGGCATGACCATCCCAAGTAGTAAGAAACTCAAGCAATCCTTATGAATGGTAGGACTATTAAACTGGTCATATTTAGTGCAATCCTCCTTCAATGAGTTTGAAATATATTTGAAACAATAATACAAAGCCTCTCATTATTATTTTCTTTAATTTAATAATTATTATTTTGTTTTAGATATAGAATTTGAATTAAGATAATAATTAACATCATATAATTTATTTTAAAATGTAATAATCTAAAAAATAAAAAACTATAAAATATGCATATTTATATAAATATAATTAATCAAATTTTTACCATAATAAATCATAAATTCTATTTTTTTCATAGTAACACACCTTGATGGTCACAAAACCAAAAATTTGATAGGGCTTCAACCATCTAGCTACCCATGAAAGCTAATAAATAATAAATTCTAATAACATTTTCAAATAATAATATCATTTATAACATTCAAATTACAATCCGAATCATTTAAAAAATAAATATATGGTTTATAACATTCAAATTACAATCAATCATTTTAAAACAAAAATATATATTTTCATAAAATCAATTCATTAAAAAAATTAAATTTCTCATCTCTTAAGAAATTTAAGAACCTAACCACCTGAAAATTTCTAAGAATTCAAAAAATTATAAAATCATTTATGCTTCTATTGGTGTTACAATGAACAGGTGAAATTTGACCTCCATGACTTCATAATAGCACTAGATCCCTATCAGAATGGACAACGATATTATGTCTGCCACAACTACCATAAATTGAATACTACCAATGCCTACATTCTTGAAGTTGCCTACATTATAATCTCTATAAAAATGTGGAAGCTTCTTGGTGTTTCCCAATTCTCCCAAACATAGTGAGTGGAAGAATGTGGCCAGTGACGAATGTGCTTCATGTTGAAGTTTGTTTTGATTTAGAAAGAAATAAAGAGAGAAAGTACTTTTAATCTTCACGAGGCTAAAAATAGCATATAGGACATATTATTTCTCTATCTGGCTCTTGTATTTGGCCCTTTTCCTGTGGAGTCTTACAATAAATGCTCACAACTTCTCGACAATATCTTCGCTGAATAGATTATCCCTAGAGCTACCTACCGTAAGATCTGCATAATTTTCCATGTTGTATTTGAAGGCCTCACATTCTAAAATGAAATGCTTTTCTGTTTCCACTTTTATGTAAGATCAAAAAATACATACTCTTTACTCCCACATTTATTTTGGCCTTTTCTAGCGTCTTGTTTCACAACGAAGTTTATGAGAATTATTCCTTAATTAAGCAATAAGAATTTTGTATCTCCAAGAAATATTGGCCCCTATGTACGATTTTTGTTGATGATTATGATTGGGGTTAAACTCGTCAATGTAGTACTTCTTCTTTCTCTGTAGCTCTTTCTCCCAAGTACATATGTGGAACTTATCCATAGTAAAATTTTTTATCTCTTTACTGTTTGTGGGACACATGCTCAAGAAAATAATCCATTTACTAAACCATTTGTTATTTTTCCTCATCCAAGTCTTCATTATTTTCCACAATTTTTCGTTAAACACAACCTTAGGCCATCTACACTCTTCCATTTGCTCAATGTTTATTTAATACCTTATGAATCACACCATAGAAATTGCTTCAATAGGAGTAGCCCATGTTTCACTTAACAAGGTAGAATAAGGAACTTCACTTTTAATTTTCAATTTCTTTGTAATCAAACGCTTCTGATTTTTCTCAATTTCATTCCACTGCATCTCGGTTGTGTTGCTCGCCCACTATTCGCAATCGTAGAGAGTCACTTGGATCACTGGAAGCCTAAAAAGAGTTAGAGTGGTTTTCCAGTCCCATAGCTTTGCCTCTCTACACCTATTTTGAAGAGAATGAAATGCTTTCCAAACCCCCCGAAGTTATTTTCTTTCTACAACCATCCCAACTTAATATTCTGTTGAAGTCAATTCCAAGGTATTTGTAATTTGTAACTTCTTCTATAATTTTCCTTCAAATTAGAAATTATGCTGGTTATGCTTTCTTTTGTTAGAGAAAACCACTACTTTCATTTTTGTAATATTGAGTTGCATCCCCATCGTTCTACAAAGATGCTCAAGGGAACATATGTGCTCTTGAAAACCAAGACCCAATTTAGCAATCAGTTTAAGCTCTTATGCATACAAAAGAAGCCTTATAACGAACTTGCCTAAATGGATAACGTCACCCCCTTGTGCATTTAGCCACTCTTCAAGCTTGTCAATATATAAACAAAAAAGGGTAGGATACCATGGGAAACCTTGCTTGACCCAGATATCGCTTCCAAGACTTTCAAAAATGCTTGTTGAAGTTCTAATTTTGATTTTCACCTCTTCATACAGCCTTTGCACAATTTCTCTCCAATTCCTGGGAACCCTGAGTTCCTCAATTCTGCGTCAAAGCTTATCCCTAGGAACTGTGTCAAAGGATTTTCTAAAATCAACAAAGCAACAAAAAAATTCTTCCTTTTTTCCCCAAAATTTTTCAATGATGTTCCTTAAATTTATACAATGATAAATTGTTGAATTTTTAGGTCTAAAATTTTCTTTCCCTTTAGCATGTTTATCTCTTTCTTCTGCCCACTTGTTGATTTTATTTTCTAACATGCTTCCAAATAACTTTGCAAATAATGGTTTTATCATTATGGTTCCATAATTGGAGGGAATATTGACATTTCCACTCTTGAAAAGAGGTATTTCCATACTAGTTGTCCAATCTGTGGGAAACCCCTTTTGTATGACATTGTTGAAAATTTTTGTATGGGTACCTCTAATGAAGCTATCCCAAAATTCGTAGCAAATTTTGGTGGTGGCCTTGACATAAAATTTCCTTTGTAGGCTTCTTCCCGTGGCCGCTTCTTTTTCAGAAAACGATCTGCCATGTCTCGCTATTAAGTCTCCTATTGACAAGCAATGTTCTAGCTGGAAAAAAAAAACCTAAATCCTTATAATGATGGTGGTAAGCTTTCTTTTGAATCAAACCCTGAAATGAGTTGTCTAGGACTCCATAAAGAAATTTATAGATAATGGCCTCCAATATCTTAAAAAGATACACCACTTTCCTTCTCCCCACATTTTCCTCAGCAATGAATGTAATTTGTGGACCAAAAATCTTAACATCTAACTTCTTAAATTTATTATATCAACAAATTATATTATTTTTTTCTTTTTGGTCTTAGTTTTGAAAGTTTTAAAAACATTCTAGGAATTCCATTAACGTTTTGAAAAAATAAATATTTAATATTTTGAAAAGTAAAATTTAATTTTTATTTTCTTAAAATATAAATTGTTTTATTAAATATTTTGAAAATTAAAAAATAAAATTTTTAATTTTATTTTTTTAAATATAAATTGTTTTTTTCTAATGGGTCTATTTTTATGTGGTTTTAAATTGGAATAATATTAAAAAGTGAAAAATCTCAAGTTATGTGATAATATACCAAGAATTATCATTACCACGTGCCCAAAAACTATAGCTCATTTCAAAATAAAAATATTTTATAATCATATAATTTTAATTTAATTTTATAACATTTTTGAAATTAAAACTCAATACTTATAATATAACAAGATTTTAAATCATGGATATCTATCCTTATTTTACCATGTATATTATTAACTTGTAAATAGACTTTGTTACAATAGCATGAGCTATATCATGGTTTGCTAATATCACTTGCCCAAAAATCATTACTTATTTCAAAATCAAAATATTTTATAAATATTTTATTTTATAACATTTTCATACCTACCGAAAGTAATTTATATATATATTTTTTATTTTGGTAAAAAAATGAACTTTCAGTTGGTTTTGAATTTTTTTAACAAATTCTATAAAGTTGATTAAACTTTGTTATAAAATAAAATAAAATTATCAATTACATTTTGCATAAGAGGCAGGTACTATGAAACAACTCTGCATATATCACACTTATTTAAAATTAGTTTATATTAATTATTTTAAATTATGAAAATAAAAAATGATAATGTTAATGTTTAGTCTCTTGTAAGTTAATAAATACAAAATTAGCTTTGGCTATAAAGCCAAGACTTGCTCAATGTAAGTGTGGTGTCATGATATCATCATTTTTTAAGGTAATGAACTTATTATGTATTTATGAAATTTTATATGAATGTTTAATTTTATTTATAAAGAATTTACATATTTTATATAAAAATAATGTGAAAAATATATATTGAAAGTTATTAGAAAAATAAGAGTTTTTCTATACTTGTACCCAAATCACTATCAAGCCAACTCAAATATCAACCTAAACTTATACACATATTCTATATTTGTCAATCCTATGAGCAAAAAATTGTTAAAGTAACACACATTATAATGTATGAGTATTCTAGTGTGTTCCTATTCCTAAATTGTGCATATGTGGTTGTGAGTACATTTTTTCTCAATCTTTATCCTTCGCCACCAAGTGAGGATATCAATGAAATTAGGTTAAGCATTAGCTATGGGCACTTGGATCCTTGGAATGGTAATATGAGGAGATTTATGCCTTAGGCCATACAATATTCTTCTATGTATCAAATCCCAATATTAATACCTTGAACCACTATACTTACTTCCCAATAATAATCCTAGCCTTTGAATGGGGATAATAATGTCATGAGGAAAACATCAACACTATATATCGGTGTAAGGGACTTGGACATGATTTGTGGAGGAATCCCATTACTTAAGGTATAAAAGAAGCTTCTAATGATGTATGGTGAGAATAATAACTCAAACTACCACATAGGACATTACAAGGCCATACTTGTCTTCCAATTAGGGAGATGGGAATCATTGAATTATTTTAAGATATAATTACAAGTCTAAAGACCCTTGATATAGCCACAAAAAGAAACACGATGAGTTCGCCCTATAGTAATATTTTCATAATACATGGCTATGAAAAACAACTCAAACCACCTTAGAGTACTCTTAATGTTATCATTTCATCTTAGTAAGGATAAATATGTCATTATAATATTTATAAGACTAGGTATAATTATTTTCTCACTAGACATCATCAAAGATAAAACCTAGGTCTTAAATCATAAAATAAGATTATAAGTATGAAGGTTAAATATTTATGTTTTAATCCACAAGATATGACTTCTTCAACATATCCTTTTTCTTTGAATAGTGATATTGAGGATATTAGGAAGCTTCTAGAACTATGTATGGGTCTTAGCTCCTTGGATATGGTTGTGAGGGAAACTAAGGTCTCAGGCCATAAATGAAGATTATAGGAGTAAAATTCCAAGAAAAAACATGACCGTGGAAGGGGATATTTGGCCTCCAAGTGGATTTATGTGCATTACAACAATTTTTAAGCACAATTTATGGATCAAGGAGTCCTAAACATGGTGCTAGGCGGAATTTTTTGCTTTATCCACTTTATAAATATTTCATGCATCCAAGGCCAAGAAAAATTCCTCGAACCTACACATATGAACTTCCAAGTGTATATTTTTCCTCTTAGTGGACATATTGGCATAATTAGGGTTTTTGGAGAGGTATTTATCAACATAAATACTTTGACCAAGGTCAAGTGATGATATTTTTGCATTATTCCTAAAAATTAGCTTCCATGCCTCAAGATCCATCGCTGAGTTGTCAAACTACCACAAATGACCTCTCTATGGGATACTTGTCACCCAAGTTACATGTGAACATCACTAGAATATTTGTAGAACCAAGTATCCATTAGGGGGGATTATATATGGTCGAGGGAGAAAAATCGAGCCTTGAGAGATAAAGTAAGCTTCCATGCATCAAACTCTAAGAACAACAGCTAAAATCACCACACCTAATGTGTAGCAGCCCTGTTTTGGTTCCTTACTAATATTGTAATTAAATTATATTAATTTTGTTTCTATGGGAATGTAAATGTGGAATGGGTTAAAGCTATAAAAATAGGCATTGTATTTATTTTAATGAAAATTTCAAACAAGGTGAGAATTAACATGAAAAATGAGCCACGTGTGGAAACTATAAAATGGGAAACATCACAAATGTTTTCCTATTTAAACAACTTATGCCAAAAACTAATTTTCAACTAAAAAATTGGAACCTAATTTCCAAGGAACCAATTAATGGGGAACCTCATAGTGATACTACCAGCTTCCCATAAGTATGAGAGTAGTTGGGATTTGTACCCAAATTTACAAAAGCTATGGAAACGTTATTGATATGGAAGTGTTTGATATTGAAAAACGCATTTGTGGATATGACCAATAAAATTTCATACTCGAGAGTAAAGAACAAAGATATTGAGCATGTTGAGAATGTTAAATACACATGAATGGGTCTAAGCACCAAAACTAAATGAAAATAAATAATATAAATGTTTTAGATTGATGGCACCATAGTGAGGGATCCTTAGATCCTTTTTTTGGTTAAGAAAATTTAGTAGAAGTGTCCCAAATAAGTGTTGCATGTGATACCCATAATTTTGTAATGTATTTATAAATATTGGTTTTATTAGATAGTGATATTGATGATATGGCCAAGGGACAATATATGTACGGTAGCTCACGTAACTTATATTATTAATAAAATACACAACTAGCTACATGACAATGGAATGAAAAAGAGTATGGCTGAATAAGACTCCATAATATGGGAACACAACCCAATGTAATTATACCTAAAATTATGTAAAGGATATACACTTCAGGATTTATGCCAAGTAATTGGGAAGTGTTTAGGAGAGTTTCATGTTTCAAGATGAAGTCATGCACTTAAAAGTGTGGATATCTAGAGAGTTAAGGGATTATTTTAGTATATTCTCGCATTCCTTCTTCCCTACCAAGCTACCAAATTCGTATGCCCATCCAAACTGAGAAAGAAAAACATGAAAAATTGATGAGTGGCATGTTTAACTAGCGTAACATTTTCACAGAAACATCCACGGAGTCTTAGGATAGATATTTACCTAGATATCATACACTAGAGCCCTAGTAAAGGGAGTCAACCTAAGGGACTACAAGAATAGAGAAGGGGGATATCCTCTCAAGTTATGTGGGCTAAGGGGGGGTAAAAGAACATGTGATTGGGATGGCTAGTTTTGTGAGAAACCTAAGTGTTAGTGGGTTTTGGGATGAGAATAGACAAATATTTTTTCCTCGTGCATCCATATCCCTAACTCATGTTTTTCTTTCTCTTAAGAGTCTTAGACCACCAGTAGGGTTGATTGGAATGTACTTACTCCATAGCTAGTTTGTGCTTTTGTAAAAGGTAATTGGCTACAATTTTGCATGATTGAATTCCATTAATTATACACAAGGATTATATTTTAATTGTTTTTATTATTATAATTTAAATTATTCTATCTAATTTTTAAACTTTATTTGATTGAAAAGGTCTATAAATTGGCCAAATTTCAGTTGAAGGATATTTTTGGTGTGAAATTGGGAAAAAACCCCAGTTTTTGGGTGAATTCGTAAAGAAATAATGTGCATGGTAAGAATTAAAATACTCACTTATAGAGGTCAATTTGGTTGAATTGGGAGGAATTCCAAAATTTTCATGGTGGAATTCATCAAATTATCGGAAAACTAGCAAACCTTCCAATTCATTGGTGCAATGGTCAGGTAAAAAGGTGAAATTTTAAATCACACTGGTGGAATTTCTTATGTCCAAGAGTAACATTCCCAATGGAATATTGATTGAATTTTTCCATGGCATTCAAAGGAAAAATATCAAAACTGGTATTTTTTTGAATTAAAAAAAAAACAATAAATTATTTATTCGATGACTTAAAGGCCACATGTCAAATCACATGGAAGTTCCATTGTGGTAGGTGTTGAAAAGTGTAACTAGGTTATTCTTCATGTTTACTATGTAATTATGTAATTATGTAAAATAATAATTCAAATTAATATATATTTTTGTTGTATATGCTTCATGGGTTTCATGAGCATCATTTATTAAGTAGAAGGACTTCTACTTGTTGTCCATTAGGTTTAAGTTAAGTATAATATCTAGTCTCTGTCATATGCTCCAAGACCTAGTATATCAAGCTCCATGATATAGTAAATTCAACCTTCAAACGTTGTTGAAGCAATGCCTCACGAAATGCTGAAGAAATAAGAAAAACAAGTCGACCTACCTGTTGTATAATAGTCGGTCTAATCCATTTGGATGGTCGGCCTAAAGGATAATAAAATATCACTATGTATAAGGAAGACTGCAGATTATTTGGACAACAACAATTGCAGATAAGTCTGAGGAGTTTGTGGACATTTTTTGAGAGGAGATAAGAAGAACTACCATAGCACCAATTGCAGATTTCTCTGAGATAAATGTGGACAAGTCTGAAATAAATTTGCAGATGTTTTTGTAAAAGTTATGTGAATTAATTTATATATATATATATATATATATACAGTAAATACCTACCAGAAGTAATTGCAGACATCTCAGATGAATTTGCGAACAATGCCGAGATTGACGATAGAAGACAGGAGTTAAGGGTTATGGATGACACTGTAATTCAAGTGCGGATATATATAATACTACACTTTGAATAACAAGAAGATCACAGTACGAACATATTAAGCACACAAGTGCGAATAAGTAGCAGCAAGAAGTGTGGATCAATCTCAGAAGATTTGTGGATAAAAGGAGACTGTATGGGTGTAGACAAAACAAGATATGTGTAAGTGCAGGAAGGGCGGAATAGAAGAACAACAGATGAATGTGAATAAGTGAAGGAGAAGATAGTGATTAGAAGGTGAAAGAGGTAGTAATAGTGAGGAAGGTAAATCTATGATTTACCTTCATTTTCCTTCCTTATGTTCAAACAATTCAACTACGAGCATATACAAGGTGAAGATCAAGGTCTTGGAAACACATCTAGATTAAGGGTCTAAGTCTAGGTCATGGTACTTATTTTTTGAAGATCTATAAGAATAATTCTTTGTGGGTTTTCCTCTCCAAGAGGGAAAGGTTTTGCCCTGGCTCTAGGAGCCTAACTTTTATGTCTCGTGCCTTTTGATAAATGACTTGATGACATATTAACTAATCTAAAAGAAGAGAAGATATAAGTACTACAATTAAGGTCACAAGTAATTATCATGAAGAGAACTTGTATTAACCTACATCCCTCCAAATTATCAACATGGTAACAGAGATAAGGTGTTGAACATAAGGGTTGCTTGTCAACAAAGACACTCAAAGAAGAAAAGATCAAAGTTTGGGTTGGAAATACAAATCAGTTTGCAAGGAATACTATGCAACTACTTCATGTGAGATCTCCCACCTCATTCAAAATATAAAATCATTTAGGAAATTAATCTTTTCCATCAAATATTTGCACTCAAGACATTGTTTGAAGGAAATCTCAACTTCTGAAGTTAGTCATTATAATCAAGGGTTCAAGTACAACAACATCGAATAAAGGAAACCCTTGACTTCATTCTCAATAATCGTCAAGGAATATGCAAGAAAATCCACTCAAGTAAGTATTCATGACCCTATCTATCAAGATGCCTTATTGTAAAGAAAGAAACAAGTTGGTTGGGTCATCAAACTTCAGTGCATGGAAGAAGAGAACATACTTGAATTTAATTGAAGATGGAGTAATGGAATATATCGAAGGATCTATTGTTCAACCTCCAAAAGAAGATACTCCAGCCCATGCCAAGTACATGAAGGGAGAAATTAGAGCCTAAAGGATTCTCATAGAATCCATCAAAGACTCTCTCATTCCCTATGTATCAAAACTAAATATTGCAAAACAAATATATGAGAAAT
>CM076578.1:128490147-128588183 GCA_034641835.2 Pinus albicaulis | reverse complement strand
CCAAGTGTAATGCAAAACTCATGCAAAACAAATCTACCAACTGATAGCTATACTCACCCTTTCATCTACCTCTTCCACTGGTCTCCACTGAACTGATCATGCATTGTAGTGAACTGAAGTGTTCTTGAGTTGACTAATGAGTTAATAATTAGTGAATTAAATATTATTTTAATTCACTCCACTCATATCTAGTTGATTAGCTAGTTAACTAATCTCAACTAGTTCAACTAAAACAAACAGAACACAACTCCACTATATGTCCCGTTAACTCCTCCAAAACTTCTGCCACTGAAGTCTAACTGAAGCCAACCATGCAAGATGCCATCAAACCCTAGGAACCACGTGATTCCTTGTGTCAGTTGCATGAGCCACCTCCATGACTCAAACTGAAGTGCGCCAAGAGAGTAAACTGCTGTTTATAGTCAAAAATATTATTAAGGGTAAATAATATTTGACTTCCATATTTTTAGGAGATCAGTCTAAAAATAGTCTGGGTCCTAAAAAATAGGGTCACATCTATTTTTACCGACATGTCGCATACTTTAAGAATCTCCAAGTAGAATTCCCAAATTATGCTCCGTATGTCTAAAAATAGACACAGTCTAAAAATAGACTTTGCGCCAGAATTTGCCTGCGGGCCCACTTAGTGAAGGCGACTTCATTTCACTAAGCTCCATCATCTTGCTGCATTCTCAACACTCCCTCTCGGCAAGATATGGATTATCTGCAACCCCTATCCTGCCTCTGTGGAATTCGAACTTGCTCCTGGTGAGCGCCTTCGTCAGGATGTCGGCATCCTGATCCTCCGTGGGAACATATGAAAGCATCATGATCCTCCGCTGAACACAATCTCTGATGTGATGGTACCCGATGTCGATATGTTTGGACCTATCATGAAATACTGGATTAGCCGAGAGCTTGATGCAGCTCTGGTTATCACAGTAGATCACTGTAGGCTCCAAATGCAACCTGAACAAACCTGCGAGGATCTTCCTCATCCAAATAGCCTCGCATGCAGCCAAACTTGTTGCCATGTACTCGGCCTCTGCTGAACTGAGTGCCACGGATCTCTGCTTCCTGCTGTACCAGGAAACTACTGTCGACCCAATGCTGAAAACTCCTCCAGAAGTGCTCTTCCGGTCCGTTGGACTCCCTGCCCAATCTGCATCAGTGAAGCCAGAAAGCTTCACTCCATCCTCCTGTCTGTACCATAGACCATATCCCGATGTGCCTCCGATATAGCGCAATACATGCTTGCCCGCCTTCCAAAAGAGCTTGGTAGGCTTAACCATAGCTTGCGAAAGCTGGTTAACTGCATAGCATATATCGGGTCGAGTATTGACCAGATACATCAACGACCCCACCAACTGTCGATAGACAGTGGCATCCACTACCTCCTCCGAAGTAGCATCTCCCTTCCTCCATCCTCCAGGAAGAGGGGTATCAACAGGCTTGTAGCCCTGCATGTTGAACCTCTCCAGAATCTCCCGGGCATACTTGCCCTGAGAAACAAACAGTCCTCCACTGCGCTGCCAAATCTCCAATCCCAGGAAATAATGAAGGATGCCCAGGTCCTTCATCTCAAACTCCCGTGCAAGATCCTCCTTGCATGAAAGTATCAACTGCTCGTCGCCAGTCAAAATCAGATCATCTACATACAGTACGATGATCAACAGCTTCCCCTCCACCACAATCTGGTACAGGTTTGGATCCGCCTCACTCTTGGAGAATCCAAACCCGGTGAAGTAGCTGTCTATCCGAGTGTACCAAGCACGAGGTGCTTGCTTCAGCCCGTACAGTGCTCTCTTGAGTCGGCACACATGCGACTCACTGCTGAAGATCTCAAAACCTTCAGGCTGCTCTATGTACACCTCTTCCTCGATAACTCCATTGAGGAACGCAGTCTTCACATCCATCTGATGAATGTGCCACCCCATCTGCGCTGAGAGAGCAAGGATCGTCCGTATGGAAGAGTACCTTGCGACAGGTGCAAAAGTCTCCTCATAGTCAATCCCCTCGATCTGCGAGAAGCCACGGGCGACAAATCTCGCCTTGTACTTCTCCACACTCCCGTCAGCCGCCTGCTTCACCTTGTAGATCCATCGCGAACCTACAACTGATTTCCCAACCGGTCTTGGGACAATCTCCCATGCACTGTTCCTGATGATCGAATCATATTCTTCGATCATGGCATCAACCCATGCGGGTTCCTCCACAACTTCCTCAAAAGAGGATGGCTCTGTCACAACACATTGACTCATAAGAGCCATGTATCCAGTGTACCGATCCGGTGACTGTCTCTGTCTGCGCTGTGCTGTAGGTGGTCCTACAACCTTCTCTTCATCCCGAGCCAGTCGCTCAGCTTCTGTAGTGCGCATGCGCCCTCTGATGGTTGGCGCTGCATGGGTGGTTTCTTCCACCTCCTGAACTTCCTCTTGTGGCTGATCCACATCCGGAAGCTCCTCCTTAGGAACTAACGGCTCCTCATCTGCATGCAAGTGTAGCTCCCTCTCAAGCGAACACTGCATGGCTTTCTCCTCCTGAAATTTTATATCCCGTCGCACAACAGTCTTGCGACTGTCTGGCACATACACCCGATAGTTATGAGGTGTATCAGTGTACCCCACAAATATTCCAACCTCAGCAGTTGGATCCAGCTTCCTTCTCGCATCCTTCGTCACATGCATGTAGACAGGAGATCCGAAAATCCGCAAATGGGAAATATCAGGCCTCTTGCCAGAATAAGCCTCCTCTGGTGTACTCGTGCCAAGAACCTTGTGAGGACAACGGTTCTGCACATACACTGCTGTATTGCATGCCTCAGCCCACAAGTGAAGGGGTAGGCCCTGATCATGCAACATCGCCCGTGCAGCACCCACGATCGTTCTGTTCTTCTGCTCAGCCACCCCGTTCTGCTGTGGGTTATGGGGTGCGATGAGCTCTCTCAGAATCCCTTCTGCGCTGCAAAACTCCTTGAATTCAGCCGAGATGAATTCACCACCGTTATCACTCCTTAGAGCAATCACCTTCTTCCCCGACTCCTTCTCGACCAGTGCTTTAAACTCACAGAACTCCGCGAATGTATCGCTCTTCTTCTGCATGAAGAAGATCCAGCACTTTCGAGAGAAATCATCAACAAAGATCACATAATACCTGTGCTTTGCTGTCGAAGCAACTGAGAAAGGACCACACACGTCTGTGTGAACTCTCTCAAGGATCGTCGTGGCGCGACTATCCTTCTCGTGAAAGGTGGCTTTCACATGCTTCCCTAAAGTACACCCCTTGCACTGATCTGACTGCGCAAGAGTGCCCTTAGGAAGTCCAGTAGAAATCTGCTGCAGAATCTTCAAAGCTCCATGGTGAAGGTGGCCCAATCTCCTGTGCCACAGTTCGCCCTCATCATCCCAGCTCACCACTTCTCCCGCCTTGCATGCCATAGCTGCGCAGCCATCTACCTGCAACTGATAAAGGTTCTTGGTTTGAACCCCTATCTTCCGGGTCTCTCTAGTAGTCTTACTGCGCAGGAAGGCTTTTCCTTCGCTGAAGACCACATCATACCCCTTATCCTCCAACATCGCTACTGAAATCAGGTTCTTCTTCAATCTAGGTACATGCATGACATCCTTTAAGACAAAGGGTTTACCAGACTCCCTCTGAAAGGATACGGTACCGATACCAGTCGCACTGTATCTACCGTCATCGCCCATCTCGATGTGCATACCCAAATCCTTGTCCTCCAGATCTGAGAACAACTCCCGATCTCCCGTCATATGAAATGACGCAACGCTGTCCAAGAACCACACCGATCCCATCACACTTGAAACCAAGCATGCAATCAGTGAAAAGTCAAGCTCGAACTGTGAAGCCAAAGCTTCTCCATCTGCAGATCTTTCCGCTTGCTTGTTCTTCTTCTTCTTTGGACAATTGGTAGCATAATGTCCGTGATCATGGCAGTGAAAACATTTCACTTTCGCCATATCCTGCTTCTTGCCCTTAGCTCGAGAATGAGAGGTTTTCTTACCCTTCCCTTTCTTAGCTTTGGACACCAAAGCGCAGTTTTCTTCATCAGCTCCCTTTGATGAAGATCCATCTCGAGTAGTCCTCCTTATCTCCTCATGCATGAGATCCGCCCAAAGGCGCTCCCATCCCGGCAGCTTCTCCCGACCATTGACACTATCTTGATATGAGTGCCAAGCCTTCGGAAGACCAAGGAGAGCCAGGTCGACCATATCCTCTTCATCGACAGTAACCCCCACACTTCCCAGCTCATTTCTGCATTGAGTGAACTTCATGAGGTATTTGGCGATACTGTCGCCCTTCTCCATCTTGATGTTCCTGAGCTTATCTTTGAGCACCAGCTTCCTTTGGTCACTCTTACTCTGGAATAGATCCGTCAAAGCTTTCCACATTAAATATGGAGAAGCCTTTCCATGCAGGCTGGATACAATATGATCCATGACGCCCTCCAACAGGATCCTTCGACATTTCGCCATCTTCTTTTGCCATGCTTCGACTTCAGCAGGATCAGTGGGCTTTTGGACATCCGTATCTACGAACTCCTTCAAACCATTATCTTCTAATACTGCTTCCATGCGATCCTTCCATGAAACATAATTCGAACTGCCTTCAAGAGCATATTCGAGTCGCAAACCGTTGAAAGACATTTTCAACACCGGCACCAAGAAAACAAAGCTGCTGCAAAATTCGAATTCCAAACTCCAAGCTCTATCGCTTCCGATCTACACTTGAAAACAAATTATTTCCAAATCAGAGATTGACTGCAAAGGGCATTCACCAGATCTTTCACCTTACAAAGAAGGATGAATATTCCGGAGGCTACCTGGCCCGCATGCAGACTCTGTCCGAGGAAATAAGTTTGCAATCACCGTAATAGATCTCGAAAATTAATCTCGCTTTGATACCATGTAGAAATTAGCTGAATAAATCACTTATTCACTGAAGATTAACCTGGTCATATATCAATTTCGAATTGCATACATAACACATAACCTTCTTCTACAATTAATTGTCACATGCGGAAATAACAGAAGCAATCTCTCATCAATTCAATCACACATTAACTCAGTATGTATGGGGAAAGCCTATAGCTGAAAACCCCGCAGCTATTGTGTATATTATAATGGAGAAATCAAGTAACCAAACAAGTACAATACTCCTTACAAGTACTCAGTACTCTCTCATGAAGTTACTCACAATCTGACTCAGTTTTGAACAAGTCTGAGGTTCAAAACTCCCCGCCAATTGCCTTGCCTCTATTGCGCAATCATGGCATGTATATGAAGAGGTTCAAGGTTCGAATCCCCTTCCCTTGATTGCGTAATTGTCATGGACAATTCCTCCAAGTGTAATGCAAATCTCATGCAAAACAAATCTACCAAGTGATAGCTTTACTCACCCTTTCATCTACCTCTTCCACTGGTCTCCACTGAACTGATCATGCACTGTAGTGAACTGAAGTGTTCTTGAGTTGACTAATGGGTTAATATTTAGTGAATTAAATATTATTTAATTCACTCCACTCATATCTAGTTGATTAGCTAGTTAACTAATCCCAACTACAACACCGGCACCAAGAAAACAATTCTCCTGCAAAATTCGACCCAAACCTGCCTCTATCGCTTCCGATCTACACTTGAAAACAAATTATTTCCAAATCCTAGGATTGATCTGAAGGGCTTTTACTGCATCTTTCACTTTCCGAAGAAAGATGAACTTCTAGAGGCTTCCCTCGCCCGTATGCATCGTCCAGGAAATAAGTTTGCAATCACCGTTCCTAGATCTCACAATTAATCTCATTCGATACCATGTAGAAATTAGCTGAATAAATCACTTATTCACTGAAGATTAACCTGGTCATATATCAATTTCGAATTGCATACATAACACATAACCTTCTTCTACAATTAATTGTCACATGCGGAAATAACAGAAACAATCTCACATCAATTCAATCACACATTAACTCAGTATGTATGGGGAAAGCCTATAGCTGAAAACCCCGCAGCTATTGTGTATATTATAATGGAGAAATCAAGCAACCAAACAAGTACAATACTCCTCACAAGTACTCAGTACTCTCTCATGAAGTTACTCACAATCTGACTCAGTTTTGAACAAGTCTGAGGTTCAAAACTCCCCGCCAATTGCCTTGCCTCTATTGCGCAATCATGGCCTGGATATGAAGAGGTTCAAGGTTCGAATCCCCTTCCCTTGATTGCGTAATTGTCATGGACAATTCCTCCAAGTGTAATGCAAAACTCATGCAAAACAAATCTACCAACTGATAGCTTTACTCAACCTTTCATCTACCTCTTCCACTGGTCTCCACTGAACTGATCATGCACTGTAGTGAACTGAAGTGTTCTTGAGTTGACTAATGAGTTAATATTTAGTAAATTAAATATTATTTAATTTACTCCACTCATATCTAGTTGATTAGCTAGTTAACTAATCCCAACTAGTTCAACTAAAACAAACAGAACACAACTCCACTACTTGTCCCGTTAACTCCTCCAAAACTCCTGCCACTGAAGTCTAACTGAAGCCAACCATGCAAGATGCCATCAAACCCTAGGAACCACGTGATTCCTTGTGTCAGTTGCATGAGCCACCTCCATGACTCAAACTGAAGTGCGCCAAGAGAGTAAACTGCTGCTTATAGTCAAAATATTATTAAGGGTAAATAATATTTGACTTCCATATTTTTAGGAGATCAGTCTAAAAATAGCCCGGGTCCTAAAAATAAGGGTCTCATCTATTTTTACCGACATGTCGCATACTTTAAGAATCTCCAAGTAGAATTCCCAAATTATGCTTCGTATGTCTAAAAATAGACATAGTCTAAAAATAGACTTTGCGCCAGAATTTGCCTGCGGGCCCACTTAGTGAAGGCGACTTCATTTCACTAAGCTCCATCATCTTGCTGCATTCTCAACAGTTTACTGAAGGAAAGTAGCGTATGGGTTTTAAGGAATGAAAAAGTAAAAAGATTTGATTATGCAGTAAATACTGATTCACCCCCCCCCCCTCTCAGTATTTTTCCCAACACCAAGCTCAATCGCTTCCGTTCTACACTTGAGAAAAAATTATTTCCAAATCAAAGATTGACTGCAAGGGGCGTTTACCAGACCTTTCACTTTCCGAAGAAAGATGAATCCGGAGGCTACCTGGCCCGTATGCAGGCTCTGTCCGAGGAAATAAGTTTGCAATCACCGTAATAGATCTCGACAATTAATATTCCTCTGATACCATGTAGAAATTTTCTGAATAAATCACTTATTCAATGGAGATTAACCTGATCACACATCAATTTCGAATTGCATGCATAACACATAATCTCTTCTACAATTAATTGTCACATGCGGAAAGAATAGAAGCGATAGCACATCGAATCATCACACACATTAACACAGTATGTATGGGGAAAGCTTATAGCTGAAAACCCCGTAGCTATATGTGTATATTATAATGGAGAAAACATGTAACAACTCAGTACAATACTCCTCACTAGTACTCAGTACTGTCTCATGAAGTTACACACAAACTAGCTTGGTTTTGAACAAGTCACGGGTTCAAAACACAACCACTAATTGCCTGCCTCTATTGCGCAATCACTACTGGCCTAATGAGAGATCCAAGGTTCGAATCTCCTTGGCTTGACATCGCAATCATCATGGGCAATTGCCTCCAAGTGTGGTGCAAATCTCATGCACAACTGATGTCCCAACTGATAGCTGTACTCGCCTTTTCATCTACCTCTTCCACTGGTCTCCACTGAACTGTCCATGCACTGTAGTGAATTGATGTGTTCTTGAGTTGAATAATAAGTTACTAATTAATGAATTAAATAATATTTAATTCACTCCACTCATTACTAGTTTATTAGCTAGTTAAACTAATTACAACTAGTCCAACTAAGTTAAACCGAACATAACTCCACCAACTGTCTCATCAACTCCACCAAACTCCGCCACTTGAGTTCTAACTGAAGTCAACCATGCATGAGCTCACCAAACCCCTAGGAATAGCGTAATTCCTTTGTCAGCTGCATGCCCCACATCCGTGGGTCAAACTGAAGTGTTCCAAGAGGATAAGATAATGTTTTTAGTCCGAATATTATTAAGAGAAAATAATATTCGACTGTTCTATTTTTAGCTAGGCAGTCTAAAAATAGACGTCGACACACATAAATCCAAAAATAGAGGTCCATCTATTTTTACCAACATGACCAATACTCCAAGATTAACATACTGCAACCCCTGGACCATGCTCCATATGTCTAAAAATAGACATAGTCTAAAAATAGACTTTGCGCCAAAATTTGCCTGCGGGCCCACTTAGTGAAGGCGACTTCATTTCACTAAGCTCCATCATCTTGCTGCATTCTCAACAACAACGTTGTTGACTTGGTCAACTATAACCAATCCACCTGAAATGCCTATGGTCACACCAAGGGATCTTCAATCCAGTTCTCATATATGTGTTTAGGCTGATCCTTGTTCACATTGAGCTAGTTTACTTGAGTATTTTCTTCCTCCTCAAGAATGCATGTTGACTTAGTCAAACTTGGATATGTCCTCACCCAATTTGTCCTTGTTCACACTTGGAGGTGTAAAAATAGCTCTTAAGATGTTTTCCTTCCTTACTAAGGTGGAATTTATTCATAATTTTATTATTCATGGGCCTCCTTACCCATTTATTCCTATTCTAAGTGAAAGTAGCAAAATCTAATGTTCCAAATTGCTATGTGCAAATTTGGGAACATTACAGTCCTCCCCTCCCAAATGTTGCTTGTCCCCAAGCAACTGCAAGGATAAGACTGAAGAGTATCCTCTTGAAACATGGGGGCTGATATAGATTGGGACTCATCATCCCCATTTGAATCTCTCCTCCCCAAGCTATCAATCTGTTAGCCACCTATAAAATTTGTTATACCAAATGGTGGCTAAATATTTTCTAGCCTTCAAGAAACAATCTTATTTCCCAATTACGAGTTCTTGAAGTCTTAATCATGTCTCTTTTTCTTTAGAAAACCTTCGTTGCTGTTTCCCTCATTAAACCTGAAAAATATACTGTTCACAAGAAGAAAGACTGCTCGAAAAACCCATCTTTCCCTTCATTTTACCCCTCCTTTCACTCATATTTAACCCCCATTTTCATCCCCTTTTTCCTCATGAAATTCCTCCATTTCCCTCATTTTCCTTCTTTCCCTTCAGAAACTCCCTTTCATAAGGTTTAAAACTCCTTTTTAACCTTATCGAAACTCTTAAAATCCTCAAAAAATCCTTCAAAAATCATAAAAAACAGTCTTTTTGCACTAAGGCCTTAAGCCCCTTTGGCCTTAGCCCCAGCCTTTTTTTTCTCATAAAACCAGCACCGAGACCAGGCACTAAGGCCTAATTGCGCAATCACAATCAAGCTTTTTCCTTTTCCTTGTTACCTATTTACTTTGGAAACTCTGATTGCGATTAAGCCTTCTCTTTTAAACCCCCGATCTATTCATCCTTTCACAACACCTTAGCCCTGCAATCGGGCGCTAAAACACCATAAAAAACCCTTCCCAAAACATAACTTTCCTTTATATTTTATAAAAAACCCGACTTTCATTATGTTTCAATAAACCCAACCGTTTAATGTTTCGACAAATGTCAGCCGTTGATCTAAAAACTGATCAACGATCGTCGGCACATCGCAGCGCAATTATTCATGGGACACATTTTAAATGGTTTATTTCCTCCCTCCAATTGCGACCCTGCGATTGGATCCCAACCGTCGATCTTCTCTACCATGATCAGATCTGATGGTCCCAATTGCTCCGTTCCAAAACCCGTCGTTTCCCCTTTTGCCTTCATAACTAAATCTCCATCGTCGATCTAGTTTTTAGATCGACGGCTCTTGCTTAATCGCATCGTGCAAATTCTAAAGTGACATCCTTTGGCTTCCTTCGATTATGCGATATTCGATTTCATCAGGACTGTCGATCATCTTTTGATCCGACGGTTGTTACCTCATCGCATCGCAAAAAATCCTTTTGACCATTTCCTTTCCCTCCTCCGATTGTGATCCCGCGATTCAATCTGAACTGTCGAATCCACAAGAACCGACGGCTCAGATTTAATCGCGCTCTGCTCAAAAGCCCTTGCCATTGCACCCACCGATTGAATCTCCACCGTTGATCTCTCCTAGATCTAACAGCTCGCGCTTAATCGCATCGACGCATTCCGTTGTTGTCTTCCCCTTTTCTCCTCCAATTTGCGACCCTGCGATCAGATCTGGGCCGTTCATTTCTTAGATCCAATGGTCCAAATCAAACCCGAATCCCTTTGTTATTCCATAAAACCATCAGTGTAAATTCCTCAGTGAATCTCCGCCGTTGATCTCTACAGATCAACGGTCCACATTTACCCAATCTCTGCCCGAACCCCCCGTATCGCATTGTTTTCGTTTTCCCGAGAAGCAATTTGGACAGTCCATTATTCTAATCCAACGGTCTAGATTGAACCCGATAGGCCCAACTCCTTTGGGACCTATCTACCCATTGATAAATCCTGACCGTCAATTCCTCTGATCCAACGGCCCAGATCAAAACCGCCTTGACCCTACCCACCTTCTTCTGCCCGCGCAACTTGTCTTATCGCGCTCTCATCTCCCCTGTCGGATCTCTCTACCTTTGATCCGATGGCTAAGACTCCATATCACGTGATTTTAAGCCCGAACGTTAATTCCTAAAAATTACGCGATATGGGCGGTTTCTAAAGGACACGTGTCGGCCAAGGACCCATATCGCGTTTTGTTGGAAAAATTCTGAAACCGCCTTTGAGCAGCGTGACACCAGTGGTTTTTACAGCCAAAACCACTTTTCCCATGTGCATTACATTTTCTTATTTTAAATCTCTGCCGTTGATCTCTGTTTATTAATCTTATCCAATGGCCCTCATCCATCTGCGCATCCAAAATATCATTTAAGCCTTTTTCGCTGCCGATAAAGGTTTTTTCCTGATTTTCTTTATATTTTCCGCCATTTCACTATATCATTTCCCTTCCGCCTTATAAGATCCTAGATTGATCTCGACCGTTGATCAACATGCCTCAACGGATCAGAGTTAATCTTTCTTTCACCCCTCCGATCACCTCTCTTTTGATCTCAGCAAGCAATCCTCGCCGTCAAATGCTTTCATCCAATGGCCACGATCTAACCTAAACCTCCGAAGCAGTTTAAACCTATCCCCGCATGATTTTCTTAATTTTTCTTTGTTTGTGCAGGTTTTAATGGTTTTTCCATTGTTTTAAAAGAAAACCAAAGGTCGAGGATGACGATCCCTCAGGCCATTATTCATAAGGAGGATCATTCCGCAGGGTTTCACATTGTGATTTACCGGTGCCTCATGAGCACTGATACTATTTTAAAACCCTCTGCACGCCCGCAAAAGCAATGAAAACACAACAAACTCCACAGACAAAGAGTATCAGTATCCAAGGATAAAATCAAAGCATAAATCAATGTTTAAAGGTTTTAACACAGTTTTGAAGGATTAACGCACAAATTTAGCTAACCAAGAGCCTAATCCACAGTTAAAGACATCATGAAGACTGGAAGACACATATTAAGCCTAATCAGACCTAAAACATAGATCACAAGTAAATTAAAGGTGTTTTAGGGAAAGATAAAGAATTCTATCAATCCGAGAAGCCTCCACTGCCACATCAGAGGCTAATTGAATCCTCCCCAGCTACCAAAAGCCACCTGCAGCCTCAAATCATTCAAAGGAGGCCTAGTTATTGCTGGAACAAAAGATATTTGCCTCAAGACAACTGAATAGTTATTTCAAACAAAAGAAGATATTTTAAACTATCAACAAAGTTATTACAAAGATAAGGAAGAGCTTTAAAGTCAACAAAATCTCCCGAGTAGCTAGCAACATAATGAAAATCAATTAATACAGAGGAAATATCAGAAATATTCTCCATTGAGCCCCTCAAAGGCCAAGAAGCATTAAACTATATTAATTGAACCTAAAAGATCTTATTTTACATGCAACCTCCTCATTTCTTCTATAAATACCTCTGTAGAAGATGCGGCAAAGGTTGGTCTCCGAATATCTGTTGCATGTAAATAGTTTTCTGAAGCTGCTGTAAGCTCTGCTTTTAATTGAAGATACCTAAGTTGAGATGAGAAGTTGAAGCTGTAGAGACCCACTGGACTTGATGATTGTAACTGGTTTGAAGCATCAAATACAAGCTGATTTATGGGATCCTGGTCTATGTCAACGTTGATGTTTTTCTTATTGTAAATTGTTATTTTCTTTTTGTTTCCATTCTTTCCAACTTCTCTGATAAAGAACAACAATTATAGAGTTAGGATTTACTGTCAAAAGTACCCTTCGCTTACTGATAAGCTTTATCTATATGTTTTCCTCCAATTGTGTATTTAGGAATGATTTAATAAAATCTAAGCAGTTAAGGAATATTGGCGTTCCCATGTCTTACTGTCTAGATTTTAAACGTTGTCCTTGAATGTTATTTTCAGTTTCTGCTAAGTAAAGTTGAACTAGGGAAGTCTATGGCTAGCCCTGTCCTCTAGTTTCATCTCCAAAGGTTGTCTGAAAGTTTCCCTTAAAGTATGTCGAAAGCAGGATAGGTTCAAAATATTAGACTACTTTTATTGTTTGTCTTAAGTGTTGTCTTGATAAGTTTACTAATTAAATAATGAACTAGGGAAGTCTATGGTTAGCCCTGTCCTCTAGTTTTCTTCTCCAACAGTTGCTTTGAAAAGTTTTCCTAAGTGTATGCCAAAAGCAGGATAGTTTCAAAGTACTTACTTGATCTTAGGCTGCTCTTTGTTCTTCATCTATTTGATTCCCTTCCTTATTGTTTCATTCCATTCCATAAAATCAACTTAAGGAGATCCTTTGACATAGATGACTTGCCCCATGGACCACTCTTGAACCTTGTTGTTTCAATTAAATCCTACTATGACTCCATAGCCCAATGGATTGAAGCTGCTTCTTTCCTATCTTGTTAGCTGAATTAATCTTTCACTTTCATACACCTTCACCCTTCATTTAGACTTCCTTCACCTTCATTTATCTTAGCCCAACCAAAACCAAACAAAACCTTGTTCATCATAACTAGCCTAATATCACATTTGAAACCTTAAAGATCACATCTTTAAATGCACTTAGAGAGAGATCCCTCTCTAGATTCAGGAGGGCTAGATCCTAGTATCCCAAAGTGGTTCACATGTTGCCTCTGCAGTTTTAGTCTTCCCAATCTCCTAGAATTACAGGGAGATAAAATTATGGTGACTCCACTGGGGACTTCTGAGTGAATTTCATCTTAGATACCTTTAAGACCTCAAGAAAAACCCTTGATTCAAGAACGTCGTTCAGTGTAGTATAAGTAGCTCTCTTCAAGCACTACCAAGCAAATGGTAATCATGATAAAACTTATTTGAATCAGTGACAAACTAAGGAACCCTTAGGATTCTCATAAGAGCTTATCCAACCTTGAAGGAATCAACTAACTTATCCATAAGAGTAAACTTTATTTGTCTCATCACCGTAGCTAAGTGTTGAAACAGATTTAGGACACTCTTAGAACCCATAGGACTGGAAAAACTCATAAAACCCAAAAACATTTCAGATTGGTATTCAAATAAACATGGTGGTGGACCAAAAAACATTTTACCTCCAAAAGAGCTAAAAATTTCCACCTGGTGACTCCACAATCCAAAACAGACGTTAAGACTCCACTGGGAAACCCATTACTCTCATAACATCATACAAACTCAGTCAGAAGACTTTAAGGATTAAAGTTTTCTTATTTTTAAGATTAGTTAGCCTCCTAAAGATTGTCATATTTGGTTAAAATTTTCTTGTTTAGTTGGGTCTGAAAACGTAGCATAGTGGCTTCTAAAAGAATTCATACTAGGAGCCATCCTGATCCAAACCTCCCCGAGGTAGTTGACAACCCTGAAAGAATACTTAGGATGTCTCCTAAGGCCAAATCTTCAAATATTTTTAGATCACTCAATAGAGCTAATTCTGTCAAAGATAATATTACAACTCTACAACAATCACAAGTTGACTTAAGAAACCCATTTTGAACCAGGTCACTTGATGATATAATTCAGATAGACTTTGAATTTCCACTTTCATCCCAAGACAGAAGTGAGCATCCTAGTAGCAGAGAAACTACACCACCTGATTTGCATTTCCTTCATAATTTTTGTTTCTCTTATCCTAGATCTGCTCAACAATCTCTTGCTGGTCCATCCACATCTGTTATCCATACATCCACTGTCCAAACCACACCATTCCATCAAACCCCTCTCATTTTACAACCTCCACCTATAAACCCCCCACTTTTTCCACAACCTCCTATCATGGTAACATGGTATGCTCCTCTAGTCCTTCCTTTACCCTTAGTCAATCTTCCACAAGACTACCAGTCCAAGATACCATTGTATGATGCTAGTGGTGCTACTGCTGCTTCACAACACGTGGATAAGATGAATGACTACTTTGACAGTAATGAGATTGATTATGATACTGTCAAACTTAGATTATTTTCTCAGAGTTTAGGGGGAGAAGCAAGAAAATGGTTCAAAGGCTTAACCCCTCACAGTATAAATGATCTCCAAGCCTTCCATCAGTTATTCTTAAACAAATGGGAAGTAAAGAAAAACCCTCTACAAATACTTTCGGACTACAAGAATCTCCAAAGAAATACTGGGGAAAGTGTTCAAGCCTATTATACTAGGTTTAACAGTGTGTATAATGCACTTCCCCTAGATCTAAAACCTCCACAAGGCTATGATTTAAACAAGTCCCCTGAAGGATTTGATCCAGAAATGCCTTATCAGCTTAGAGAAAGAGATCCTCTGACTCTAGAAGACATGCAGAAAGGAGCCTTAGCTGTGGAAGTTAATCTAATGGAGAAAAGAGAAAGAATGAAGAATGAGAAGAGAGTGTCCTTTAGAGAGGAATCTACACCTTCCACATCTAGTTCAAAGATGTAAATAATGATGGAGGAGATGATGAAAAAGATGAGCATACGTGAGAGAGCACAAGCTAGTCAAAACCAAACAGTTCCTCAAAACAGAAATCAAAATCAAAATCAGAATTTTAGGAGAAACCAACCTCAAAATAGACCAAGGGAGGATGATCAATAGATTACACCTCCTTTTCACCAAAACTATGTGAGTGAGGTTGAAGAAACAACTGATCAAACAGAGGAAGATGATATAAACATGTTGGGAGTAGACAATGATGATTTTAAAGTTCATTATAATAGGAGACAAGGTCTACACACACCCTATGATGATAAAAGGGCCGAGGATAAATTTTAATATCAAGAAATGGAAAATGTCATCATAGAGACTCAAAAAGAGTATGACCTTAGGAGTAAAAGCAATCAAGAAACTCCGAAAACCCAAACCTCTGATAAATCTGCAAAAAACAGCCCTGTAAACAAACCCAAGACTGCAAAACAAAAAGAAAAAACAATGGCTGCAATTCTGATAAAAACAAAGAACAAGGCACTCAAATCAATGAAAAATAGAGTGCAGACCTTAGCAGCGCTAGTACCTCAGCTAGTGCTCCTATTAAAAATTTTTTGACCAATGTAAATAGAGGAAATCAACAAACTGATTTTGCTGATAAAGTGGTGGTTAATAAGGCTGAAAAAAACATGTTAAAAATTCAAATGCCTTTTAGTTTGGAACAAGAAATTGCCAAAATCAAAATATCTGTTCCTCTCACTGAATTAGCCACCCAAGATGTATATAAATCCAAAATTTTTAAGGCTTTTAACATAGAAGAGAATAATGACACTGCCAATCTTAATGATGACCAACTAGAGCTTTTATTTGGTCCGAAGATTGAAGGTAGATACCAAGAAGGGCCAGTTTCTCCATTCTATGTTAGTTTGAATATTCATGACAAGATTTTACACAATGCCATGCATGACTCAGGGACCTCTCACAATTTAATGCCCGAAGCTGTAATGGAGAGTCTAGGGCTTGAAATCACTCGACCTTACAAAGATCTTGTTGATAAGCGGTTATCATTGATGTCAACCCAAGCTGCACCAGGGGCTAACCCAATATTGCATGGGAATTTTGACCTACCAAATTAATATTTTCTGGGTCAATAATGCTTTTTATGGTTTCTACTTGTCGATATGTTTCCGTTGATATATGGCATGCCATGTAATTCTTCACGGTTTGAGAGATATTCATGTTTGAAGTTTGTACCCCTAGTTAGTGGGCTAAAACCCCATGGGGTTGGGGCATGGGTCATTGAAAAGTCATAATTAATATTTTTTAAGCTCCCAAAATCCCTCCCACATTCACTTGTTGAAGCCCCTCTCAACTTAAGCATTCATATAAATTGTGATCTTCATTTCCTCCTTAGGGAAGGGATTCGGCCATCTGAAACAAGTCATCGTGGAATTTTCGCTCTAATTTTTTCTCTACAAAGGTTCAGAAGCTGAAATTTTTATGAGGCGAAGCCGAAATCCCAAGGAAGCTGCAGTAAAAATTTCAAATCAAGGTGCGCAATATGTTTGGAGATATGATCTGTGGAAGTCAGGGTTTTTGCAGGCTCCTGAAATTCATCTCAAATAAGTGACCTTCGTAAATTCGTCATAACTCTCTCTCTGAGGATCGGATTCAAATTCCATAAAAGGTGACGGATAGTGCATAGTCTTTAATTTTTGATCTATTAATTTCAGAGACAAATGAAGAAACAGTGACACATGGCACGCCGTACAAGTGTGCTCTGCTGAAATAGTCCTTAATTAGGGCATTGTGAGAGATTGGGTATAACTCTCTCTTGAAGAATCCAAATTGGGTTAGACCTATGGCATTGGAAATACAACTCAGAGGAATACTACAGGACCAAAAATCAGATATTGAGGATCTGAAATAACAGAGATACACCAGATTCAATATCGAGCTCCTAAAAGGCAAGAAAAAGCTAGATCATGTGTTGTCAAGGATTGCAAAGGACCAGACTTTCTATGATAGAAAAGCAAAGAAAGGTGCAACAGAGGGTAGTATGACAAGAGCAGCAACCAAGGTGCATAACAGCAGAAAGAAGTTCATCATATGAAGTCTTCAAGTGGGCAACACTATATACAATCATTGTAAAGGTATCATTGTACTTAGTCATTGTAAAGACATTATTGTACAAATTGTACTAGTGTCAATCTGCCAAGGGTTGAAGAGGCAGTGTTGGGAGGTCTAGGATCATCAGTAGGTGGTTGTGTCAAATTTGGGGTTATGGTCTAGTATATCTTCTTCTTCTGTATCATTCTATATCATTGTAAAGTGGACCATTTTCCCTGGTACGGTAGTCCATTCTTCTTTTATTCTTCTATAGGGTGGTAGGGTGGTGCTAGGTTGAGTTGTAGCTCATTGGGTGTTGGGGCATCCGTTCAGTTGGCTACTGAAGAATCTCGGGCGTTAGAGCGTCCATCCAATGGGAGCTGGAGAAGAATGCTTTTCTAGATTCTAGGAAGTTGGAGCTTTATTTTCAATTGGAGTTGAATATTAAAGAATTATTAGAAAATCATTAGGTGGTTTTTATCTCGGAGTGGGTTTCCACCTTAAAAACTGTGTGCATTTGTGTTCCTCTTGTTTGCTGCTATAATTGTACAAACATTGATAATAATTGAAGATTAACTAATGCTCTAATTGAAAGGAATATTGATTCACCCCCACCCCCCCTATAAGTATTTCCAATAATTGGTATCAGAGCTTGGTTCCTTCAATAGCAGTTTAACAGCTGGAAGGAGGTCATGGAGCATACCAAAAATGGTGTACCTCTATTCAATGAAAATAATTATGCACTTTGGAAAGGAAGAATGGAGGTCTATCTCTTGGCGCAAGGTTACGAAGTATGGGACACTGTTCAAAATGGATTTACATCAACCGCGAATGAACAAGGTAAGAAGAATTTGGTAAATGATTCAAAAGAAAAGAATATTATTATCAGTGGACTTATTGAATCTGCTTATCATAAGGTGTTGGGTTGTAAAACCGCGAAAAATGTATGGGACAAGCTTGAGAATATATATGCAGGTGACTCAAATGTCAAAGAAGCAAAGCTTCAAATCTATAGAGCAAAATTTGAACAACTCAGAATGAAAGAAGATTGCAACATTGCTGCATACTTTCAATACGTTGATGAAATAACCAATACTCTGGAAGGATTGGGAGAGCCAGTTGATGAGAAGACTATTATACGGAAGATTCTTAGAACGTTACCAGGGAGATTCAACCCAAAGGTATCGGTCTTAGAATACAGTGCAAATCTGGACAAACTCAGCAAAGAGGAATTACATGGAGTTCTCATAGCATATGAAATGAGACTTGATGAAGAAGAGGGTACTTCGCATCTAGAAACTGCGTTCGTTTCATCTAAGAAAACCAATAAGGATAAACAACCTTCAATTGAAAAGACATGCACTTGCAAGTGTGAAGAAAAGGGAGATGATGAAGAAGGTCTTTCAGATGAAGAATATGCTTACTTCACGAGAAAACTACAAATTGGTAAGGGACAATTCAAAGGTAAAGTTCCATTGATATGTTTCAGCTTTAATGAGGTTGGGCATTTTGCAGCAAAATTTCCAAACAAAAGTAATGGCAACTCAAAAAGAAAGAAAGGCTTTAAGAAACTCAACAAGCAAGGATCCAAAAGGAACTTTCTCTCTAAAGAAGATAGCTCATCATCCGATGAAGACAATGATAGTGAAGAAGAAGCCAATGAGAGAGTATTTTTTATGGCCAAGCACAATAAACCCAAGCATAATAAGCAAGAGGTATCAAACAACGAATAAGAAGGATGGACCACAAATGAATTTTATGAGGAAGCAATCAAGCTTATAAAATATCTCAAGGTGGAGAAGATCCGTTCCAAAAATCTTGAAGAACAAGTTCAAGGTCAAAAAATTGAAGTTGAAGAACACAAATGCATTGAAGAGTCACTTCAAAAGAAGTTGGAAGAAAGCAACCAAGAAAGGGAAGAATTAGAAGCCGAAGTAGTCTCGCTGCATGAGGAAGTGAAGAAAGGAAAAACTATCCAAAACTATGCCAACAGATCAAGGGCATTGGAAGAACTCATCAACAATCAACGATCTTACAATGACAAAACTGGGATCGGTTACAAAGAAGAAGAAGCAAGACCTTCTACAACAAAATACAATGAACCTATGAGATCTGACATGCATGTAGACTTCATTGTACAAGATTCGCAAGAACAGCCTTGGAAGACAATTCCTTGACGAAAATTTCCATCCAGGTACCAACATATTTTTTATGGCTACTGTTATTCATGTGGAAAATTTGGTCATAAAGCTGTAGAATGTCGCACATACCCTAGGAACAAATACAATTCCAGGAGATCTGTCAAATATGAACCTCCTAGGGCTCAGCGAAACATCAATAGATTTGAACATTTAAGAAATAATATTAAATGTTACAAATGTCGAAACTTTGGACACATAGCCAAAGACTGCAGACTTGAAAATCCTCCAGAAGAATCTTCGAAGCCACAGAATGAATGAACATGGGAGAAGAAGAAGAATGATAATTGTGCTCTCGCTCTCAAGGCTCAAAAGAACAAAGATGTGTGGTATTTTGATAGCGGTTTCTCAATGCATATGACTGGAGATAGAAATAAATTTGTATCTCTGAAAGAGAAGAAGGATGGAACCATGTCCTTTGGAAATGATGGATCTTCAAATGTTATAGGATCAGGTACTGTCACTCTCGGAAGGAAAGATGTTCTAGACAAGAATGTTCTATTGGTTGAAAACATGAATCACAATCTGCTCAGTGTTGGACAAATGTGTGATCAAGGACACACAATACTATTCAACTCCACGAAATGTGAAATCAGGAAAGGCGTGTATGGTGAAATTGTGGCTACAACAAGTTGAGCTCCAAACGACATATATGTTCTAGATGAAGCAACTAAAGCATGTCTAATAGCTAAAGAGGATGATACAATAATTGGTAGCAATGATGATCGACAAATTAATAATTTTGCTACAAAGGTGCAAAGTGATTTCGAGATGTCTTTACTTGGTGAGCTGACATACTTCTTAGGGCTTCAAATATCTCAGCAAGAGAAAGGAATATTTATATGTCAAGCCAAGTACATCAAGGAAATGCTCAGGAAATTTAAAATAGAAGATTGTAAACCCATCCTTACTCCAATGGTAACAGGTTGCAAATTGAGCATAGATGACTCATCTAAGGATGTGGATCAAAGGTTGTACAGATCTATGATTAGTAGTCTTCTATATGTAACAGCCTCCCAACCAGATGTTATGCAAGAAGTTGGACAAGCAGCAAGATTCCAAGCAGCACCAAAAGAATCACATATTAAATATTCGCCAGCATTGGAATATCTTTGCCAGAAGCTTGGGATTCTCCCAAGTTCTAATTAGATTTTCCTTTTTCAGAATATAAAGGGGGAGTGGAAGTAGATTACAGGTCTGTAGGACGGTTGTGTGTCAGGGGGAGTGGAAGTGTGTACAGGTCCACAGGATGGTTGTGTTTCAGGGGGAGGAGAGAATGTTGTAGGAAGAGGTGTCATGATCGCAGGGGGAGTACTTGTGTTGCCATCAATGCCAAAGGGGGAGATTGTTGATAAGCAGTTGTCATTGATGTCAACCCAAGCAGCACCAGGGGCTAAACCAATATTGCATGGGAATTTTTACCTACCAAATTAATATATTCTGGGTCAATAATGCTTTTGATGGTTCCTACTTGTCAATATGTTTCCGTTGAGATATGGCACGCCATGTAATTCTTCACGGTTTGAGAGATATTCATGTTTGAAGTTTGTGTCCCCAGTTAGTGGGATAAAACCCCATGGGGTTGGGGCATGGGTCATTGAAAAGTCATAATTAATATTTTTTAAGCTCCTAGAATCCCTCCCACGTTCACTTGTTGAAGCCCCTCTCAACTTAAGCATTCATATAAATTGTGATCTTCATTTCCTCCTTAGGGAAGGGATTCGGCCATCTGAAACAAGTCATCGTGGAATTTTCGCTCTAAATTTTTTTCTACGAAGGGTCAGAAGCTGAAATTTTTATGAGGCAAAGCCGAAATCCTAAGGAAGCTTCATTAAAAATTTCAGATCAAGATGCACAATATTTTTGGAGATATGATCTGTGGAAGCCAGGGTTTTTGCAGGCTCCTGAAATTCATCTCAAAGAAGTGACCTTGGTAAATTCATCATAAATCTCTCTCTAAGTATCAGATTGGAATTATGTAAAAAGTGGTGGATAATGCACAATCTTTAATTTTTTCTCTATCAATTTTAGAGACAAATGAAGAAACAGTGACACGTGGCATGCCGTACAAGTGCGCTCTGCGGAAACAGTCCTTAATCGGGGCATTGTGAGAGATTGGGTACAACTCTCTCTTGAAGAATCCAAATTGGGTCAGACCCGTGGAATTGGAAATACGACTCAGAGGAACACTACATGACTAAAAATTAGATATTAAGGATCTAAAATAACAGAGATACACCAGATTCAATATCGAGCTCCTAGAAGGTAAGAAAAAGCTAGATCATGTGTTGTCAAGGATTGCAAAGGACCAGAATTTCTATGGCAGAAAAGAAAAGCAAGGTGCAACAGAGGGTAGTATGACAAGAGAAGCAACCAAGGTGCATAACAGCAGCAAGAATTTCATCATATGAAGCCTTCAAGTGGGCAGCATTGCATACAATCATTGTAAAGGTATCATTGTACTTAGTCATTGTAAATACATTATTGTACAAATTGTACTAGTGTCAATCTGCCAAGGGTTGAAGAGGCAGTGTTGGGAGGTCTAGGATCATCATTAGGTGGTTGTGTCAAAGTTGGGGTTATGGTCTAGTATATCTTCTTCTTCTGCATCATTCTATATCATTGTAAAGTGGGCCATTTTCCTTGGTACGGGAGTCCATTCTTCTTTTATTCTTTTATAGGGTGGTAGGGTGGTGCTAAGGTGAGTTGTAGCTCATTGGGTGTTGGGGCATCTGTTCAGTTGACTACTGAAGAATCTTGGGCGTTGGAGCGTCCATCCAGTGGGAGCTGGAGAAGAATGCTTTTCTAGATTCTAGGAAGTTGGAGCTTTATTTTCAATTGGAGTTGAATATTAAAGAATTATTAGAATAGCATTAGGTGGATTTTGTCTCGGAGTGGGTTTCCACCTTAAAAACTGTGTGCATTTGTATTCCTCTTGTTTGCTACTATCATTGTACAAACATTGATAATAATTGAAGATTAACTAATGCTCTAATTGAAAGGACTACTGATTCACCCCCCCCTCTCGAGTATTTCCCACGGATCTTTACTCCTTTGACTCAAGCGGAAGTGAAATGTTTAGGATTAATCAAATACCTACGTTGTGTAAAATTGGCCCAAATTCGGCGAAATGTTTAGTAATGGATATTGTAGTGGCTGATGTTCCCCCCAAGTATGAACATCTTGTTATCAAGATCTTGGGGAGCTAAGTTACAAGGAACAATGCGGATAGATATAGATTATGCAACCATCCTTTTTCGATCGGTAGAAGACTTTACGGGGAAACTCACATGCAATACATGGTTTACCGGCCAAGACGGACAGGAACCATCTCCTCACAATGCATTCACTAGAGGCCTTGACTCGTTTATTCTTTTCAACCATGAAACCTTAGATGAGCAAGAAAACTTAACTGAATTAATGGCCACACCTCAAAATAACATACTGGCACACATAGATAAAGAGGAAGATAAGATAGAAGCTTCAAAACAATTTGCTGAATCTGAAAATCACAGCAAACCAATCACAGGTCTTGAGTTGCAGATCAATCATCCATTGCTTTTCAACCTTGAGAGTTAAGAAAGGAATCCTCAACACAATGAAGAACATGAGGAACTAAATCAAATTCAAGATAGTGCTGACTTATAAGAAAAATCCAAAAGCACACTAGATGAAGAGGATAATAATCAAACTAGTGAGTCTGAAACTAGTCCTCTTTGGAGCATGCACTTTGATGGATCATGTACTAAGACTGATGCAGGTGTAGGAGTGTGGCTTCACAATATAGTGAACAATCATGCTGAAGGAAATTCCTGCAAATTAAATTTTCAATGCACTAACAACATAGCTGAGTATGAAGCCCTCCTTTTAGGCCTACATTTATTGAAGAAATTAGGGGCCAAAAGGATAAAGGTTCATGGTGATTCCGAACTAATAATTAGGCAAGTGAATGGGGAATATTGCGCCAAACATCCCAGACTTAGAGCCTATAGGAATGATACCCTTGATTTATTGAAAACATTTGATGAGCTTCAGCTTCTCTTTCTCCCAAGAAATCAGAATATTGCTGCTAGAACATGCCTGACACCTTATGAAACCAAACATTGTACTACCCAAATCAAATTTCGACCAGCTGTTCCTGAAAATGAGAAATATTGGCAAGTGTTTGATGGAGACAAACAAATAGAAGACTTCTTACAGTCCAGAAATGAATTTGAACTACCAAGTTCAGATTTAGATTATGAAACAGACTGTTCTAATGAAGAAAATCCACTTGATGAAGAAGAAACCTCTCCCAAGATTGCTGATATAAATCTATTGACTAATAAACTTAAACACACCACAGAGATTAGTGCAGATTCAGAAAAAGAAGATCTAGAAACACTGCAATCTAACACACGTGATTTTCCAAAAGGACTGATCTCTTTGGAAGAGTTATTTGATTTCAATGATGTTACAAAGAAGCCAAAACTGGAGCCCGTGGAAACTGAAGTAGAAGAGTGTAATATAGGCAGTGAACTAAACCCAGAAATGATCAAACTGTCTAAGACTTTACCAGCTCACATAAAACTCAAATACATAGAGTTGTTTAAAGAATTTTCTGATGTTTTCGCTTGGAGTTATGAGGATCTCAAATCCTATGACACAGAAATAATTCAGCACAAGATACCCCTCAAAGAAAACCATAAACCTTTCAAACAAAAACTGCACAGAATAAACCCTGTTCAGTTGCCTTTGGTTGAAAAGGAAATCAAGAAAATGTATGAAACTGGGATTATTGTTCCGATTAGATATTCAGAGTGGGTGTCTAATTTAGTGTCAGGTAGGAAAAAGATAGGAGAGACAAGTCTTTGCATCGACTTTAGGAACTTGAACAAAGCCTCATTGAAGGACAACTACCCTTTACCAAAGATGGATCATATTTTACAAAGGGTAGTTGGTTCCAAAAGAATTTCTTTGCTAGATGGCTTCTCAGGATACAATCAGATTTTAGTACATCTCGATGATCAATTAAAGACAACTTTTACTACACCTTGGGGCACTTTCATGTATGTGAAAATGCCCTTTGGTTTAATGAATGTTGGTGCTACATTTCAGAGAGCCATGGATATTGCATTCTCGGAAGAATTAGGCTACTTCATCATCATCTACCTTGATGATATCACTGTTTTTTACAAAACAGATGAAGAACACCTAGAACATTTGAAAATAGTCTTTGAGAAGTGTAGAAAGTATGGGTTGTCTTTAAATCCTAAGAAAACAATGTTTGGGCTCCAAGAAGGCAAGCTTCTTGGGCACATCATATTAGAAGAGGGAATAAAGATAGAACCAGCAAGGATTGATGGTATTTTGCAAATCAACCATCCAAGAAACATCAAGGAACTTCAATCTTTCATTGGAAAGATTAATTTCTTGAGAAGGTTCATACCCAACTTGGTTAAACTCCTTAGAAACATAACAAACATGCTGAAGAAGGAGCAAGGAGTTAAATGGACGTTGGAAGCAAATAAATATTTTGAGCTGGTGAAGCAAGCATTAACCAAAGCACCAGTTCTTATAAGTCTTGAAATTTCAAAAGATTTTTTCATTTTTTCATTTGCATCGGAACACACAGTGGCTGCTGTCCTATTGCAGAAAAATTCAAAAGGACAAGAGCAGCCAATTGCATTCTTTAGCAAAGCATTGAGAGATGCACCTCTAAAGTATAACATCATGGAAAATCAAGCTTTTGCTTTGGTCAAAGCTTTAAAAGACTTGAGAGTTTACATTCTTCACTCCCACATCATTGCATTTGTGCCCAATTCAGTGGTGAAAGACATTCTAACACAGGACACAGATGGAAAAAGAGGTAAGTGGATAGTTGTGATACTTGAATATGATTTAGAAATCAAGCCCACTAAACTCATTAAAGGCCAAGGACTAGCAAGATTAATGGCCGAATCAAATTTTGAAGCTCTTGATATAAATATGATAAATGCCTTAGATGAACAAGAGGAGTTGTCAATTCCTATTATTGAAAATTATTTCTTGAATTCATCTTGGTATGCTGATATTGTATATGTTTTGCTCAATCTGAATACACCTCCTGGTTTGACAAAAACAAAGGCAAGGTTTTTAAAGCTAAAGGCTGTGAACTACTGCATTTTAGATAAATGTCTTTATTGCAAAAATGTTAGTGGATTATTGCTCAAATGTTTGCCTGAGAATGATGCAGATAAGGTCAAGCATGAGTTCCATGAAGGAGAATGTAGAGGCCACCTCTATTGGAAGACAACTGCCAACAAAATCCTTAGAGTTGGTTACTATTGGCCCACCCTCTTTCAAGATGTTCATAAGATGATCATTTCCTGTCATAAATGCCAACTTTTTGAAGGCAAAAGAAAATTGCTGCCCTTACATTTAATTTGCATCCAATCACTGTTGAAGCTCCTTTTCAACAGTGGGGTCTTGACTTCATAGGAGAAATCCATCCACCCTCATCTGCCCAGCATAAATGGATTCTCACTGCAACAAACTACTTCACCAAATGGATAGAAGCCATCCCTTCTAGGCAAGCCAATGATTCCGTGATTATAAAATTTCTTGAAACTCATATCCTATCTAGATTTGGCTGCCCAAGAAAGATTATTATTGACAATGCTGCTGCATTTGGATCCAAAAAGATGGTTGAATTCTGTCACAAGTATCAAATTACATTGGGACATTCTACTGCTTATTACCCTCAGGGTAATGGGCTGGAAGAATCCTCAAACAAAATCTTGGTGAACATAATCAAGAAGTTGCTAGAGGACAACAAGAAGTCATGGCACACAAAGCTGGTACATGCACTCTGGGCTGACAAATTAACACTTAAAAAATCAATTGGAATGTCACCCTACCAGCTTGTATATGGAGTAGATGCAATTTTTCCAACCAACCTAGGTGTGCCAGTCATGAAGCTGATCCAAGAAGTACAGTCTGAAGACAATGACATGATGAGAAGAATAAATCAGACCATACATCTTCAACAAACCAGAGAGGAGGTCTACAACAGAGCATTACAAAAGCAAGAAAGCATCAAGAAGCTTTTTGATAGAAGGACAAAGGCCAACAATTTCAACATTGGGGACAAAGTGTTAAAGTGGGATTCAAGGAGAGAAGATAAGGGTAAGTATGGAAATTTGATAACTTATGGCTTGGCCCTTATCTCATTCATTCTACTGTTGGTAACAATGCCTATTTTCTGCAAGAATTAAGTGAAGCTAAACTGTTTGGGGGTCTTGTCAATGGAGGGATGCTCAAACATTATTTTTATTGACCATATCAGTTTGGGAGCCTTTTTATTTTTTCTAATTGTGAATATCACACTCTTCATTGCATTCAAAGTTATAAAATAAAAAAATAAAAAAAACAATAGAACAAGAAAAAGAGGGCAGATTGTAAAAACAAGAAAGGTACAGCCCCATACCAAAGAGAAACAAATCTGAAAGTGTGCAAGCTCAAATGCCACTCCTAAGAAACACACTCCTAGTTATTCATACAACCTAATCATAACTAATTAGTTTTTAATTTACTGCTGATAGGTTAGTGAAATAGATCTGTCAAACAACTTAATCTTGGCTTATCAGATTAGGAAGATTAGGATAGAAGAAAAAGAGTCAAACAAGCTCAAAATCTGAACCTATGAGTTTCCAAAAGATGCATGGCTCTAATATGTTTAAATCCTAAGCCAAAGATAGAAGATAAACTAGTTCTAATATGCCAAAACTTGAACCAGTGAACAAAGAGAAAAACAACTCAAACAAGCCTAAAGACAGAGCTGAAAGAAAGTGAAGGATGTTATTTAGTTTTCAGATCTTAATCCTTCACCATTTTGCTTTATTTTTCTGTAAATTTTTGTCTATGTGCAGCTGGTCTTTATGCCATAGATAAGCAACAAGTTAGACTGTTCAATCCTGGCTTGTTTTCTTGTAAATTTCTTTTCTTAGAATGTAGAGAATAAAAAATCTGTCAGACAGTCTAATCTTGATAGGTAATAGTTAGGTAGAGAAGCTTATGGACTCAACTGCTTAATCTGAGTTCATGGAGAAATAAGGGTAGATATAGAATAGTTTTATATTTTCTCAAAAGAATAAAATGTTCGTAAAAAGAGTTTACCAATCCAAATGCACTCTGAAAGGAAGAAAAAATGTTAGATCAGTAGGATTGGGTAAGTAGAAAGCTTGTTTTTGAATCCATTGGTTTTTAATGGCTGCTAACACTGTCAGAGCAAAGGAAGATAAACAAAGAAAGAAATTTGCAACCCAATGGATGAGGCATTGATCAGCTTCCAGAGAAGACAGGTCTGAAGTTCTTGATGCCTTCAAGAAGACACCATCCCCATGTGGAGCCACTGTTATCCACCTATAAAATTTGTTATACCAAATGGTGGCTAAATATTTTCTAGCCTTCAAGAAACAATCTTATTTCCCAATTGTGAGTTCTTGAAGTCTTAATGATGTCTATTTTTCTTCAGAAAACCTTCACTGCTGTTTCCCTCATTAAACCTGAAAAATCTGTTGTTCACAAGAAGAAAGACTGCTCGAAAAACCCATTTTCCCTTCATTTTACCCCTCCTTTCAATCATAATTAACCCCCATTTTCATCCCATTTTTCCTCATGAAATTCCTCTATTTCCCTCATTTTCCTTCTTTCCCTTCAAAAACTCCCTTTCATAAGGTTTAAAACTCCTTTTTAACCTTATCAGAACTCTTAAAATCCTCAAAAAATCCTTCAAAAATCATAAAAAACAGAGTTTTTGCACTAAGGCCTTAAGCCCCTTTGGCCTTAGCCCCAGCCTTTTTTTTTCTCATAAAACTAGCACCGAGACCAGGTGCTAAGGCTTAATCGTGCAATCGCAATCGGGCTTTTTCTTTTTCCTTGTTACCTATTTACTTTGGAAACTCCGATTGCGATTAGGCCTTCTCTTTTAAACCCCTGATCTATTCATCCTTTCACAAGACCTTAGCCTCGCAATCGGGCGCTAAAACACCATAAAAAACCCTTCCCGAAACATAACTTTCCTTTTTATTTTATAAAAAACCCGACTTTCCTTATGTTTCAATAAACTTGACTGTTTAATGTTTCGATGAATGTCAAACTTTGATCTAAAAACCGATCAACGATCGTCAGCACATCGCAGCGCAATTATTCGTGGGACACATTTTAAATGGTTTATTGCCTCCCTCTGATTGCGACCCTACGATTGGATCCCAACCGTCGATCTTCTCTACCATGATCAGATCTGACGGTCCCAATTGCTCCATTCCAAAACCCGTTGTTTCCCCTTTTGCCTTCATAACTAAATCTCCACCGTCGATCTAGTTTTTAGATCGACGGCTCGCGCTTAATCGCATCGCGCAAAGTATAAAGTGCCATCCTTTGGCTTCCTCCGATTATGCAATCTCCTATTTAATCAAGACCGTCGATCATCCTTTGATCCGACAGTCGTTACCTCATTGCATCGCAAAAAATATTTTTGACCATTTCCTTTCCCTCCTTCGATTGCGATCCCGTGATTCAATCTGAACCATCAAATCCACAAGAATTGACGGATCAGATTTAATTGTGCTCCACTCGAAAGCCCTTGCCATTGCACCTGCCGATTGAATCTCCACCGTTGATCTCTCCTAGATCTAACGGCTCGCGCTTAATCACATCGGCGCATTCCGTTGTTGTCTTCCCCTTTTCTCCTCCGATTTGCGACCCTGCGATCAGATCTGGACCGTTCATTTCTTAGATCCGACGGTCCAGATCAAACTCGAATCTCTTTGTTATTCCATAAAACCCCGCAGTGTAAATTCCTCAGTGAATCTCCGCCGTTGATATCTGCAGATCAACGGTCCACATTTACCCGATCTCCGCCCGAACCCCCAATATCGCATTGTTTTCGTTTTCCCGAGAAGTAATCTGGATTGTCCATTATTCTAATCCAACAGTCTAGATTGAACCCAATAGGCCCAACTCCTTTGGGACCTATCTCCCCATTGATAAATCCTGACCGTCCATTCCTCTGATCCAATGGCCCAGATCAAAACCGCCTTGACCCTACCCACCTTCTTTCGCCCATGCAACTTGTCTTATCGCGCTCTCATCTCCCCCGTCGGATCTCTCCGCCTTTGATCCGACGGCTAAGACTCCATATCACGTGATTTTAAGCCCGAACGTTAATTCCTAAAAATTACGCGATATGGGTAGTTTCTAAAGGACACGTGTCGGCCAAGGACCCATATCACGTTTTGTTGGAGAAATTCTAAAACCGCCTTTAAGCAGCGCGACACCAGTGGTTTTTACAGCCAAAACCACTTTTCCCATTTGCATTACATTTTATTATTTTAAATCTCCGCCGTTGATCTTTGTTTATTAATCTTATCCAATGGCCCTCATCCATCTGCGCATCCAAAATATCATTTAAGCCTTTTTCGCTGCCGATATCGGTTTTTTTCCCAATTTTCTTTATATTTTCCGTCATTTCACTATATAATTTCCCTTTCGCCTTATAAGATCCTAGATTGATCTCGATCGTTGATCAACATGCATCAACGGATCAGACCTAATCTTTCTTTCACCCCTCCGACCGCCTCTCTTTTGATCTCAGCAAGCAATCCTCGTTGTTGGATGCTTTCATCCAACGGCCACGATCTAACCTAAACCTTCGAAGCAGTTTAAACCTATCCCCACAGGATTTTATTAATTTTTCTTTGTTTGTGCAGGTTTTAATGGTTTTTCCATTGTTTTAAAAGAAAATCAAAGGCTGGGGATTACGATCCCTCAGGCCATTATTCATAAGGAGGATCATTCTGTAGGGTTTCACATCGTGATTTACCGGTGCCTCATGAGCACTGATACTCTTTCAAAACCCTCTGCGCGCCCGCAAAAGCAATGAAAAAACAACAAACTCCACAGACAAAGAGTATCAATATCCAGGGATAAAATCAAAGAAGAAATCAATGTTTAAAGGTTTTAACATAGTTTTGAAGGATTAAGGCATACATTCAGCTAACCAAGAGCCTAATCCACAGTTAAAGACATCATGAAGACCGGAAGACACAGATTAAGCCTGATCAGATGTAAAACACAGATCACAAGTAAATTAAAGGTGTTTTAGGGAAAGATAAAGAATTCTATCAACCGGAGAAGCCTCCACTGCCACATCAGAGGCTAATTGAATCCTCCCCAGCTACCAAAAGCCACCTGCAGCCTCAAAGCATTCAAAGGAGGCCTAGTTATTGCTGGAACAAAAGATATTTTCCTCAAGACAACTAAATATTTATTTCAAACAAAAGAAGATATTTTAAACTGTCAGCTAAGTTATTACAAAGAAAAGGAAGAGCTTTAAAGTCAACAAAATCTCCCAAGTAGCTAGCAACTTAATGAAAATTAATTAATACAGAGGAAATATCAGAAATCTTCTCCATTGAGCCCCTCAAAGGCCAAGAAGCATTAAACTGTATTAATTGAACCTAAAAGATCTTATTTTACATGCCACCTCCTCATTTCTTCTATAAATACCTCTGTAGAAGATGAGGCAAAGGTTGGTCTCCGAATATCTGTTGCATGTAAATAGTTTTCTGAAGCTGTTGTAAGCTCTGCTTGTAATTGAAGATACCTAAGTTGAGATGAGAAGTTTGAAGCTGTAGAGACCCACTGGACTTGATGATTGTAACTGGTTTGAAGCATCAAATACAAGCTGATTTATGGGATCCTGTTCTATGTCAACAATGATGTTTTTCTTATTGTAAATTGTTATTTTCTTTTTGTTTCCATTCTGTCCAACTTCTCTGATAAAGAACAACAATTATAGAGTTAGGATTTACTGTCAAAAGTACCCTTCTCTTACTGATAAGCTTTATCTGTATGTTTTCCTCCAATTGTGTATTTAGGAATGATTTAAATATAAAATCTAAGCAGTTAAGGAATATTGGCATTCCCATGTCTTACTGTCTAGATTTTAAACATTGTTCTTGAATGTTATTTTCAGTTTCTGCTAAGTAAAGTTGAACTAGGGAAGTCTATGGCTAGCCCTGTCCTCTAGTTTCAATTCCAAAGGTTGTCTGAAAGTTTCCCTTAAAGTATGTCGAAAGCAGGATAGGTTCAAAATCTTAGACTACTTTTATTGTTTGTCTTAAGTGTTGTCTTGATAAGTTTACTAATTAAAGAATGAACTAGGGAAGTCTATGGTTAGCCCCGTCCTCTAGTTTTCTTCTCCAATAGTTTCTTTGAAAAGTTTTCCTAAGTGTATGCCAAAAGCAGGATAGTTTCAAAGTACTTACTTGATCTTAGGCTGCTCTTTGTTCTTCATCTGTTTGATTCCCTTCCTTATTGTTTCATTCCATTCCATAAAATCAACTTAAGGAGATCCTTTGACATAGATGACTTGCCCCATGGACCACTCTTGAACCTTGTTGTTTCAATTAAATCCTACTATGACTCCATAGCCCAATGGATTGAAACTGATTCTTGCCTATCTTGTTAGCTGAATTAATCTTTCACTTTCATACACCTTCACCCTTCATTTAGACTTCCTTCACCTTCATTTATCTTAGCCCAACCAAAACCAAACAAAACCTTGTTCATCATAACTAGCCTAATATCACATTTGAAACCTTAAATATCACATCTTTAAACACACTTATAGAGAGATCCCTCTCTGGATTCAGGAGGGCTAGATCCTAGTATCCCAAAGTGGTTCACATGTTGCCTCTGCAGTTTTAGTCTTCCCAATCTGCTAGAATTACAGGGAGATAACATTCTGGCGACTCCACTGGGGACTTCCGAGTGAATTTCATCTTAGATACCCTTAAGACCTCAAGAAAAACCCTTGATTCAAGAACGTCGTTCAGTGCAGTATAAATAGCTCTCTTCAAGCACTACCAAGCAAATGGCAATCATGATAAAACTTATTTGAATCAGTGACAAACTAAGGAACCCTTAGGATTCTCATAAGAGCTTATCCAACCTTGAAGGAATAAACTAGCTTAGCCATAAGTAAAAGTGGAAATATTCCCATACCTTGGTGAGCCTTTGGAACATCTTCTATGGCTGCAAGAGTTCCTCTCTTCAATGTGTTGGCTGATCCAACTACTGGTGTAGAAGGCTGCTCTCTCAAGGCTATGGCAGCGCTGGTACTTGCCTCTTCCAATGGTGGTGTGGACCCTCTGTCCTCTGATCTCTCCCCATCAAAAGTTCCGATCAGCTCTTGAGTGAACTCAGAAAAAGAAGTCACTCTTGTGTGGCTTAAGTGACTGCACCACCAAGCATTGGCTTCACCCTCTAAATGCAGTGCTGGAACTTCTGTTGCCTCCCTTTCTTCCACTGGATGAAGTAGGAAGAATGATTCAAGCTTTCTTGCCCAAGCTCTTGTTGTATTTGACCCATAAAATTTAGACAACAGGAACCTATTGCCTTTGATCTCCTCTACGCTGTAGAGTCTCTTCTCTTCTCTCAGTTGAATAAACTGAGGAAAATATAGGGTTTCTCTGATAGCCCTAGGTTGGCACTTGTATTCTGCCAAATATCCACTTAGTATTTCATGCTCTAAGCGGTCTCCTTGATCTTCACCTCCTCTATGAGAACAGGAAGTGCATGCATGTTTTTTTGCCTCTTGAAACCTAGAGGTTTCACTGCAACTCTCTCCTACTTGAAACCCTTTTTGAGTTTCAATGCGCTTCTCTGCTTCTTTCTTCTTAGATATGAAAATGGATGAGAGTAAGCTCATCCTCTCCATAATTTTTTTTTCCTCTCATTCTTATCTTCTGAGTGGATCTGAAATCCACAGGCTGAGCCAAGATGAGAGCTCTGATACCACTGTAATGTTCCAAATCTGAAACTCAACAATGAATAAGATGTATAACGGTCCTGTTATGATGAATAAGCTTAAAATATACAAAATAAACACATAGACATCATTTTTAGTTACAACAACAACTTGTATTGCGTTTCATGATTCGGAAAGTGGGGAAAAGGGGGATTTTATGCCCTAAAAAGGTTGTTTTCAGAAATGAGGGTAAAAAGAAGCAGAGGAAACAACTGGATATGATAGTTTAGGTCAAGAGGGACCTATTCTCCGAATTTAAGCTCAAACTAATGCTTATAGATATATTAAACAACTCCTCCTTTCCCGATTAGGCTAGAAAACACTGATTTCCCTTGACTTTACTAAATAGAAATTTATGAATACAGTGAGAGCGTAATTCCCAAGAGGGATTCTACATAAAACGAAGGAAGAGGTATGATATAAAAGTTATATTAATCACACAACAAAGAAATGGAGGTTTAATCACTTATACAGTAGAAACAAGGCACCCGACAAGGTTTCCGGCAAAAGATCCAACCACTACACCAAAAGCTCGAACTGTTAGTGAGGGCAGCATCCCAGGGTGTTAAGGGTGGGTCTAACCCCACCGGAGCATCTGAGGGCGGGGGCCCTTGCACAGCACCCCTCATTACACAGACCCGGACACGAGGCTACGGGCCCTACCTGCACACGGGATATTACAACCCACCACGCTCCGCGAGTCTCGACCTCGAGACCTCAGCTTTGATACCACATAGATCCAACCACTACACCAAAAGCTTGAATTGTTAGTGAGGGTGGAATCCCAGGGTGTTAAGAGCGGGCCTAACCCCACTGGAGCATCTGAGGGCGGGGGCCCTTGCGCAACACCCCTCATTACACAGACCCGGACACGTGGCTGTGGGCCCTACCCGCACACGGGATATTACACCAAGTGCCCGGAGAAGGATGATATTCATAATATCTTTATCCAGGTCACTATGGCTCGATATCTGCAGTATATATTTGAATCGTTCCACACAATCTTCCATTTTCTCGTCCTCTTTCTGTACAAACTTAAAAATTTCCTCCTTAATGTCACGGGATTTACTGTAATCTTGGTATTTCTCCAAAAATACTTCCTTCCTCACATCCCATGAGGAAATAGTATTTCCTCCTAAAGCCATGAACCATCGTAGGGTTGTCCCTTTTAAGGTAGCAGGAAATATTTTTAGCTTCTGAGCATGGAAAATATAATCATACCATTGACAGACAATGTCAAATTTGAAGAGGAATGTATCAGGGTATTCAGAAGAAATCCCATGAAAATTAGGCAGAGTCGTTAAAGGAATGGGCTTCATCGGTGCATCACCTATAATGTTTCCAATTGGAAAATCAATAGAAGAACTTGTAGGTGCCATCAATATCCTCCAATACTCACCCGATATTTCAACTGGTGTCGTGACTAGTACTTGGGGTGATTCAACTGTAGGAGGGTTCACAGCACTCCGCTGGTCTCATGGTGACGCAAAATCCTTCAGGAACTCTCTTTCCAAATCATAATTTCTTAATTCAACTGTAGGAGGCCTCACAACACTCCCTTGGTCTCGTGGTGACAAAAACCCTTTTGGAGGTTCTTCTTCCCAATTGGAATTGCTCAATTCTTCTGACCCTATGCTTGCTATTTCTTCCCCTTCTATTGGCAGCAGGGATATCTCCTCCACTGATACTTTATTTATTACTCCTTCCATTTTTGAAATAATTTCTTTTAGTACCATGGATGGCACTAGCTACTCAACCGACTGCCCTTCGGACTTCATCTGCACCCTTACCCTGATAGAAACACGAGAAGATGCTTCATATTCAACCTTTGCGATGATCTCCTGGATATATTTCTTCCTTCCCAGATCCTTTCATTTCTTTGGGGGTCTTCCTCTGCCCCTCTTATTTAGATATTTTTTCATACAATTGGTGGGAAGAATTCATTAAAATAACAGAAGCGCTGAGGACTTGGAGCAGGATGGATAGTTTCCTCCCTGGGACGAGAGAGTAGGTTCAAACAAAAAATCAAATAAACTAAAAGAAAATCAAAGTTCAAGACCTGAAGTAGGGTGATCAAATACCCTCCCCAAGACAAGAAGTTGCCCCTTTCAGAAAAATAATAAAAAATGAGAAAAGTTGAATACAATGCTCAGGACTTGGAGTAGGGTAACAAATTCCCTCCGCAAGACGAGAGATTAGTTCTAAAAAAAACAATGGAAAAACAGAGAAAACAGAGCACTACACTCAGGACTTGGAGTAGGGTAAAAAATACCCTCCCCAAGATGAGAGATTAGTTCTAAAAACAATGAAGAAGCGAGAAAAAAATAGAACACTACGCTCAGGACTTGGAGCAGGGCAATAAATTCCCTCCCCAAGACAAGAGATCGGCCCTTAGATCGATTGAAGATCGTGTTCTTGCACCTTGTTAGCCTTCTTCAGCAACGACACCAAAATGTTGGTGTCCATATGTGAACAAATATTCAAACACTTTTTCCACATTAATTATCAATCTGGGTGCGTTATTTATTTCAAGACTAACGCGCACAGTATATGCAAGAGAAATAAGATAATCTTCTATTGAATTATAGGCTCAATTAATGAAAGCAAGAAAAACTACTGTAACAACAATTAAATATGGATTGCAGAATTAAAAAGGCATTTACAGCAATTACATAATTATACCAGAAGAACAGTTGCAATAACAAACCAAAATATGGAATCAACAAAGGTGAAAATAATGCAACACCTGATCAGAAGAGTGGGCCCAACTCTCTGATCAGGGCTGCGGAAAACTCACAGCTCACAAATGGAACAACAAAACACTGTGCATTCAATTGATTGAAAAACGCTTATGTTACAATATCTGTCTCTTTCTGCTTAACCCCGATTCACAGACCTAAGGCCCTCTTTATACAAATGTTCAGGAAATCGTATCTTTCCTCTAACAACTAAATATCTACAATTATACATTTGTTACAACAACAAATTAGTTTCCAAAAATGAAACCACGAAAATCCTGAAATAGCGCTGGGGTAAGATGGAATCTGTTGCACTGTTGCAGAAGGTTGAAATAGCGCTGAGAATTAGGAGTTGCTCCATGGCTTGCAACTGTAATCTCTTCACTTTTTCCAAATCTGTGAAAATAACGGAGTTAATATTTTGAAAAGGTAAACCTCCATGACTATTTCTTCATTAATCAAATATTCCATGTAACCTCGTGTGTTTTAGAACAATTAATGATATAAAGAGATAAATAGGTGGGCGAAAATGGGAGAGAAAAGTATGTCGATTTGGTACCCAACAAGTTGTTGGTCTCTTTAGAACATTAAACAGATGTGAAATAATAGATTGTTTGACACATGTTATCTAATAATTTTAAGTATATTATTAATGAAAATTAAAAAACGTAACTCATATTGGATCGATAGTATTTTTTTCATTCACCTGATTCATCATTTTGCAATTTTTCCATCAAGCTTTTACGCTCTTCTGGTCCTAGATCAGAAATAATCTTATCGAGCTTCGTCATTTTGTGGCTCTGCATGATACATAGTAAACAATACATATTAGTTAAACTTACATATAGTTCAAAAATAATATTTTTTGTAAAGAATTTACAAAGAACTTGCCTTTTTTGCTTTTCTTGATGTGTTATCAGTATTTTTGTTACTTGATCTCTTGTCAATCATTTCTTTATCAATATGAAACCTGTACCATATCATTCATTAATATATTTATAAATAAATTGTCAACTTTTCGGGTAAAAAAAAAAATCTCCAGAAACCGGTGTGCCATTTATTCTGTACGCACCAACGTCGGCGCGTGGAGGTATTATAAACGCACCGCACAAACTGTATAATAGACCATACGGTGCTCAATGTCAACAAGGAGCACCGGTGCGTTACATGTTAACCATCACACCGATTAACACACAGAAAATAATAAAAATCGTCGAGTGTTAGTTTTTGTAGCATAAACCGGTGCCATATTTTACATATGGCGCACTGATAAAATTTTTTTTTTTAATTTTTTTTCACAGTACTTTCATGGTGCACTTGGACAATATGGCGCACCAATGCGCTAGGTTATGCCGGGTGCACCGATGAAAACAAATATATTTTTTTTAATTCACGCAAGGGCCGACATGGATTGGGATCCGACTATGCAAGTCGTCTCGTGGGTCGGATGTCTTAGGCCTATATTTAGCAATACAAACTCTATTAATCTAAAATGAAAAGCCCTAATTATGAAATCACAGAAAGAGGGAGAAGAAAGGGCAGAAACAAAAAGAATGTAGGGTTTGTTTCTAAATTGGTTTTTTATTTGTGTGAAACAACACGTTCGCGGTGCGCCATAATGAAATAGCACACTGACGACATATTTTACATATGGCGCACTGAGAAAAAAATAATTATTTTTAATTTTTTATCACAGTACTTTCGCGGTGCGCTGGGATAATACAGCGCACTGATGCGCTAGGTTACGCCAGGTGCACTGATGATTTTATTATTATTATTATTATTATTTTTTACGCAAGGGTCGACATGGATTGGGATCCTACTATGCAAGTCGTCTCGTGGGTTGGATGTCTTAGGCATATATTTAGCAATACAAACCCTATAAATCTAAATTGAAAAGCCTTAATTCTGAAATCACAGAAAGAGGGAGAAGAAAGCGCAAAAACTAAAAGAATGCAGGGTTTGTTTCTAAAATGGATTTTTTTTTTTTTTTTTTTTTTTTTTTTTTTTTTCGCGAAACATCACGTTCGCGGTTTTCCATAATAAAATAGCGCACCGGTGCCATATTTGACATATGGCGCACTGATAATTTTTTTTTTTTTTTTAAATCACAGTACTTTCGCGGTGCATTGGGATAATACAGTGCACCAGTGCGCTAGGTTACGTCGGGCGCACCGATGAAAAAACAAATCTGTTTTTTTTTTTAAATTCATGGAAGGGCCGACATGGATTGAGATTTGACTAAGCAAGTTGTCCCGTGTGTTGGATGTCCTACACCTATATTTAGCAATACAAACCCTATAAATCTAAATTGAAAAGCCCTAATTCTGAAATCACAGAAAGAGGGAGAAGAAATGGCATAAACAAAAGGAATCTAGGGTTTGTTTCTAAAAATGAATTTTTTTAAAAATTTTATTTTGTTTCTGAAAACTGCAAAAAAGTAAAAAAAAACTGCAGAAAAAGTAAAAAAAAAACAATAAACTTTGATTTTTTTCTTTTACTGCATAAAAAAAGCTACAAAAAAATTAAAAAAAAAATAAAATTTAATCACGAGATCGTTTGAAATTCTATGCTACAGGGTTTGAATCACCAGAGGTTTGGAATTCTGATTGTCTGAATACTTCTGTTCGAACGTATTTCCCTGCTCCACAATGCTCTCGTGCTCTGTTTTCTCTAGGTATGTCTCCTGCAAATATGTGGCTGAATTGCTTTTGCAAAAATAGTGAAATAATGAAAAGTGTTTAGTATTTAAAGAAATGTTTTATGAAATTAGATTTTTGAAAATATTTTTCCGCCCATATTTCAATTTACCGCTTTTTTTTTTTTTTTTTTTAATCACAGTACTTTCGCGGTGCATTGGGATAATACAGTGCACCAGTGCGCTAGGTTACGTCGGGTGCACCGATGAAAAAACAAATCTGTTTTTTTTTTAAATTCATGGAAGGGCCGACATGGATTGAGATCTGACTAAGCAAGTTGTCCCGTGTGTTGGATGTCCTACACCTATATTTAGCAATACAAACCCTATAAATCTAAATTGAAAAGCCCTAATTCTGAAATCACAGAAAGAGGGAGAAGAAATGGCATAAACAAAAAGAATCTAGGGTTTGTTTCTAAAAATGGATTTTTTTAAAAATTTTATTTTGTTTCTGAAAACTGCAAAAAAGTTAAAAAAAAACTGCAGAAAAAGTAAAAAAAAAACAATAAACTTTGATTTTTTTCTTTTACTGCATAAAAAAAGCTACAAAAAAATAAAAAAAAACAATAAAATTTAATCACGAGATCGTTTGAAATTCTATGCTACAGGGTTTGAATCACTAGAGGTTTGGAATTCTGATTGTCTGAATACTTCTGTTCGAACGTATTTCCCTGCTCCACAATGCTCTCGTGCTCTGTTTGCTCTAGGTATGTCTCCTGCAAATATGTGGCTGAATTTGTTTTGCAAAAATAGTGAAATAATGAAAAGTGTTTAGCATTTAAAGAAATGTTTTATGAAATTAGATTTTTGAAAATATTTTTCCGCCCATATTTCAATTTATCGCCTTTTTTTTTTTTTTCCACTTAAAGAAAATAAAGTTGCACTTTTTTAATTTGCGGTTATTCGTCATCGGTGTGTCACTTAATAGCACTACACCGGTGCGTCTGTTTATAAAATGACACTAGTGCGCAGTACCAAAAACGCACCGGTGCAGTGCTCTGTACATTAGCACCGATAACAAGAAGTCCACACCGAAATTACTTGTAGGTGTGTGCACCAAAATTTATTATTGATTTTTCTCAAATGCAGTGAGAAAATATCATAATTATATCGAATGGAAAATTCTTCAAAATCCAGCTCGTTCCATAATATTTCTCAAATTCCATCGCGGAGTTCTCCCTATTCATCTCGAGACATAATATTTACTTCAAAGTTTATTTATATTTTCATTATCTATTTGAATTTATGTGTTTTATCCATGTCAATCATGCACAGTTTAATTAAATTTATAATGGATACAAATTTGTAGGTTCATGCAGATTCAACATCGAGTTCAAATGCACAAAATATTCAAACAACTCCAAAACGCCGGAAGCTCTTATAAGGAGCTGCATACCGCAAGGCGTATTTGGTAGATGAAAATGGACAACCGCTTCACCCTACCAATTATAACAATATTGCATCTTCTAGCCACAATCCCGAGACAATGATGGTAATAATTATAATTTTTTAGTATATTAATTAATGTAATTAATTCAACGTCAAACCAATTTATAATCATGCAATATTGTCAACGTGGTTACTAATTGATATCATATATTTTTTTCTAATCATGTTCAATTTATTTATTTATTTATTTATATTTATTTATTTATTTATTTTTTATTTTTTTTAATTAATTAATTAATTAATTTATTTATTTTTTATTTTTTTATTTATTTATTTTTTATTTTTATTTTCTGAAGGATTCTAGTGATGATGAGCGACATACTTACCATCTTCTGTTGCACCCCACAACAATGGAAAATCGAGAGAATACTGAATTAAGAGAAAAAATCGAAGAGGAACGATACCAAGAATGGTTGAATCAACCACAATTCAATTCTCGCTACATCCAGATTCACCAATTAGGAATGACTATAGCAATAGTATTTGATGCAGGGCAAACCCTGCAATACCCAGAATCACACTATTCCGATAGCATATAGAATGCCTCTCAGTAATTAGCTCTAAAATTTCCTATCCGGCAATTCCACAAACGCTTTTACGAGCGGAAGATCTTTTAGAATACATGGTTCAAACTACAACCCAAATATTTAAACTCAGAATCTGTTAATTTGCTTACCTTCTTTATAATTGGACTGATAACATTCGCACCATAGCTGCGTTTCACTTCATTCAGCACTCTTCTTATACACCGACATCCAACACTGGACCATTAATTCAATAATCTCCCTTTAAATTTCCGATAACAGAACTGAAGTCTTTTTATAAAATTAAAAGGGAATTCTTTTAATATCCTTCCATTTCCGATAGAAGCCTTTCATCCATCCAAACATCGTTTGAACATCTTTTAAATAACCACCGCCAAAATACAACATATATGTTAAATTCCCGCTGCCACACACGGAAACATTAAAATCGACTCATAAAAATATCGGCCATCCAAAGCATGCAATATCAATGCTAAGTATTAAACCTCCGCAACCACACATATTGCAATTACAATGGAAACTGCGTAAAATCCGATTCCAATCGCCCCATTTCCGATCCGATTCAATCGGATCTTGGAAATCAGCGATTACAATACAATCTCAATACTGGTCTTCCAAATTTCCGATGCGATCCGATCGACAATCAGAAATCGGAATGTTTGGCATGTTCCACCTGTAAATTCAATGATATATCACGGATCCGATTATTCCCAAAACTGATATGTATATATATATATATATATATATATATATATATATATATATATATATATATATATATATATATATATATATATATATATATATATATATATATATATATATATATATATATATATATATATCAATTCACCTCTGCTCAAAAGTTCTATGAAGTCGAAATTTACCCATTTTTTCTGTGTTAAAACTTTTTCAACGCATCAACTTCAATAACACCAGGTTTGACTTAACACAAGAATTCGATAGTTTGAAATAAGAACACACACACCGCAACCATTTCAAAAAATTATACAGAGTCATACAATACTCATATTACCACCAATTTTCATTCGATGTACACAAACTACAATTGCATTCAAAGAATGAAACAGAGTCTCGCCTTTTGCCCCAATCACACAAGGAATTCATATGATTGCAATTACACTACGCACATAATCGTGACTAGATCCATCAATTACACAGTCAAGCGATGATAGTGTTTCCACAATTCATCATCCGGCAATGCATAAATTATAATTGCATTCATAATATTCAGAACAATAAAACAGAGCCTGTGTTACACAAAATTATACAGAGAATGGTCTCTGTTATCCCCAAAACACAGTTCTTCTCTCCTTCTGAGCTTTCGCTCTTCACTAAGACCTATTCTAATCTACTCATTCTACCCAAACTTCACATTAACTCTAACTAAATCTACCTCCCTAAAAGAATCCCTCGCTCTCTCCTTTTTAAAACAAAGGAAATATATATCTAAATTAACCATCTCCTCCACATTTGGAGGAATAATTTATATATTTAGAATTCACACCCTATCCTAATCTAAACAAACTAGACTACTTGGCTTGATCTCCACGCAGGGAGGATCACTTGCCATTTATTCCCAATTTCTGTTCTTAATTAGGCCACTCTCAACTACTTACATTTAATTGAAATTAATACAAAATTAACACCCAAGTCTTCCTCCAAACTTGTATTAGCCACAACATGTGACCATTCCATCACATTGTTGGCTAGGTCTAGATGCTCCTGCATCAGTATTTCTTCACAATCTGGCAATGGAGGCAATAAAATAGAGGTTGGTATGGATGATTACTTAAGGGATACGATTGCCATGGAGACAATGTTGTTAGATGCATTCCAAAATGATGATCAACTAGGGGATGATGCTCATATTGCTGAAACCTTTTTCGAAAGCCTTAAATTTGCTTCCACCACCCCTCTCTTTAGACCTGGTGGTCAATCAAAGTCTACCCAGTTTGGGACAACAATGTTACTGTACAAATTGAAATCAAAGTTTGGTTTGTCGAATGCATGTTTCTTGGAACTTTTGAGGTAAGTTACCATAAATCACTCCCTTATATAAATTTAAAATATAATCAGTACACTGCAATGAACATTAAAAATGGTAAATTTTATTAACTTTAATAATTATATCGACATTAGTGTACATTTATTAATATATTTTTCCATGATCACCAACTACACGTTATTCAAAGATAAGGTTCTTCCGAGTGATAATGTCTTGCCCACAGCTACGAAGATGCAAAGAAATTGTTGAAAATGTTGGGTGTTGAGTACATATCATATCATGCATGTCCAAATGATTGTATTCTATATAGAGGAGAATATGCAAACAAAGAGACGTGTCCGAAATGTGGGCATGACAGGTATGATAAATAAAAAAAGAAGGGTAAATCACGTACTGGTCCTCCTTTTAAGATATTGAGGCACATACCTATAATCCCAAGGATTCAAAGGCTCTTTCGTTGCAAAGAATTAGCTATGTTGCAGGGATGGCATGCATCACACAGAAGTGAGTTGGGAGTTATGCAAATCCCCACTGATTCAATAGCCATGAAGCATATAGAGGATACATGGCCCAAAAAATTCAAGGATGAAGTAAGAAGTCTATGACTCAGCATAGCCATGGATGGTGTGAACCCATATTCCCTCTAGAACACCAACTATTCTGTTTGGCCTATAGTAGTGATCAATAACAATATCCCCACATGGTTGTCTGTGAAGAATGAACATCTTATGTTGGCTCTCATAGTCCCTGGTAGAAGACAAGTGAAGAATATGGATGTCTGCTTACAACCACTGGTAGATGAATTGAAGGAATTATGGGATGGGATAAATGTATACGATGTATCAAGACCCATCGTAGCAAAGAAGAGTTTTACGTTGTATGGCATATGTGCTTACACGACACATGATTATCCAGGCTTACTAAGACATTTGCTCTAGTGAATTACATGTTTAATTTATTGAATTTTTTATATACGTAACAATACTCTTTCATATATTAGTTATTTAATTCATTGTAATATTTGTTCTGATCTTCATGATATTCTTTAACGTGCCATGTATATTTATTGTATACAATAATCTCGCAAGTCTTGTAATAAAAGGGTATTTTGGATGTAAATGTTGTGGACCTTCTCTGAAAGTTATATGGTCCAAGGACCTACGAAATCCAGTGTGTGATTGCGCCAAGGTATTCCTCCCAGAAGAACACCCTTATAGAAGAGCAGCATCCGCTTTCAATGGTAAACGAGAGATAACCCAAAGGCCTCCAATAACGACACCGGCAGAATGGCTTAGAGAATATGAGAGAGAGAATGAGAAGGAGTTCATAGAAATGTTCGATTAAATGGGGAGCCTATGTTCGATGATCCAGAATTCTTCGACACCTATGTTGAGAAATTTCCCATTGGGATGAAAAGGAAATCTATCTTTAATTGGGAGGTATCTTAATATTAACCACTTATTAGATCCCATGCATATATTTAAAGATATTTCATCTTCTTTATGGAGGCACATATCATCGAAACAAAGTGACACATTGGCTGTTAGGAAAGATCTTATTACTTCAAAAACTAAAAATAAACATTGGCCAATATGATTAGAAAGTACAAGATTAGAGGTAGCTGTTGGTCCCTCTAATTCATGGTTTTTCAAATAAGGTGATGTCCCATGGATTTTTAAAAAATATGATATTTCTTTGGCAAAGGAAGTTAAAATGGGTGTGAGGGTGCCAACTTCATACGGGTCTTCACTACGGCGCTGATTCATCGTGGATGACCATTTGTCGGGGTTGAAATCACATGACCATTTGAATCTTCTAAGAGTACGTATAATGTCAAAAGCATGATTTTATTATTTTTTATATTATTAGATTTTATCCCATGCGGGGATCATAAAATATAACTAGTTTTGTATATTATTGCACGTGTTTATAACTTTGCAGTGTCATTATCCTTTGCTCATGCGTGGGTGTGTGAAACATGAATTCGCTCAAGACCTAGGACGTGCCATATCTAAATTACCTGCATTTGTACGTTGGATCACATCAAAGGAGATTCATGTGGCTAGCATTCCACGGTGGCGTCAAGAGATAGTTGAGATTGTTTGTATGTTTGAGAAGGAACTGCCGACGAGTTTCATGGACTTACAGGTTCATCTTATAATCCACCTAGTAGATGAGGTTGAATTAGTTGGGGTGGTTTATTGTCATTGGATGTTCTTCTTAAAGAGGTACATGAAGAAATTGAAAGGTTTTGTTTGACAAAGGGAAAAAACCGAGGGGTCTATGGCAGAGGGGTACATATCGTATGAGTCTTTCTATTATGCCAGTGAGTACATCAAGCAGATCAACAACAGACCAGGTGTGGTGATTTGGGATGATGAAAGGGATGAAGACAAAATATAAGGGGAGTTTCTCCAAATGAGTGGAAAAAAGCGCTTGATAAAGAGTAAGCGACTTATAATTTTTCAAATTTATACAAAGTTAATATTCATGTTGAACTTTGATATAATGTATATTTTGATATCTAAGTACTATATAATGTCAGTTTGATTTTATCAGCGAATGCAGAAATTGAAGCAATTAATAAATTTGTTCTTTACAATTCAGAAGCGACACAACCATGGGTTGCATTGTACGAACAAAAGAGGATGAAATGGGATAGTGACAAGAAATAATTCAGACAGTTGAATGGTAGAAGTGTGCCTTATCCCGATCATTTAAAAGAAAATATGCCAAAAATATGCCCCAACAGTTAGTTTGTTGACCAAGTCAGAGAGAAATACGGTGCAACTGGTCGTTACCCGCGTGCTGAAGAGGATGCGCTAAACGTAGGGATTGGGTGCAGCAAGTCGGTAATAATATTTTTAATTTATATGTAAATGTGAAACTTATAAGACATCTATATTTCATATTTTAAATGTTGGGTTATTATAAGACACATGACACTATGATTTTTTAACTTTTTTTATAATACGTGCATTTGTTCCCATCTATGTGGGCATATGGACACCATTTTCGCACAGAAAATGCCGATGCTGGAAAAATCACACAAGACTGTGGAGTGGAAGTCGAATTAGATCAATTTAGTCGATCTAGCCACCGTGATCAAAACCTAGTACGAGGGATGTTAGGTTACGTTGGAAAGACACAATAGATCATTGAAGTGGATTTCTCTTCTTTCCAATGTGTTATTTTTAGGTGCAAGTGGTGGGATACCTTTGATTGGAATAATGTAAAGGAAGATCACGATAGTAGGCTGATATGTATCAACTCTAGAAAGATGTGGGATGAAGCTAAGGAGCCTTATGATTTCCCCAAACACTGCAACCAGGTGTTTTTTTACCCAGATGTGTTGGATAGGGATTGGTGGTTCGTATTGACACATGACCCTAGATCAAAACATATTTTTTAGAACAATAGTGTTATCATGCCATGCAAGGTGGAAGATAATGAGGGTGATCATCGGAACCGAGAGTGATATGGTACATGTGTTATTTCATCAATATTTATACGTTTTAAGATGGGTGTTTCGAAACATTAAATATGTATTTTGAATTAATTGGTAATTTGCATTGTGTTAATGTTAAAATCAATATTTCACTTGATAATTTTCAATTATGTTGATCTCAAAAACAATGGTGTACTATATAAATAAGTTCTTTTTTTGGTATCTAAGATCATAATAAAATAATGATAATTCTAAAGTACATGAATTTATTTGCATTATTTCTAAACTTTATTATGTTACAATAATTCATATTATTCTAGATTTATTATTTTACAATTATTTAAAATTTTAGAAATTTTAATAAAATCATTTCACATTAATACAATTAAAATTTTACAAATATTTTACATACAATTACGATTACAATTACAATTTTAGAATTTTACATACAATTACAATTACAATCAATTCACAATAATACAATTAAAATTTTACAAATATTTTACATAGAATTAGAATTAGAATTAGAATTAGAATTTTACAATTTCACATACAAATTACAATCACAATTTTAGAATTTTACATATATACAATTACAATTTTACAAATTAAAAAATTACAATCACAATTACAATTTTACAAATTTACATATATACCATTACAATTACAATTTTAGAATTTTACATACAATTAGAATTACAAATATTACAATTTTACAATATCATGATCATTTAATATTAAATTAATTAATAAACATCACGTTCATGATAACAATCGTACAAACATCATATTTGACTAAAAAACACATTCAAAATCGCTAACATCATCGTGATCATGATGATCTAAAAAAACACAATTAACATTATATATTAACACCATCACAACACAAACATCAAATATAAATCTCATGTCAACTAACTCATGCTATCACATACACATCTATCTGCAAGTTGCACATTAACTGAACATATCTAACATGACCTAACAATATACACATCATGATGATCACCAACATGTAAATTAAGTACAACTGCAACATGAACATAAAATACATGGACCATATATATATATATATAGCTGAATAATGTCAAAAATATACAACTGTAATATAAATGTCATGGATCAGCTGGTGGTACAACATCAAATATAGCAGTACTAATCGAGGCCTGCTCAGTCAATGGTGCAGCCTCTATGGTCGATGGTATAACTTTCTCATGATCATGAGTATTGCTGGATGCTGCAGATTGTTGACTGGACGTGGCCGATGGTCCAGCCTGATCTCCATGATGACTACTATTAGATGCTAGTGGAGGCTACTCATCTGGCGCGACACGAGGTGAAGGATCATGAGATGATGAGTCGCTGCTCACGGACTGTCGACCACGTGCTGCATCTCGACCATGTCTATAACTTGCAACGGTCCTCCTCAGCCGCGTAACTAAGGTCGTAGCTCCTATGACATGCCGCATCAGTCTGTACATGTCACATGGCATGCCTCTCCACATCTGTAATAGCCTACCATCTGCCTGTATGTCTCTCATATGAGCGAGCCTGATGCCTGCCTCAACAATCAATGCAGTGAGTTGGTCGCCCAACTCCATCTTGTATCTACTATCAAGCCGGCCACGCCTAGCAAAAGGCGGTACCGACGCACCAGCAGGAGCAGGTCTCTCTGCATCGACCTCCTGATGATCCTCGGCATCTGGCATGCCCTGATCTCCATCAGGGTCCACTCCTGGATCATGTGGTGGTGACAGCATGTCCTCACCGTCAAAATACCCAATGTCTACAAAATATATACAAGTACACAACAATAATTAAACAATTTCATTACACAATTTAATAAAAACAAGTTAAAGAACACGTTAGGATAAATTTAAATAAAACAGTAATATTACCTCTATCATCCGGTGACTCATCATCTATGAAGAGGATGTTGGCACACCCTTGCCAATCTAAAACCGCATAAGGATAGGGGACCATAATGAAGGGATGCTCGTCAACACTGGCTAGCAACTCCAGTGCATCATTCGATATCCTCGTTGGAAACACAGTCTCACCCCTCTTGGGCATCATCTACCCCCACATGTGCATCTGTGCCTCGAACATCGGCCTACGAGGCTGCCGAAAAAAAGTAGGCCTCGTCTCTCGAAACCTCTCAAAAAATAAACAAAAAAGCTCTGAAGTAAAAGGGAAGTTGACCCTCCCTTGTGCGTGAGCACGACATCTATCTAAGGTTGTACATAACTGCTGCAAAAAAATGGCAGACCACTTGACAAGTCGTGGCTCTTGTACTAAAGAATCAACATAATATAGAAGTGAGAAACTAATGTGTTTCCCGTCACTAGTGTTGTGTGAAGTGGTCGAAAGGAGAAGTGAGAGGCACTGCACCTCCTCACTACCAAATGCACCAATACGTAACTGACCTCCAACGACCTGAAAATCTGAAGGAGACAATATTGATGCTCCAATGTATCTTTGGGAGTACACTAACTAACTCCTTGCTACATAGCCAACTGGAACCTATGGGAACGAGGGAAAATCCACCCCTGTCCTCGATAGCCCTGTAATGAAATATATATCCTCCTCAGTGGGCATGTACCACTGGTTACGACCAACCTGGAAAGCCTGTTGGTGGGCATTCCACCTTTGGATAAGATTTCTCAAAAACAAACCATGGCCCTTTAGGGAAGTATCCTCCTCATAGAACTTGAGGAGGCCTACCTGCGTTAGGATCCCCTGGGTAGTTTTTATAATAGGGCGAGGGTACGCATCTCTCTCCCTCTCTCGTGCCTCCCACAGGCGAACCATGTTATACTGCTCTGCTTGTTGTTGTTGTTCCTACCCCTCTTCTCTCCTTTCACGTCTCTGAATGATTGACATATTAAATACAAATTTTTTATTAAATGATACATGTATTTAGAAATATACATATATAATTGTTTAAAAAATAAAAAAAAAATTCGGTGCGCCAAAAAAAATAGTCATGCACCGGTCACAGTGCGTCCTTTTATGGAGCACACCAGCAGCAGTGCATCAGATAATATGCAATGCATCGACGGCGGTGCTCCCAAAAATTTGTAGTGCACCGTTGAATATGTACGGTGTTAGGAGTGCGGTGCAGTGACTAAACTCTACGCCCTGGGGCGTATAGTTAAGTCAGTGGACCAACCTCCTATCATCATTACATATTCAACAGTGCGGTCTTTTACCAGGCCGCACCATTGACCCTATCGAAATACGGAAAGCGGTGTGCTGACAAAAATACCCATCCCAGGGCGGATATATTAGTCAATGCATCGCGTTGTCGCTATTCCACTAGGTCAACGGTGCGGTAGGGTAACCGACTGTACCGCACTTTAAAAAAAAAAAATAACACGCTGCGCCTTCGGACTGCCCCAGAACCGGTGCGTACACTGTTAACACCTGTTTACCAGGCCGCACCGTTGACCCTGTCAAAATGCGGAATGTGGTGTGCTGACAACATTACCCACCTTGGGGCGTATATTTCAATCAATGCACCGTGTTGCTGCTATTCCACATTGTCAATGGTGCGGCTGGGTAAATGAACGCACCACACTTTTAAAAAAAATTTAAAATAACACGGTGCACCTATCGGTACTGCCCCAGAATTGGTGCAGATACCGTTAGCACTGCTTGCGGTGCGGCTTGTAAATTTACAGGCAGCACCGCGAACTGGTGCGAGCGCACTGCGCGACAAATTTTTTTCTTCTTCTTTTAAATGGTTAATTTTACGGTTATTTGAAATTCTAATCCGATAAAAGGCTTAATTATGGAAAAACAAGAAAAATACTTGTACATTTGGCCATCGAGGAGGCATATTGGCTGTAGAATTTGCAAAATAAAATTTGCCCACCGTTTTGCAAAATTCAAGCTGGAGATTGGTGGGAAATGCACAGCAGTAGTGCGTGCAAAATGTGAAATGGGAGCACTGATGTCATGGTGACTCAGACAAGGATAAATTGCACCAGTGCTTGAGAGCTCTAGAACACTGAGAAAAGTGAAAGATGCGTTTTTTTGGCTGTAATTTTTATTTTATTTTATTTAACCCTGTTCTGGTGCGCGGGGTTTTTATGGGCACATCGGTGCGGTTGCTTAATACCACACCAGGTGGTTTTTGTTTTGGCATGCTTTTTTATGATGCACCAGTGTGGAAGAGTTGTAAATCACTGGTGCGCTACAGTAATATGATGCAGCGGGTGGGTGTGTATGGAGCACATGGTGTCCGGTGTGCCAATTTTTTGTGCGCACCAGTGCTTTCTCTTGTTGAATGCATTGGTGCGGTTTACCATGATAAGCACACCAGACGAAAAACATCTGCAAAAACCTCCGCTCACTAACTTCCTCTAGTAACCTCTGCTAGAAACAGATGTCTGGAGTATTTTTATAAGGGGTTCCTCAAAAACATCCGCTAAGGGTCTTTTCCTTGTAGTGATTGAGGCCTAACTCCTTATACCCTGACCTCGTTGGGGACATGCAAAGAAGAAAATAGACAAAGAGAAGACCACTCTGATACCACTAAAATTAATTTAATAAGGAATGAAATAAAATACAAATATAATCACAAATATAGAGATGTAACAAAAATAATATTTCATTTAATTAATCTCAACTAATAAAAATTCTTACAAACATAATTGAAAGAAAACTAGCTTTGTCAATGGTAGCTTATCTCTGAGTAGAGATGTAGCGGCTACATGCCTCTAAAATATGTTACAATGAGGCTCAAGGGCCTTTATATTATTGAACAATAAGAGAAAACCCTAAAAAACCAAATCCCTAACTCGAGGAAATGTAACACCAAGAGTTTATGGGCTCCATTGGGGTTAGTTGGGCAGCCAACTACCCAGGGTCGTAACTTGGTCATATTATTTCCGTTTGGCATGTATGATACCTCGTTGGAAAGATATCTTTGAGGAATATAGGTTTTGTTGCAGTCCCCTTCCGTTGGCTATGAGACTGCAGTGGCCCTAAAAAAAAAATGTCATTTGGGGAGTCAAAATTGCTCTAGAAGTTCAGGACCCGAAAATTGCTAAAAAATAGTAAATAGGAAAACTGATGAAAATGTCTAGATGGAATAGACAAATGGCCACCGATATCCACTTGGATCATAGACTGAGGTTAAAGGGATGATAACTATTAGTTGTATAATTAGAAAATTGTACATGTCAGTTATAGAGTCAGTTGGAGGCCTGGGAAGGATTGTGCAATCAAAGCACAAGATTTTCCTATTTAATAGGGATTTAATTCCTCAAGAAATGCGTGAGGAAGGTATGCTAAGGAGAGGAAAATAATTGGCTAACTATTTGTCTGATTTTTCCTATATTAGAGTGAGACAGTTGGCAGAGTGTAGGAATTTCTCTAATAGAGAAAGCATTGTATTGTTTCACGGTCCTTGACTTTATACAATATACAGATAGAGGGGTTTTATGAAGTGTGCTATCCCCAAATACATCTTTTGTTGTGTGATATAACTGTCTTGAGCTTGCTCGTCTCAAACCTGTGGTCAACGAAACATTTCCTGAATGTCACATCCCATAGGTCCATGTTACCTTACCTGATTCAGCTAAGAAACTAAAATTGTTGCGTACAAATCACCCTTATGCTTTGTGTGATCATTACGACCACTATTCCAACCATTTTCCCCATCTCGACGAATTTCGCGATACCCTTCAGGAAATTTGTGAAATAGAGGCTGCTCGTAGTGGATCCTCCACTCCTCTACTTGTGAGTTCGGCTTCACTAGAACTGGAGGACTTTTCTGCACCCATTGTGATACCTCCTCCCCAATGTCACGATAATGGACTCTTTGGTTGCTATTCTCTATCTGTCATCATCCATGAGATCCATGGAGGAAGACCACTCTGGGGATTACCATTATGTTTCTATCCAACCTCCCTCGTCGAACACCCTGGTCTCAACATCGGTAGATGTTTCATCTACTAGTTCTTTGTCTACCCTTCGTAGCGATGCATATGTGAACCATATTTCTCATGAAGATGTGCCAGGTAGCTCCAACACATCAGTGGTCTCTCTTTCGCCAGTCCTCCCATCTTCCATTCCGAGGAAGACATTATGGAAGAAATAACCACCCTTGATTTTTCTTGGGATGATATGCACCATCGTGCATATTTCCTTCCGCAACAGATCCATAACCAATATGTTCTGGAGCCCAATGACTTCATCCATAGTGATTTCGATTGGTTTTATTACCCCTTACATCGAACCCATGAATTCAATCCACATCCACCTTGTGGCCATTACATTGCCACCCGATGTTTGTGAAAGGGGCACACCTTCTTAGAGGCCAACTCCTTCCTAACCCTCGCAATGCACTCTACCTTAAGAAATTTTACCCATAGCATCTCCCATTTACATGCATGTACTTATTTATGTCATGCACTTAGGTAGATTGCATTTTTCACCATCATCTCATTTGTTGTCTTTTGGCACCTTTCAGATGGATCCATCATCCACACTGTAAATTGGCCATGCCGATGGTGCAAGTCACTTCTCCCATAATCTATCCTTAGCATCTTGGGGCCATTTTTACCCACTTGCATTCGTTAGTTCAATCCAACGGTGTATGCATTGGATCTACCACAAATAACCAGGCCAAATATGATGTAGTGATAGGTTTGTTAGTCGATGCCCTTGACCATTTCATCCTTCATCTTCATGTTCATTTAGATTCCTTTCTACTTGTCATGAAATTGAATGGAATTTATCGTGTGCATAACCATATCCTATTTAGAAAATATCTACGAGTGAGGCTTCTAGCACATGAATTTGAATCCATTACATTCAGTCATTTTCTTAGAGCCCAAAATCACTATGTATATACCATTGAAAATAAAATTATAGATTGGAATTTATCACATACATTTAACATTAGAAAACCATAAAAATAAGTGTTGAACCACAATCATCATATAAAATATGCATATCCATATTATGTATCGTCACATAAAAAAATAAGTGTTTTGAGTCCATTACTCTAAATACATCCGACATGCCCATAACATGTTACAAAAAAAAAGTGGGGGGAACCACATGCCCCTATCCCTAGTCACTATCTGGAGGCTCCCAGGCCAATGGAAATGCTCCACCAGCTAGTAGGTCCCGAACTGCCTGACCGGCCATAGCTATGCACCGTGTGATGCCTCACCACTCTGAGGGAAGACTTATACACTCATGTGTATACCGATCCTCTAAGTCATGCCAACCGCGCTCTACCACCCCAGTCAGTAGTACATGAAACCTAGGCAGAGTTCCTCCAATAGAGCCTCACACTATGGCCTCTATTGTGATGTCAAACCACCCTGTTCCGCAACCCTTGGTGTTGCGACTCATCTTGTATATTCTGCCGACTTGATCGGTGCTATATCTGCATACCAAAAGTCAAGAATCAGTACCATATACATATTCTAAAAACTTTAAATGCACCATAATATATGAAAAATTTCACTTACCATCTGGTCCCCATGCTCGTTCAGGCAGAAGTGGCAAAGTCAGGATCCCCCTGATAGTTCATACCACTATATGGATAGTCGTCTATGTATAGCGGCATCTGATCCGAATGTGCAAAGAACTCTGGTCAGAACACACGTCTAACTCCCCCTCTCCTCCTCTATGCAGTGGCTACCCCCAATGGTGAATCCTGGGCTCCTGTGGCCCCCATCACAGATCTGTACATGAGGTCGGATAGTCAGGATCTTCTCAAAGAAGAAAGAGTACAACACTATACCAAAATAAGAATCATGGTTCACTTGTCATCTATAGCGATAACTGTCGTTTCACCGATGACAACATATCCGGTCCCACCCATAGTAGGTCCCGCTCAAAACACTCTCCACTAACATCATCTATCCTCTAGTGATTTGATGGAACGCCTGGTTGCCTAGGATCCGTAGCACCGCTGCGACGATAGCCTGTGTCTCTAGCCTCTCTAGATCATTGATCGGGATGATCGTTCCCTTAGCATGAGCACCCGGTCCATAATATTGGCACTCCAAAAACTTTTTTATATTCCTCCCATGAGGTAACATTGGATGTATGTTCCCCACCACCCCTAGTGTGTTAGAATTTACTGCAGAAATAAAATATTTATCGAGAGGAATAATAATCATGAAAAAGAACCAGCAACAAAACATTAACATAAACAAAAATGTTTATCCGGGAAAACCCCAAACTCCGGGGAAAAACCCAACCAATGAAATTTCATTAAACATTGGCCAAAACCCTGGCCAATCCGGCCAAGTGAGCCTTCACCGCTCACCTCCAGGCCTACATTACAATGAAGTATTCCCAACCTTTTATAGGCTCCATTACATGCAATACCATGGGCTAAAACCATGGGTGCACAATACCATGTGCCCCAAAACCACTACTATTTACCCCAGTCAACATTGACTCTATCCCGAGTCAAGTTTACCTGACATAGTGGGGGGAGTCTGGTGAAAAAATAGATATATTAGATCGTGAGCTCGATCCTGTGCCCTTGCACCATGAAGCCCTCCTAGTTTGGATCCCAGTAGCTCACTATCCTAGATAACAAGGGCTCATCTACCCTCATCAACAGGTTCTCTACCAACTTGAGAACTCTATACCGAGCAAGCGCTCCTCTCACCACCTGATTCCTGTGAATCTCGGAACGAAGAGAGTCCAAGTCTCTTTCATGCCAATTGATCTTTAAATCTGCCATACCTGCAAAACATCATCATTTTCTGTCAGCTTAGAAAAATACAACTGCACCATAAAATTTCTAACCCTAGTCCTCAGCAAACTAACAACCAAAATCTTGTATTCAGCCCTAACTCACAATGTTCTGCACAGAAATTGCAAGCTCACAGTTTTCCTTCTATTTCCTGCAAGATAGAGTGCATTTCAGGATCATAAAAGTGCGACCCGACCATAAACAAGGGTAGGGGTCTCTTACTGGGTTCCAGAGATCTAATCTGAAAAGCTAAACCACTGAAAATGAAGAGTAAGGTCAGGCCACCTACGTGAAAATGTCGTATCCTGATTCCAATGGCTGGTTTTTCCACTACGATCGTCACAATATTTAGGTCCTTCTCCTCCTCTCCAAATTTACCACAACTCACTTAGCAAACGAATTAGATTAGAGGGAAAATGCCCTTTTATAGGAAAACCCCCAAATTTTTCGTCGCCAATTGTGACCAACCCGTAGCTCAGTTTGACGAATCGTCATCATTGTTGGAAAGCTCTGATCGAGAACTATAATGGGTCTTATTTTTCTTTGTGATTTGACACTTCACCGGGAAGGCATTTTTCCACGAAGGGTCACTTAGCCGCCTTTTAAATTGAATTTCTTCATATGAGTTGCTTGTGCTTGGGGCACCACTTTTCCTTCACACTTGTCACCTCATGTGTATATTTTCATCACGAGTAACCATATTTTTATAATGTTTTTATAGTTCCCTTGGGCCTACCCTGTGTGGCAGCATCATCGAGTCACCCTTGTTCAAAGCATCCGAGTTGAGTCATCATCGCATTCATGGAGTCTGTCCCAAGTCCATTTATCTCTTGTTACAATATCCCATCTATATTTGCATCGCATTCAACATGTGTCACCCATTTTTGCCTCTAGTCATACTGTCCCTCATCCCCTCTAGAGTCGAGTCAGTCATTTCCAGTTCAACCATGCATTTTATGCTCTGACAAGCGAATTCGTTCGTCCGCTACTCAATATCCCCTTCTTCCATCGTCATCCCTGGTGTCATTCCATCAATCACTTTACTATGATCCCTCATGCCTTAGTTGAGGATTCATTGTTTCCTCACCTATGGCGGACCTCCTTCTGTCGACATCAACACATTAATTCCAGAAGACAAGTCTAGAGGGAAGAGTATCTTGGTTCCAGCTTCCATTCTTGTTCAGTGCCTCGGAACAAGTGAAGGGAATAATTATTTCCCTTTGACTTGGTTGTTTCTCATCTGCTCGACCTCAGCTGATTATCACGTCATTGAGATTCATATACTTGATGGTCTGGTGATCAAACAGATTGTACTAGTGATTCCCAAGTGTGTGTGAGATGTTTCAGACCTCATGAGAGGGTGGCCCTCTAGGTAGCCCCCCACATGCTCGGATGACCTTAAATTATGCTACAGCCTCAGATGTAGTTCTGCATATTTGATGGGTTCAGTTTCGGCCGCTTGCATCGCCCACAACATGCATGTCTCTTTCATATGATTCATTCAGATCTTCAGATCCCTTTCTTTTTCAATGGGGCTTCTTTGGTTTTTATACCCACCACCCCTCCCCATGTTATATGGCGGGGCACTATTTCTCATGTACTAAGATGTTATTGTATTTAGTCCTGGCACATGTTTTTCCAGGCGCATTATGTATATGGGATCCATTGTATTATTTTCTGGCCCATTGATGCCAACATGTCATGTATCATGTATTATACATTTTGTAGCTCAGTCCCACATTGCTTGGCTCACCATTATTCTTTGTACTTTGTCATCTCGGCGGGTATGGGTATGCCTCCCCCGCCTCATTGAGAACATGTACTCCAACATAAAAGGAGACTTATATACCTTTTTAGGTCTCGTCACACATAGCTAAAGTAGGGTCTTTTCGTACACCTTCGATAATATTTTACACTAACAGTAATAGTGTAAAATTTTAATATTTTAATATATTATTATCAGATTTTTTGTGATGAACTGTCCAATGGAATATCCATGACAGTGTAAAAATTCCTTGTAGATTCAAACTGCTAATTGTAATTTATTAAAACAATGACTTGAATCTACTCTACCAACTACAAAAACAATTAAAATTGTGGAAATTTGCTGAATAATGAAGATTTATCCACCGAGATTATCCTGATTACATACTAATTCGAATTCATATGCAACACATAATCTCTTCTACAATCAATCATCAATTTGCGGAAATAGAAACAGTCGCATGCGCACATAAACACAATATGTAATGGGGAAAGCTTATAGCTGAAAACCCCTCAGCTATTTTATATATTATAATAGAAGAGAAACATGTAAGAATCTCAGTACAATACTCCTCACAAGTACTCAGTACTGTCTCCAATAGTTACACACAAACTAGCTTGGTTTTGAACAAGTCACATGTTCAAAACTCATCCACTAATTGCCTGCATCTATTGCGCAATCAAGGCTGGTCTAATGAGAGATCCAAGGTTCGAATCTCCTTGGCTTGACAGCGCAATCCTCATGGGCAATTTCCTCCAAGTGTGGTGCAAATCTCATGCACAACTAATGTCACAACTGATAGCTATCTCAACCCTTTCATCTACCTCTTTCACTGGTCTCCACTGAACTGTCCATGCACTGTAGTGAACTGATGTGTTCTTGAGTTGAATAATGAGTTGCTAATTAATGAATTAAATAATATTTAATTCACTCCACTCATTACTAGTTGATTAGCTAGTTAAACTAATCTCAACTAGTTCAACTAAGTTAAACCGAACACAACTCCACCAACTGTCTCATCAACTCCACCAAACTTCTGCCACTGAAGTCCTAACTGAATTCAACCATGCATGAGCTCACCAAACCCCAAGGAATAGCGTAATTCCTTCTTTCAGATGCATGGGCCACATCCGTAGCTCCAACTGAAGTGTTGTAAGAGAATAAACTGAAGTTTAGAGTCTAAATATTATTAAGGATTAATAATATTTGACCGACCTCTTTTTAGACAGGCAGTCTAAAAATAGACTTCGACCTATATGTCTAAAAATAGACATAGTCTAAAAATAGACTTTGCGCCAAAAATAGCCCGCGGGCCCAATTAGTGAAGGCGACTTGATTTCACTAAGCTCCATCATCTGGCTGCATTTTCAACATCCTCTCAACAAGATATGGATTATCTGCAACCCCTATCTCGCTCTATGGAATTCAACTTGCTCCCCGGTGAGCGCCTTCGTCAAGATGTCAGCATCCTGATCCTCCGTGGAACATATGAAAGCATCATGATTCTCCGCTGAACACAATCGCTGATATGATGGTACCTGATGTCGATGTGTTTGGATCTATCATGAAATACTGGATTAGACGAGAGTTTAATGCAACTCTGGTTATCACAATAAATCACAGTAGGCTCCAAGTGCAACTCGAACAATCCAACGAGGATCTTCTTCATCCAAATAGCCTCGCATGCAGCCAAGCTTGCTGCCATGTACTGCCTCCGCTAAATCGAGTGCCACAAACATCTCGTTTCCTTCTCGTACCAGAAAGCGTTCGTCGACCCAATGCCGAAACTCCTCCGCATGTGCTCTTTCGGTCCGTTGGGCTCCCCGGCCTAACCGCACTGAAGCCAGAAAGCTTCGCTCCATCCTCCTGTCTGTACCATAGACCATATCCCGATGTGCCACTAAGATAACGCAATACATGCTTTCCTGCCTTCCAGAAGAGCTTGGTAGGCTTAACCATAGCTTGCGAAAGCCGGTTAACATCATAGCATATATCGGGTCGTGTATTGACCAGATACATAAGTGACCCCACCAACTGTCGATAGACAGTGGTATCCACTACCTCCGCTAAAGTAGCATCCTCCTTCCTCCAACCACCAGGAAGAGGAGTGTCAGCAGGCTTGCAGCCATGCATGCTGAACCTCTCCAGAATCTCCCGGGCATACTTACCATGAGAAACAAACAGTCCTCCACTGCGCCGCCAAATCTCCAATCCCAGGAAATAATGAAGGAGGCCCAAGTCCTTCATCTCGAACTCTCTAGCAAGGTCCTCCTTGCATGAAAGTATCAACAGCTCATCACCCATCAAAATCAGATCATCTACATATAGTACAATGATCAGCAGCTTCCCCTCCACCACAATCTGGTACAGGTTAGGATCTGCCTCACTCTTGGAAAATCCAAGCCCGGTGAAATAACTGTCAATCCGTGTGTACCAAGCACGAGGTGCTTGCTTCAGCCCGTACAGTGCTCTCTTGAGTCGGCACACATGCGACTCACTGCTGAAGATCTCGAAACCTTTAGGCTGCTCTATGTACACCTCCTCCTCAATGACTCCGTTGAGGAACGCAGTCTTCACATCCATCTGATGAATGTGCCACCCCATCTGCGCTGAGAGAGCAAGGATCGTCCGTATGGAAGAGTACCTTGCGACAGTTGCAAAAGTCTCCTCATAGTCAATCCCCTCGATCTGTGAGAAGCCACGGGCGACAAATCTCGCCTTGTACTTCTCCACACTCCCGTCAGCCGCCTGCTTCACTTTGTAGATACATCGCGAACCTACAACTGATTTCCCAACCGGTCTTGGGACAATCTCCCATGCACTGTTCCTGATGATCGAATCATATTCTTCGATCATGGCATCAACCCATGTGGGTTCCTCCACAGCTTCCTCAAAAGAGGATGGCTCTGTCACAACACATTGACTCATAAGAGCCACGTATCCAGTGTACCGATCCGGTGACTGTCTCTGTCTGCGCTGTGCTGTAGGTGGTCCTACAACCTTCTCTGCATCCCGAGCCAGTCGCTCAGCTTCTGTAGTGCGCATGCGCCCTCTGATGGTTGGCGCTGCCTGGGTGGTTTCTTCCACCTCCCGAACCTCCTCTTGTGGCTGATCCACATCTGGAAGCTCCTCCTTAGGAACTAACAGCTCCTCATCTGCATGCAAGTGTAGCTCCCTCTCAAGCGAACACTGCATGGCTTTCTCCTCCTAAAACTTGATATCCCGTCGCACAACAGTCTTGCGACTGTCTGACAAATACACCCGGTAGTTGTGAGGTGTATCAGTGTACCCCACAAATATTCCAACCTCTGCGGTCGGATCCAGCTTCTTTCTGGCATCCTTCGTCACATGCATGTAGACAAGTGAGCCAAAAATTCTTAGATGAGAAATATCAGGCCTCTTGCCAGAAAACGCCTCCTCCGGTGTACTCATGCCAAGAACCTTGTGAGGACAACGGTTCTGCACATACACTGCTGTATTGCATGCCTCAGCCCACAAGTGAAGGGGTAGGCCCTGATCATGCAACATCGCCCGTGCAGCACCCACGATCGTTCTGTTCTTCCACTCAGCCACCCCGTTCTGCTGTGGGTTATGGGGTGCGATGAGCTCTCTCTGAATCCCTTCTGCGCTGCAAAAGTCTTTGAATTCAGCCGAGATGAATTCACCACCATTGTCTCTCCTAAGAGCCTTCACATGCTTCCCCGATTCCTTCTCAACCAGCGCCTTGAATTCACAGAACTTTGAAAATGTCTCGCTCTTCTTCTGCATGAAGAAGATCCAGCATTTCCGAGAGAAATCATCAACAAAGATCACATAGTACTTGTGCTTTGTTGTCGAAGCTACAGAGAAAGGACCACACACGTCTGTGTGAACTCTCTCAAGGATCGTCGTGGCACGACTATCCTTCTCGTGAAAGGTGGCTTTCACATACTTCCCAAGGTACACCCCTTGCACTGATCTGACTGCGCAAGAGTGCCCTTAGGAAGCCCAGTAGAAATCTGCTGCAGGATCTTCAAAGCTCCATGGTGAAGGTGGCCCAATCTCCCGTGCCACAGTTCACCCTCATCATCCCGGCTCACCACTTCTCCCGCCTTGCATGCCATTGCTGCGCAGCCATCTACTTGCAACTGATAAAGGTTCTTGGTTCGAACCCCTATCTTCCGGGTCTCTCCAGTAGTCTTACTGCGCAGGAAGGCTTTTCCTTCGCTAAAGACCACATCATACCCCTTATCCTCCAACATCGCCACAGAAATCAGGTTCTTCTTCAATCCAGGTACATGCATGACATCCTTCAAGACAAAGGGTTTACCAGACTCCCTCTGAAAGGATATGGTACCGATACCAGTCGCACTGTATCTACCAGCATCGCCCATCTCGATGTGCACACCCAAATCCTTGTCCTCCAGATCTGAGAACAACTCCCGATCTCCCGTCATATGAAATGACGCACCACTTTCCAAGAACCATACCGATCCCAGCACACTTGAAACCAAGCATGCGATCGCAAAATCCACGAATTGAGAAGCCAATGCCTCTCCCGCCGCAGATCCACAGTTCTCTTATTTTTCTTCTTCTCGCGATTACGGTGGCATAGTGTCCGTGCCGTACGTGAAAACACTTCACCTTGGACATGTGTCTTGCTTCTTGCCTTTCGCACTAGACCGAGAAGCTTTATTGCTCCTCGTTTCTTCCCTTCTTTGCTTTGGCAGCCAGTGAAATCTTCTTCATCGCATACCTGATGCAGATCCGTCCCCGGTAGTCCTCCTGTGATGTTATCTCCTCCCCGCATGAGTTCCGCCCCCAAAGTCGTCCTATCCCTAAGAACTTCTCCCGACCACGGGACACTATCTTGATATGAAATGCCAAGCCTTCGAAGACCTCAAGGAGAGCCAGGTCTACCATATCCTCTTCTTCGACAGTCACCCCCACACTTCCCAGCTCATCTCTGCATTGAGTGAACTTCCTGAGGTATTTGGCGATACTGTCGCCTTTCTCCATCTTAATGTTTCTGAGCTTATCCTTGAGCGCCAGCTTCCTTTGGTCGCTCTTACTCTGGAATAGATCTGTCAACGCTTTCCACATTAAATATGGAGAAACTTTTCCATGCAGGTTGGATACAATGTGATCCTTTACGCCCTCCAACAGAATCCTTTAACATTTCGCCATCTTCTTTTGCCAAGCCTCGACTTCAGCAGGATCAGTGGGCTTTTGGACTTTCGTATCTACGAACTCCTTCAATCCATTATCTTCTAATACTGCCTCCATGCGATCCTTCCATGCAACATAATTCGAACTGCCTTCAAGAGCATATTCGAGTCGCAAACCGTTGAAAGACATTTTCAACTTCAGCACCAAGAAAACAAACTGCTGCAAAATTCGAATTCCAAACTCAAAAAATCAACTGCTTCTGGATCTGTGAGAAAAAATTATTTCTAGCACAGAGATCGACTGTAAGGGCATTTACTGGATATATCACCTTTCAGAGAAAGGATGGATCCAGAGGCTACCTGGCCTGTTACAGACTCTATCTACCGAAATAATATTGTAATCACTGCAATAGATCCCGATGATTGATTCTCTCTGATACCATGTAGAAATTTGTTGAATAATGAAGATTTATCCACCGAGATTATCCTGATCACATACTAATTCGAATTCATATGCAACACATAATCTCTTCTACAATCAATCATCAATTTGCGGAAATAGAAACAATCGCATGCGCACATAAACACAATATGTAATGGGGAAAGCTTATAGCTGAAAACCCCCAGCTATTTGTATATTATAATAGAAGAGAAACATGTAACAATCTCAGTACAATACTCCTCACAAGTACTCAGTACTGTCTCCAATAGTTACACACAAACTAGCTTGGTTTTGAACAAGTCATAGGTTCAAAACTCATCCACTAATTGCCTGCCTCTATTGCGCAATCAAGGCTGGTCTAATGAGAGATCCAAAGTTCGAATCTCCTTGTCTTGAAAGCGCAATCCTCATGGGAAATTTCCTCCAAGTGTGGTGCAAATCTCATGCACAACTAATGTCACAACTGATAGCTATCTCAACCCTTTCATCTACCTCTTCCACTGGTCTCCATTGAACTGTCCATGCATTGTAGTATTTGATGTGTTCTTGAGTGAATAATGAGTTAATAATTAGTGAATTAAATAATATTTAATTCACTCCATACGTACTAGTTGATTGTAGTTAAACTAATCCACAATAGTTCACTCTCACCTGTTGTCTCATCATCCCCCATTATACCATCCAACTCCACCAAGCTTACGCAGTGGGAGTCTCGTGATTCAACCGTGCGCCAGGCTCACCAAACCCCGAGGAATAGGCATGTTCTAACCCACGTGGATGTGGGCCACATCAAGTAGCTCCAAATGAAGTGCTCGAGAGAATAAAAGCGAAGTTTAAAGTCTAAATATTATTAGAATGTATCTATTAAACAATCTACAAATGAGCGGTCTAAAAATAGACTTCGACCTATATGTCTAAAAATAGACATATTCTAAAAATAGACTTTGCGCCAAAAATAGCCTGCGGGCCCACTTAGTGAAGGCGACTTCATTTCACTAAGCTCCATCATCTTGTTGCATTTTCAACAAAAATATTGAGAAATATCGAAGCATACAAGATAAATAATTCAGTCAACACATTACAAAATTATTTCTAGGGGAAGGTCATAGCTAAAAACCAATCCTATTTGTATATTGCATTAGTCAAAAAAATATGAGAAGATTACAATGATTTTCTCAAGCCCGAGCAACCTATGCACTATCAAAATCTGTCTCACTTCTTCCTAGACAAGCCTTGGTCAATACTTATCCAATTTTATGCTTTCCCAAGTCTCTATTTCCTGGCGATGTTTTCTTGGGAATTATCCCCTCTTAAGTATTGAAATTCCTCATCCATAACTGCACAATCCATCATATGCCTTCCTCTGACTGCATGCACCACCTGTACAATTTGGATGATTATACAACTAATAATACACTGCCTTTGAACTCCAATCTCAGTTGGGTAACTCATATATCACACATGCATGAGTTATTTACGGCTGATTTATTAGTTAAGTAGTTGAACAGTGAAGTTTCACTCCATTGCTAGACCTCCTACTAGTTCCTCCAACAATTGGAACTAGTTTAAATAACTTTAACTCAGTGTAACTGAATTAATTAATTACAACTAAAAATAAACTCAACCCGAGCTCCTATAAAGTAGGAACCACTCTACATGACTCAAGTTAAACTCTCAACATGAATTAACTGAACCAACTAAGTCAAACTAACTTAGTTAACTCACACAATTTGTCATGTGATGTGAAATTACAATTTTCTCCTAATTTAATTCAAGATAAAATTAAATTAGGATCTTTCTTTGTGCCATTTGCAACACCCCCTCACAACAAGAAAGGGATTATCAGATACCCAAATCCTTCGTCTATGGAACTCAAATTTTCCTATTGACAGTGCCTTAGTCAAGATATGCACATCAAATTTATCTCTAGGAATTTACTCTAGCAACATGACCCGCCTCTTAACAAAATCACATAGATGGTGGTACCAGATGTTGATATGCTTGGACCGATCATGAAAAATTGGATTCTCAAAGAGTTTGATACAACTCTGATTGTCACAATAAATCATTGTAGGATCCATCTACTTACCAAATAACCCAACAAGGATCTTCCTCATCCAGGTAGCCTCACAAGTTTCTTAAATAGCAACCATGTACTATGCTTCTGCTAAATTGAGTGAAACTTATCTCTGCTTATTTTTGTACCAAGAGACTATTGCTGACCCAATATTGAATATTCCCCCTGATGTTCTCTTTCTACATGATGGAATCCCTACCCAATCTGCATTTGTGAAGCCTTGCAGCTTCACTCCCTCTATATGTATGTACAAAATACCAAACCGAGTTGTGCCCTTGAGGTATCTCAACAGATTCTTAGCTTCCTTATAATAGAGTTTTATTGGCTTAACCATTACTTGACTAAGTTGGTTAACTACACAACACATGTTTGGTAATTTTTTCACCAAGTACATAAGTGAACCCACAAGATTCCTGTAAGTGGTAGCCTCTACCACTTCGCCTAAAGTAGCATCTTCCTTCCTCCAATTCCCTGCTAGCGGAGTCTCCATGGGTTTGCTTCTCTCCACGTGAAACTTATTCGGTATCTTTTTGGCATACTTTCCCTAAGAGACAAACAGTTCCCCATCTCCTTGCCAATTTTTCAAACCAAGGAAATAATGCATGATCCCCATGTCTTTCATCTCGAATTATCATGCCAAATCCTCTTTTCAAGATTTTAATAGCTTCTCATCACTTTTTAGAATTAAATCATCGAAATATAATACTATAATGATCTATAAATTGTTGTCGATATTCCACTGGACAATTCGTCACAACATATCTAATAATATTATATTAAAAATATGATCAGGGTGATAGTTCAGAAATTGGATTGTAATAATATTAAATTTATATAGAGAAGGCGACAAGGGAGCCAAGATTAACCCTACATTTTTTGCTTGCGAACCTCTTCTCCTCGTCGTCGTCAAGACTCATGCGGATCACAGAGCCCAGAGATCAAGCTCACCCCCATCTCTACTCAGGCTAGCGATGAGCGCAACTACGCTACAGACCAAGGGAATAAAGCTAGCTTTGGGCTAAAAAATGTTTGAAAACTCTTTGTTGCAGACATGGAAGCAACTTCATCTTATGCGCAGGCCAACGGCGGCTAGGCAGGTCAAATTGGGAAGTTCCCCTATCCCGTTGGAAACCCGAAGAACGCAATGAACCTCTACGCAACGTCTCCCATCACGTAAGGCAAAGAAGGTACCAACCTGCCTCTATGCTCCATCAACTCACTGCTCCAGTGCGTGACCCCCGACTTAAATAGCTGGAATCACCTTTGCACCAGGGGAAATGGTAAATGCAAAGAGACTACCTAAGGCTGTAGCGAGTCAAACAGGATAGCCAAACTGGCCTCTCGATTGCGCTCTAGTAGTTAGGGTGTTCTAGATCTCTCACTCCCTCTTTTTCAGATACATATCTCGCTTCCTTCGGGAAAATCCATGCTTCACTGGGTGCGCTCAATGGATCTGGTGTAGAACCTCTCGTATGCCCTTGAATATAGGCTGGGAATTCCCTCAGCTCTTCAAATATTTTTATATGGAGGTAAAAAACTAGAGGACTCTCTTCCCCTATCATTTTATAATATTGAAAGAGATTTTTCTGTATTTTTAACCCTTCGTCTGCGAGGGGGAGCATTTGGGCAGCAATCTCCTGCTCCAACTTTCTCTTACAAGGATGTTGTCCATGCACATCCCCCAAATAAAGTTGCTCAACCCTCTAGGGCTCCCAAGCCTTTTTTGGTTGATAAACTGGAGGAAACCCCCTCTATATAAATCTCCCATCCAGCTCTTGAATATCAGCTACAAATATATGTAGAATTCGACATTATTTTCCACTTTAATGGAATATGGCCTCGCATAGCAGATCTCTACCAATTGATTCACTTCTTGTGGACCAACAACAACAAGGTTATCTTTTGCTCGAAGGGTTTCTTCATATTTGTTTTTTCTTCCAGTGAATATTATCAAAAATCCCTAACTAGGGGTCCATGGTTTTGGGGAACGACAGGGCTATTCCTCACCCCCTGGTTCCCATACTTCGATCACTCTACGACAGTCTTTACCAAGCTTCCTATTTGGGTCAGTTTCCCAAACTTACCTGTGCATTTATGGAACTTCTTTGTCTTTCAAGGAATTGGAAACACCCTGGGCTGCTTTCTGGTAATGAATCCCACTAGCCTCTAGGGGGGAGAAAGTAATATACACCTATGGCAGAATTTGCATTGAAATATACATAAGTAAAGGTATTCTCAATCAAATCAATCTCAAAGTTTGTGATTTCCTGTGGAGACAAACCTTGGACGATGAGAACACTACCTTCCTATTTCGCCAGTGTCATCAAATAGGGCACCTTCAGAACTTCTGCACCATGTTACTCGCCCAAAAGAAGAAAAGAAATCACAAGTCAAAATCTAAAATCTGGAAACCATGTGATCCGCCCCCCATGGATGACATTGAGTCCTTCAGCTTAGATGAGGAGGAGACTGAAGCAAAAGTGGAGGCTAAAAATCAGACGAAGGACATGCCCTCGGCTGGCCTTGAGGGACCCATTGTTTCTTTGAATACACAGAAACGCACTCATGAATCCTCCTCCTCCGATTTGGATAAGGAGACTCTCCCTACAGTCAGCAATGGTATTCAAGTGGTTCTTGCCCATTTTACTCAGGATGGCTGGGTCAAAGTTAACAAAAATAAAGGAAAAAAGTGTTGTATTGAGGATTCAACCCATTCTAGGTAGGTTCCAGGGAATATCTCATTTTTTTCCTTGTTTCTCCTCTTGATCCTTTTTGCTTATTTCTTGGTTACTTGTGGGGACTGAGGTGGATAGTTTATCATTTTTGGATCCCCCGCGATCTAGCTTCTCTTGATTGTAACTTCACTTTGTACTATATGATTCCTTGATATGATAAGTCCAATTTACAAAAAAAAATATTATATTAAAAACATAATATTCTACACTATTATAGTTTTATTGAACTTTAAGATCTGAAGATTTAATAGTAATTAGTGCATTCATGCGAATATAAATTATGCAGAAAAGTATAGAATGAAAAAATAAGCTCACACACACATAAGACACAAGATATGCTCTTTGGTAAAACCTTTTGGGAGAAAACCCAGCTGGAAGGTGAGGTTGCTTCACTCTCTTTCTCTATCTGGAAATATGGCTGCTAGTAAAAAGAAGTAATTCTTGTGGCCCGTGGGCCGCTACAGTGCACAAATCCTCTCTAATTTCTCTGCTTCCTATCTCTCCTCGCTATCTTTGCTCAACTATGGAACACAAATTCTCTCGAGAGAATGGAATTCCTCTTCCTCCTATTGGCCCGGTTATATCACAACATGATAGCCTATTAGTGGTTAATTTTGACTACATCAACTCTTAACTAGAGTTATAATATAGACTCTTCTATATTATATTATACTCTTCATCGAAAATTTTACACCATTTTCCTTCGACCAAAATATTATGTGTGGTGTTCGACTTCAATTCATTCATTCACATCATACAAATTATACTACAATACCTTGAGAGTCATTAACATCATCAGCGGTTTCCCTCACATATGTTAACGAATTACATCATTGGTCGGTAATCATATGGTGTCTAACATGTTCGACTCCAACTCATTGATTCACATGGTTAGACTCGTACATTGGATGGTCGTGTGAAAAAGATAGAATACCCCAAATCTAGTTTCATCCATCCGGGCTGCGATTTCAAGATAAATACAATATTACACTGTATGATGGCTATGCTCATACAGAAAATCATGCGGTCATGAGTCCACCATTTTTCATCAGTGGACATGTATTTTGATCATTGTACATGTAATGATTAGTTTATGTGTTGAGTATGGGTATGCCTCCATCAAGAAGGATATCATGATGTAAATGTATTGTAATAGAAGATGATCTCGTTGATTGTTCTTGATCCAGACTTGTCACAAGCTAAATAAATTCATATGCCAGTCACCATTTATGACTTTGTGCTTTAATGAAAAATCTATTATAGGCCATTTTGTCACATCTAGTTAGTTGGCCTACAAACTCGATGAATCAACATCCTCTTACCCCTTTAAATCATCGTAGCACAAATCCCCAAGCATGAAACTCTCATATCCCCGAGTTTCTGCCTGGGACTACCTTGTTTTAGTCACTTTTAAGACCAATGCTCCCTAACCTCCTCTTGGAAAACATTCACCTATAGGTTTCTCCATTATTGTCTGCATTGATCACCTACATGTTGCTACACTATGCACCTGCGTTGGTTCTAGAAATTTGGGAAAAAGAGAGACAATATTGAAGCCTCTTCTTCTAGAAGCTTCTAGGATTTGCTTCAACTATTTACCTTAGATAAAAATATCGAATCCTATCCTGTCCTACCATGGATTTTCCATCCCTTATCCTTTGATCTTGTTGGCTCCTCGTGATTTGCAATATTGGCAAGAACAAGTAGTAGGGAACCACATCAAACCAATTTGGATTCCAGGACCTAGCCTTCTTGGGCTCAGAGAGGGCTCTCTCTATGTTTATGGTTTAAATGATTTATCTTTATGCTTATGTTCTTCTGATTTTAGGCTAGTTATGAGGTTTTTTTTGTTTTAGTTTTTGTTTTAGTTTTATTGATTGATTGATTATTGTATTGATTGATTGTAGGTTGAATAGATGGATTGTGGGAAGCTTAATCCATTGGGATATGGAGTCCTAAAAGGTTTTAATTTTACATCAACTCTGCAACGGTTTTCATAGGGCAAGCTAACTATATCAAGTGGATCTTTTTAGTTTAGATGAAATATGAAATGACAACAAGTTTTGAAATCAGTAAAACTAAAAGGAAATTAAGAATCCTTTAACTATACTTCAACAAGAAAAGCCTTTTAAGGTAACAGTTTCAAGAGGAACTAAAGAGCAGGACACCCCTAAATTCTTTAGCTAAAACTCTACTTTGAAAACCATTAAGACAACAATCTAGCAATCCTAAAGAGCAGGACACCCCTGAATTCTATAGCTATTACTTTCAGAAAAAGAAAACATTCAATATAATAATTCAGCGAAATTAAAGAGCAGGACACCTCTGAATTCTTTAACTTGACTTCAAAGAAGGCCTTTAAGATAATAGTTTAAAAAAAACCAAAGAGAAGGACACCCCTGAATTCTTTGGATAAACTCTATTAAGGAAACCTCAAGACAACAAGCTAGGTGGAACTAAAGAGCGGGACACCCCTGAATTCTTTACTCAGACCTTGTAGAAGAAAACATAAAGATAATAGAAACAACCAGAGTTAAGGTGCCCAAACAACATATCTCAATCTAAAATTTCTATTCTATTATCAGAGAAATGATGCAGAATATGGTAAAAAAAGGAGAAACAATGACAAAGAGGGATAACATCACCATTAAAATAGCTTAAGAATCCTGTGAACGTGCTTGTATTACTAATGTCCAAAACAACTACAATACTCTAGTGCAATAGTCTCTGCAACTCAAGATCTGATCAAATCTAGTCTAGCAATCAACCAACTAACCAACAACCAACCAACCAACCATAAACATGAACAATACATGCAATATTTATCTGTAGATGAGGAGGTGATCCTATTCTAGGGTTTTGTACTGCACTTATTACAGAGTAATTGTTATCTTGACCGTTAAGACCATGCAATGCCCAAGGAAAAATATCACTGACTAACTCACTGTAATAATAACTCTTAAATTAAATGTTGAGCTAACTTTAAGATATTTTGACTATTTTACTCTAATATTAACTTTTACCATAACTTCTAAGCTGCTTAAAAATATCTATGACTGCTTTAGTAACTATAGATGCTTTCGTTTAAGTGAAATGAGGCTGTAGGTGGCAAATGTGATGTTGTGTAACCAGCTCCAAAAAAAGAAGAAAAGAGATATCAATGCCTTAGAAATAAGCCACTTCAAGGGGGCAACCTCCAATACATTACATAAATGCACAATTCTTGGATGATTCAATTTACAAAACCTCCTTTCTATATATAGGAGTCCATGGGGCCATAATGTAATCCTAGTGGGTCACAATGTAATCCTGTTTTACCCAATAATAATAATTTAAGGGCACAATAATACCAATATGGGGGTTACAGGGGTACAATAACAACAAGGGGGCTACACTAACATAATAAGGGACTACACTAATAATATAGGGACCTAACATGCCCCTCTCCTTCAAACAAGTGTTGTCCTCAACGCTCGAGTATTTCTTGATGCTTCTGTATAAAATTCTCATCCTCCCATGTGGAATCTTCAATGAGAAAGTTCTTCCACTTGCTGAGATACTCTAAAATTGATCGATTTCGTAGCTGTTGAATTCTTGTTTCTATGACTGCTTCAAAACTTCTTTCGCTGTGATGTTGATCTTCCCGTTGTTTCATTCGATTCTGCACCAAAGTTAGGTTATCCTTTGAGAGTTGGAGAACTTGTTGTTGATGCTCGATGTGATCTTCCACTAATTTATCATCCATATTTGCTATTATTTGATCCTTCAAACCATCCAACTTAGCCTCTATTTCTGATTTTAAACCATCTATTTCATCTTCAATTGCTCTCCGTAAGATTGAAACTTGTTGCACTTGGTACTGTAATTTTGATATCTCATACTGCAATTGTTACTCTTCATGCGTCATAGTATAGCTTTTTGAGGGATTAATGGGTATGGAATTATTTTTTGGAGGCATAATAGAACCCATTATTGACAAAAAATCTTCAATATTCCCTTGGAATCAATTCAACTTGATTCTTCAAACAAGACTTATGCAATTCGGGCAAAACAATACACACCTTTTACTTGCTTTTGAGGAGCTCGATATTGAAATTGGATTATCTCTGTGATTGCGACTCTTAAATATCTGAACTTCAGCACTGAAGTATCCCTCTGAATTCTCTTTTTAATGCCACAGGTCTGATCTAATTTTGATTCCCCAAGACAAAGTTGTGTCCAATATCCCACAATGACCTAATTTTGGACTGGTTCAGTAGAGCAAACTTGTAGGACTTTCCACGTGTCACTGTTTCGTCCTTTGTCCCTGAAATTTATAGCCAAGAAACTACAGTCTGTGTACTTGCGACCACTTTTTACGGCACTCCAATCCGATGCCCAGAGAGAGAGTTATTGAACTTTTCCCACGATCACCTCTTTGAGATGAAATTCAGGAGCCTGAAAAAGCACTACCTTCCACAGATCATATCTCCAAAAATATTGCGAACCAAGCTCCGAAATTTTTTGAAGAATTTCCTCAGGATTTCTTCTTCGCACCATATGAATTTCAGACTCTGAACCTTCGTACAAAAAAATGTATAGCGAAAATTCCACGATGACCTGTTTAGGAGCCTGAAAAAAGACCTGACTTCCATAGATCATATCTCCAAAAATATTGCGAACCAAGCTCTGAAATTTTTAGACAACCTTCCTCAAGATTTCAGCTTCGCACCCTAGAAATTTCAGCTTCTGAAGCTTCGTAGAAAAAACGTTATAGCGAAAATGCCACGATGACCTGTTTGGAGCAGCGAAACCCTAGAATCCCAAACCTCTGATACCAAATGTTGTGTAACCAGCTCCAAAAATAGAAGAAAAGAGATATGAACGCCTTAGAAATAAGCCACTTCGAGGGGGCAACCTCCAATACATTACATAAATGAACAATTCTTCGATGATTCAATTTACAAAACCTCCTTTCTATATATAGGAGTCCATGGGGCCACAATGTAATCCTAGCCGACCTAACAATAATAATTTAAGGGCACAATAATAACAATATGGGGGTTACAGGGGTACAATAATAACAATAAGGGGGGCTACACTAACATAATAAGGGGCTACACTGTTAATATAGGGACTTAACATGTGATATGAAGAAGTAAATGCTGAGTATATTTTTCATTTAACTCTGATTTGTCCTTCTAAACTCGGGTTTGTCTCTTTCTTAATCATGCTTTCTCATTCTGTTCTTTAATATGTTTCTATCTCTGATCTCTCTTTGACTACCTTGAGTTACTGTAATCTCCCCTTTAATCATCTCTTATATGCACTTTTTCTTTAATTTTGTCTTCTAACCATGTCTTTTATCTTCAATCTTTGATTAATACCTTAATCCCATTTAGCTTTCACTATTTTGTAACTGTGTTTTCATTTGTCTTTATCTGCTGTGCAGTTACTGCAAAAATCCTTTAATCCTTTACACTGTCCTTTGATGAACATTTGCTTCCTCTGTAATCATCATATGATTTCTTTTGATCATGATCCACTGCTGCCTTTGCTTTTTCTTGCACTCCAAATCCTTTTAATGAATAAGGCTTCTGGATCGTCACCCAGAGAGCTTATTTAAACATTTTTTTGGAATTTAGAAATGCAATTTATGCATTTATACATTGGTCACCTGCACAATTAAAAAAAATTATTAGTAGAAACTCGTGTTGTGGAGAGAGTCTGGATAATGGGGGATTTTTACTTTTCTGTGTGTGGCTATGACCTTTCGGGTTTTGAGAAGTGATGCAGGGGTTATCATAGGGGTTCAAGGTTTATCGTGGAGACACGGGGTTTCAAAACATTCAAACGGGTCAATGGTTTCAGGTTTATGGAGCGGTAGTGGTTTAGCGGTTTTCGCATGGGGCGTAGTTGGTGAGGCGGTTTATATTGCGGGGATGCGATAGCATGGAGGGAGTGAAGCGTGGCAGGATGGGATGGGGGTAAAACCACCCATTTTGCAAGGCTCCAAAGGTTTTAACCTTCGGGCTTTTGGATTTTCGACGATGATCATGGGCCGTCGGATCTGGCAGAGAAGATCTGACGGTGGTCAGGGTTTGACGAAACAACGGACTATACGATGTGGGGCCGGGGTTGTATAATAAAAACGAGGGTTTATTATATGCGGGGCCCAGGGTAAGTTAAAGCGGAGGCACTTAACATATAGTGGGCCAGGGTTATATGGTCGCCGAGGGGGGGGGGGTAAAGGCTTTTAAAGTGGGGAGACTTAAATATAAAGGGGTCGGGTCTTTTAAATGAATAGGGTTTATTTAAAAGGGTGGGTCCGATGAAAAATTATTTCAAAACAAATGTAAAAAAGGTTTTTTACATTGTTTTGAATAAAATAGAGGGAAATGAGCGAAGGGGAAGGGTTTTTAGTGGGAAAAATTGGGTTTTAGTATAGGGAAGAGGGTTTTAAGAAAGGGGTACGACTGAATGAGGGGTTTTAAGGTAAAACGTGGGTTTTTTCAGAGTAAGAGAGTGATCTGTGTTAGCCATCAGTAAAATTTTGTCACAGTTTTGAGCCTTCAAGAGATTATTTTCATAGAAAATTACTCATTCTTGAAGCCTCTTTGTGTTCTTCAGCCTTAAGAGATCCAATCCACTTATATCTTCACTTCAAATCCTTCAAAGGAGTCCTGTTGGTTTCAAAAAGAACTATTTTAAGCTTTTTAATTCCTCCATTTTCACTCATTTTTTCCCCTTTTCATATCCCTCATTTTCTCTAGCTAAAAACTCCCTTTTCCCCTTTCATTTACGCTTCATTTCCCTAAAACAAAAACCTTCTAAAAATCCTTTTAAACCAAGGAAACCCTTTTTTCTAGTTTAAAAAACTCCTATTGTACCTTTCAGAACACTAAAAAACACATAAAACCTTTGAAAAAAGTTGTTCCACTCCTTTAAGGCTTTAATCCCCCTTGGCTTATGCTCCCGCCCCTTTTCCGCCATAAAACCCTACGCCCGCAAACAAGGCCTTAGCCCCATCGGGCATCGCGCATCGGCGTTTGCATTTTCTCTTTCCCCTTACCTTTATCTCTCGATCGACTGATGCTTCGACGCAATCTCCACCATCGATCAGGTTTGATCTGACAGCCAGTGCTTAACACTCCATGCCCATTTCTAGCCCCTTCTCTCCTTGGCTCCCGGTCACCTTATCTCCCCACAGAACCACCCTCCTACCTTATCCCAAGCCCCCATCGCATCGACATTTCCTTTAAAACCCGCGTTTTTCTTTGTAAACTTCTCACCAAGATGGCAATGCTCCGACGAGATCTACACCGTAGATCCATAAGATCCAACTGTCCTCATTTAACCATCGATCGCCCCATCCCTGCCACTTCCTTAGCCCCTTCTCCCTCGCTCCTAGTCTTCCTTCCCCCATAAAACCTTCATCCACTTTGCTCAGGCCCCATTCCTTCATTCCTTTTCTTCCCCGCCTTACCACTCTACGAATCCATCCCTACCATTGATCTTTAAAGACAACGACCATCATGCTTCCCATTTTTCCCTCTATTCTCCTGACTTATATATATCCTTCCACCCTCCGCATCAATCCTCACCATTGATCTATATGATCCGATGGCCCCTGTCAAACTCGCATCTCTAACCCCACCCGTTGAAAGTTCACCCCGCGACAAAATAACATACGTCACCATATGGCCCACCTCCCAATACCCCGCCGCTCCTCCAATCCCCTCTCGACACCTGGCTTCCACTACAACCTCGCTCGAGCACATTCCATCTGTCGCGCTCCCTTGTGGCCGTTAGATCTGCACCCCTAGATCCAACGGCCCACTTTTGATTTCGCGTAGAATTTATTGTCAGGGTTTAACGACCCGAATGAGCGCGAAATAGGCGGTATTGGGGAGAACACGTGTCTCCTGACATACGATATCATGTTCATTTAGGCGTAAACCACTTACTGCCTAAATCATGCACGAAAACCATTCATGGTTTTCGCTGTTAGCCCCCTATAAATTTTTGAGAAGTAAATAGGGGGATAAATTGTTGTTGAGCCTTCAAGGAATGCATTTCCCCTGAAAACACATCATCCTTGAAGCCTCCTTGTGCCTTTGTCCTTTGATAAAATCCCCTCTACTGATTTCCATTATAAAGCCTCTATGTTTGCGAAGAAATTCCCAAAGGCCTCCTTTTCCCTCCTATTTCGTTACCCCTGAGCCTTTGTTTTCATCCTCTTGCTTCCCCCTTCTAAATTCCTCACTTACCTTTCAAATCCTCCCAAATCCCCTTCATATTCTTCCCTTACCCTTTTTTTGGCCATTTTCCACCTTTTCCCTTTATCGTCCCCCTTCCCAAACTTTAAATTGCATTAAAAATGGGCAAAAACCCACTTTGCCACATTATAATAGGCTTAACCCCTTTTCCGCTAACCCCAACCACTTCCCCGACCATACCCCTTGGAACCTTATAATAAATAAATATCAACATTTATTATAAAGCCTCCGCCCCTTAACCACTTCCCCTTTCCATGACCCCGTGAAACTTTATTATAAAGTTTTATGTTAATATATGTCCCCGCCGCATTACAATCGCAATCGCAAACTCCCGTCAATCGTGTGTTCTATTGTGAATGCTCCAATCACTCATCGCAAATATTTGTGATGCGATTGATCGCGTCGCAAATATTTGCGATGTGATTGATTGATTGAAAATCCTCCCTATCGCATAATCGCAAATCCATTTCTCCGATTCCCCGATCGCTCCGACCTCCGATCCGTCCAATCGCATCGCATGTCCCCCCGATCGCTTTAACCTCCGATCCATCAATCGCACCATCGCTTCGACTGACCCGATCGCAACTCCCTCCGATCGCTCCCATCGCACTCCTCGCCGATCGCTTTCCCCTCCAATTGATCGCATCGCATGTTTTCCCTATTGCGATTGCGATTAGTTCCCGCTGCCGATCTCTGATTGCGATTGGACTTGCTGGGCCCACCGTACTACACCTCCACCGTTCATATAATAAAGGGGTTTTCCCTTTGTAAATAGGAAATTCGTATTATTCTCGGTTTTACAAAGGGTTTTCCCCAATCACATCGGAAGTTTTGATTTATCATTCCATCCCGCTCCCGACTCCGATTTCCGATTGTGATTCGTACCCCTAGCCCCACCGTTTCGAATCCATTTCATATGTTTTGGCCATTTCCCTTTGTATTCCGGCCAAAGGATAAACCTTAGTGTTTGGTGCTAAAAAGCGTTCTTCCACCACCTCTCCATTATTCCCGCTATTCTCCACTGCTCCACCACCGCTTCCACAGGCCTCCGAAGCATTTCCTCTGCCACCACTGCCCGGGTCTGTAACAGGTTTATTTTATTGTGCAGATAGCACAGAGAGGCCATTTCAGCATTTCCGGCGGACCAGTAGAAGAGATTCAAAGGGGGTTAATGCTTGTTATTGATGTAATTATGGTTTAACCCCGCATTCAAGGACTCAAAGCACAGTTTGAAGACTCAAACATGCAAAGGGTCATATCCACATTTCAATATTTGCAGAACGCATTCCTCCAGGAAGGACGTTTACCTACAGCATTCCTCATACCTCCTTGGGCCCTGAAACGGTTAATTACACTGGCAGCACCTTATTTATGACTGTCAGCCAGCAGTTATGGAGGTATGGAGCGGCCAACAGACTCTTCCACCCAGTTCACCAATTCCAGAAGGCAGCGCAGAGTGCCTTACAGCCAGAAAAGACTCCAAAGGAAAAGAAGAGGTTAATCTTGGCCTGACGGAGTCTCCCAGAGCGGCCTACAGAGTACACACAGCAATGCAGATTGCCATTAAGCAGTATGGGCGTGAACACTTCCTCCATTCTGTCTTAATGAAACAAATTTAATGTTCATCTACTCCTGTTATTATTCATTCCCCTATAAGTAATCCCCGAGAACATATTGTAAAGGTTGTTGTTGGGACGTTGTTGTAGGGCTGCTGCCATTGTATGTAGTAGGCTGGGTGGAAGAATTTTGGATTTCATTCAGCCATTGAGCTCAAAGTATGTGACTGGTTTTGCATCATTAATCAAGCAGATTTCACAGGATCCTAGTCTATTACTATTGGTGATGTTTCTCTTATCTTATTTTTATTTACACTTTCATGCTGTTCATTGGTCTTCTAGCTTGCATCAGAAATCTGGCATAGGATTTGCCCTTGTTAGGCACCCTATGCTTTTGCTCTCCTTGCCTTAATGTTTTATGCTATATGTGTATCTGAGGATTGATTTCAATTGATTTAACCAGTGTAGTGGTTCCTTATGCTGCTAGCTGATGTATGAATTTTTGAATATGTTCTTAGATGTTCTTGTTGGGTTTAAGCTGAAATATTTGGGAACACTGGGGATTAGAGTTAGCCCTGTCCACTAGGACCCTTGTGCAAACAGCTGGCCCCTCTAATATCTCTTTGTTAAACTTATCTCTGTTTTCCCTTGGAGCATGCTAAAGCTGACCTGGAGTTAAATGAATTCTGGTCCGATCTATAAGCTGCCCCTTTGTCCCTCCTTTGAAAGTTGCCTTTGAGTATGTCCAAGCAGGTCTGGAGTTAAATGACCTCTGGCCTGATCTATAGACAAAAAGTGGGTGGCTCCCCTTCTTTCACTTTCAATCCTTAATGTTCCACCCCATCATCTATCTAAAAGATCCTTTAGTGTAGATGACTTGCCCTCTGAAAGCCTTGGCTAGCTGTTGCAAGTAATTCTCCTTTCATGAATCCATAGCCCAATGGATGTCACTTGCTTGACCAATCCCCTTTGCTGAAACATCCTGCTGCTTTGTTCCTTTTTCTCCCATTACTTTCTCAGTCCATGATATCATGACCAACTCAGCAACCAACCAACCAAATCAATTTAAAACCCCCTTTGTGCTTCATAACTAGCCTAACATCTCATTTGAGCTTTCAAAGACATACCATTCTTTGTTTTATTGGATAGATCCCTCTCCGGGTCCAGGAGGGCTAGATCTTGGGGCCCCAAAGCGGTTCTGATGTTGTCTCATCTTTTGGTCTTTGCCAATCTGGCCAAAACATGGGAACCCCAACATAATGGCGACTCCACTGGGGAAGAGACCACTTTGCTTTTAGATTGGCTTTTAATTGCTGATGGTGGACAACATCCTGCTTCAAGCATTCATATACATCCACCTGGTGACTCCACACTCCATAATCCTCAAAAACTCCACTGGAGGAAGAACCTGAAAAAATGGCCAGGCCTTATAGAAGGATAGAACACACGGGTTGGATTTGGTTTAAGGAATTCATTGTTTTTGTCTACCACTATGTTCTGTACTACTTCAAGCCTAATCAAGTGTACAAAGATGAGACCCACAATGAACATGGGAAAGATCTCAAGCCTCAATCTTCAGACCACGAGCAGACCTGTACTCCTGTGAAAGACCTGGTGGGACAAGAGCCTCATGTAGTATCCCCCACTCCTAAAGAAATTGCAAGCAGTCATGAGCCTCCTATTGCACTACCCACACCTACAAAGGTCATAGAAATATATAAGCCTCTGGTTTTACCTCTTATCTTCCAACCCCTTCCCTCAAAACTTATAAACCAGCTGCCCCTTTGTCCCTCCTTTGAAAGTTGCCTTTGAGTATGTCCAAGCAGGTTTGGAGTTAAATGACCTCTGGCCTGATCTATAGACAGAAAGTGGGTGGCTCCCCTTCTTTCACTTTCAATCCTTAATGTTCCACCCCGTCATCTATCTAAAACATCCTTTAGTGTAGATGACTTTCCCTCTGAAAGCCTTGGCTAGTTGTTGCAAGTAATTCTCCTTTCATGACTCCATAACCCAATGGATGGCACTTGCTTGACCAATCCCCTTTGCTGAAACATCTTGCTGCTTTGTTCCTTTTTCTCCCATTACTTTCTCAGTCCATGATCTCATGACCAACTCAGCAACCAACCAACCAAATCAATTTAAAACCCCCTTTGTGCTTCATAACTAGCCTAACATCTCATTTGAGCTTTCAAAGACATACCATTCTTTGTTTTATTGGAGAGATCCCTCTCCGGGTCCAGGAGGGCTAGATCCTGGGGCCCCAAAGCGGTTCTGATGTTGTCTCATCTTTTGGTCTTTGCCAATCTGGCCAAAACATGGGAACCCCAACATTTGCAAAACCACTTTCTTCTATTTTCGTGCCAAAACTCAAAATTAAACCTTGTTTTCACATTTTTTCCGCACAAAGCCTCCTCCGCTTGCATTTCACCTCCTCTGCATTGCTCCTCTGCCTCCACCAAACCCTCCAAAGCAGTTTATCCACATAATGCAGGATTTTATAATGATTTGTGTTTTGTTGCAGGTTTCATGGCAGTTTTATAGTATAAACCCGTCCCACAGTCCAATCAAGAGACGAGGCCGAGGATGACGATCCTCTGTGGCTGAATTAAAAGCAGGAAGGGACAAAAAGGGGTCTAATTTCATGTTTTTTCCAGTGTTTCATGAGCATTGGTTTACTTAGCGAAAACCCTCCAACGCACAAAGAAAGCGCCTGTCAGCGAACAAATGAAGTTAATAAAGATCAGTAAAGAGTATCAGGAATTAAACATAAAGGATTAAAATGCAAAGTTGAAGATCAAAAGACTTAATCCCACAATTTAAGGGGATAAAGCACAGTTTGAAGATAAATATAATTTAAAAGGTTGAAATAGTCAGAAAAGGACAAAAAAGCCTGAAAGATGAAAAGAAGGCCTTAAAGAAAGATCGAGGCCTAATCAGTGTTTAAAGCCACTAAAGCAGACAGATCAACAAAGAAAGCCTCCAAATTCCACATCAGTGAGGCAATTAATCCTCAGAAATGCCACTTGCCAGCTTATTTGCCTCAAAGGAATACAAAGTTAATACACAATCAGAAATATTTGCTAAAGACAACTCAGAAGTTATTTCCAGCCTACCAAAAGCCTCAAAGGTAAACAAAAGTGACTGACGTAGATAAAATTTAATGTAAATTAAATAAAGAAGAGTTTAAATATCTGATATCTTCTCCCTTAGGCCCCCCAAAGGCCGAGAAGCACTTACTCTTCATTAATTGAAAAAATGAGCCCTTCTTACACTCCACCTCCTCATTCTTCTATAAAAACTCCAGGAGGAGCACATTGTAAAAGGTTGGGTTTTGAATACTCATCAAGTGTAAATAGTTTTTGAGGCTACTGAAGCTCTGTTTGTAATTGAAGAAAGATAGGCTGAGATGAGAAGTTTGAAGCTATAAATACCCACTGTACTTGAAGATTGTAACTAGTTTGAACATCATAATACAAGCTGATTTATGGGATCCTGGTTTATGTCAACGGTGATGTGTTTCTTACTGTAATTATTATTTTACTTATGTTTTCATACTGTCCACTTTTCTCTGATAAATAACAACAAATATAGATTAGGATTTACTGTAAAGTACCCTAAATCTCACTAATAAATCTTTATCTTTATGTGTTCTTCTAATTGTGATTTTGAGGATAATTCAATAGAGTATAACCAATGAAGTGTTGGTAAGCCCATGTTTCCTGCGTATAACTTGAGATATTGTGTTTGAAATTTTCCTAAAGAGTATGATGAAAGCAGGCTAAGTTAAAATTATTTACCTGATCTTAGGCTCTTGTTTATTGTTTATCTTAAAGTGTTTTCCTTTGAGAATATGCTGAAAGCAGACTAGGTTAAAAGTCCTTATTTGATCTTAAGCTATTCTTTGTTTTAAACTATTTTTCCTTGAGAATATGTTGAAAGCAGGCTAAGTTAAAAGTCTTTACTTGATCTTAGGCTATTCTTTGTTTTCTCTTAAAGAGCATGCTGAAAGCAGGATAGATTCAAAGTTCTTACTTGATCTTAAGCTGCCCTTTCTTTTTCTTATATGTTTTCTTTCTTTCATCACACTTATTGATGTTTCATACCATAACTCAATCTAAAAATATCCTTTGATATAGATGACTTTCCCCATAGACCATACTTGGAACTTGTTATGCGATTAAATCCTTTTGTGACTCCATAGCCCAATGGATTGATATTGTCTCTTACTTATCTTATCAGCTGAACCATTCTCTCAACCTGCTTACACCTTTACCCTTCAAAATACTTCCTTCATTTTGATGATATCCATCCCAACAAAAAAAAAACAAAACCCTTGTACTTCATAACTAGCCTAATATCATATCATAAGCCTTAAAGATAATATCTTTGAAAACACTTATATAGAGAGATCCCTCTCTGAATCGAGGAGGGCTAGATCCTAGGATTCCAAAGTGGTTTTGATGTAGGCTCTATAGTTTTTGTTCTTGCCAATCTTGCAAATTACAGAGACCTAACATACTGGCGACCATACTGGGGATAATATTGAGTAATAGATAACTTCACAACTCAACTAACCCCTATTCCTAAATGAATCAAGTGTCACCAAGACTGGTTATTATTGATTGTTGATGGTGAACAACAACCAAACCTTGAAAACAAGTAAAACTCCTTCACCTGGCGACTCTATTGGTATTCAGTAGGCCTGTTGACCCCTTTGGTTTTTCCTAAGACTCTGCTGGGAAAACATTTATCATAACATCATAGAAACTCAGTTAAGAACACTTTGAAGATTGAGTTTTTTTTTGAAAAAGATTAGTTAGCCTCTTAAAGATTGTCATATTTGGCTAGAATTTTCTCATTATTGGGTCTAAAAACACCACATAGTGGCTTTTAGAAGAATTTACACTAGAGCCTATCCTGACCCAAATCCTCCTGAGATAGTTGATAATCCAGAAAGCTTCCTTAGAAAATCTCCTAAATCTAAGACTTCAACTGTTGTCAGACCAATTAATAGAGCTAACTCTGTCCCTGAAAATATCTTAGCTCTGCAAGATACACAAGTTGACTTAAGAAACCCATTCAGAACTAGGTCACTTTATGATATATATTAGATAGACTTTGAGTCTCCACACCCACCCCAACATAGTGGTAAACATCCTGGTAGTAGAGAAACCACTCCACCTGACCTTCATTTCATTCGTAACTTTGGTTTTTCTCATCCTAGATCTGCTCAACAGTATTTTGCTGGTCCAAGCACTTCTTTTATTCATACACCCACTGTTCAAACTACTTCATTCCATCCTCCCCCTCATTTCATAAACCCTCCACTTGTAAACCCCCTATTTTTTCCACAACCTCCTATCATGGCATGGTATGCTCCTCTAGTCCTTCCTTTACCTTTAGCCAATTTTCCATAGGACTATCAGTCCAAGATCCCATTATATGATGTTGGTGGTACTATTACTGCTCAAATACATGTGGACAAGATGAATGACTATTTTGATAGAAATGAGATAGATGATGAGACCATTAAACTCAGATTATTTGCTCAAAGTTTAGGGGGAGAAACAAGAAAATGGTTCAAAAGCTTAACCCCTCATAGTATCAATGATCTCCAAGATTTCCATCAAACATTCATAAACAAATAGGAAATGAGGAAGAACCCTCTCCAAATACTTTCAGATTATAACAACCTCAAGAGAAATACTGGGGAAAGTGTTCAAGATTATTGCACTAGATTTAATAGTGTTTATAACGCACTACCCCCAGATTTGAAACCTCCACAAGGGTCAGCTTTGTCCAAATTACCTGAAGGATTTGATCCTGAAATGGCCTACCAGCTAAGAGAAAGATATCCCTTAACTTTAGAAGACATTCATAAGGGAGCTCTTAGTGTGGAAACAAATCTGATTGAGAAAAGAGCTAGAATGAGGACTGAGAAGAGGGTATCATATAGGGATGAAACTGGACCTTCCACATCTGAATCAAAACTGAAAAGAATGATGGAGAAGATGATGGAGAGAATGAGCATGTATGATAGAGCTCAATCTAGAGAAAATCAAACAGCTCCTCAAAACAAGAACCAATCCCAAAACCAAAATCAAAACTTTAGGAGAAATCAACCTCAGAACAGACAAAGAGATGTTGATCAACAGATTAGACCTCCTTTTCAAGAAAATTATGTCAATGAGGATGAAGAAACAAATAAACAAACAGAGGATGAGCACATAAACATGTTGGGAGTAAGCAATGAGGATTCTGATTTCATTTATGAAAGAAAACAAGGTCTATATACAACCTATGATGATAGAAGACCAAAAACTAAATACTATGAACCAGACTTTGAAAATTCCATCATAGGATCACCTAAACAATATGACCTAAGAAGTAAAAAGAATCAAGAAACTCCCAAGAAGAAAACCTCTAAAAATTCTGCCAAAAACAGCCCTGAAAATACTTCGAAAAAGACAACAGAAAATCATAAAACAGTGGTTGAAAGTTCTGATCCAAACAAGGGAAAAAACACCCAAATCAAAGAAAAACGTAGTGGTGACCCTAGCAGCATTACCATTTCAGCTAATGCTCTTGAAAAAACCATTTTAATTGCTGTAAATAGTAGAAATCAGCAAGTTGATTTTGCTGATGAATCAGTGACTAAGAGGGCTGAATCAAACATTTTGAAAAATCATATTCCCTTTAGCCTAGAGAGTAAAATTTCCAAAATCAAAATCCTTGTCCCACTCACTGATTTATTCACTCAAAATGTATATAGATGTCAAGTTTTGAAAGCTCTAAACATAGAAGAAATTCATGATACTGTTAACTTAAATGATGATACACCAGAGATCCTATTTGGCTCTAAAATTGAAGGAAAATTTTAAGAAGGAACTACCCCTCAATTCTACATCAGTTTGAACATCCATAATAATATTTTGCACAATGCCATGCTTGATTCATGGGCATCACATAATCTCATGCCTAAAGTAATCATGGAAAAACTAGGCCTTGGGGTAACTAGACCTTATAAATATTTATATTCCTTTGATTCAACTAGAGTAAGATGCCTAGGCCTGATAAAAGATATATGTGTTAACTTAGCTCAAATTACAACCAAAAGCTTAGTGATAGACATTGTAGTGGCTGATATACCCCCCAAATATGGCATGCTCCTTTCAAGATCATGGGGTGCTAAGTTACAGGGTATTATGCAGATGGATATGACTTATGCCACCATCCCTGTCTTCAATCAACCTATAAGACTTTATAGGGAAACACACATGAAATACATGGTAAGCAACCAAGAAAGACCAGAAAACTCTCCTCTTTATTCCATACACACTAATCTTCACTCATTCATTCTTTACAATGATGATATTTCTAATGAGCAAGAGTTAGTCAATGAAACATCACCCAATATAGTGGTCACTCCACATCCAAACATAGTGGCATCCATAGATGAAGAGGAAAACAAGGAGAAAACTAAAGGACAGTTTGCTAATTCAGAAAATTACAGCAAACAGATCACAAATCTTTAGGTCCAAAACAGTCATAAAAATAGTGCAGATCATGAAAATAAAAGAATAAAACCTCAAAACATTGAAAATCTTGAGGAACAAAAAAAAATTCAGCATAGTGCAGACCTGCAGGAACAACACAGTGACATACTAGGCAAGAAAAACAAAGAAGACAACAATGAAATAAATGACAAATCTAAAAACAGTCCTCTTTGGAGTATGAGTTTTGATGGGTCTTGCTCTAAAATTGGTGCAGGAGCAGGCAGATGGGTGCATAACACTGAAAACTATCATGCTGAGGGTCATTCTTATAGATTAAACTTCCAATGCACAAACGACATAGCAGAGTATGAAGCTCTTTTTTTAGGCCTGCATTTATTGAAAAAAATAGGGGCCAAGAGAATAAAAGTTCATGGAGATTCAGAGTTGATAATTAGGCAAGTAAATGGGGAATATACTTCTAAACATCCCAGACTTAGAGCCTATAGAGATGATGCCATGGACTTGTTGAAAACCTTTGCTGAATTCCAACTTACCTTTGTCCCAAGGAATCAAAACATTCTTGCTAATGGATTAGCCTTTGCTGCTAGGACTTGTCTAACACCTTATGAAAGCAAGCTATGCATCACCCAAGTCAAATATGGACCAGTTGTCTCGGATAATGAAAAATACTAGCAAGTTTTTGATGGAGATAAACAAATAGAAGACTTCGTACAGTCTAATAATGAATTTGAAATACCAACCTCAGATTTAGATTATGAACAAGACTGTCCTACTGAAGAAAATTCACTTCTTGAAGAATAAAAGCCTCCTGAGATTGCTGATATAAATCTATTAAACCATGAACCCAAACACAAAACAGAAAATAGCACAGATTTAGAAAATGAAGACTTAGAGGTGCTGCAATCTAAAGATCAAAGCTTTCCAAAAGGACTGGTCCCATTAGAAGAATTGTTTGACTTGAATGATGTTGCCAAAAATTCAAAACTGGAACCTACTAAAGCTGAAGTAGAAGAATGCAACATAGGCAGTGAGGATAAGCCCAAAATGATGAAACTGTCTAAAACACTGCCAGCTCACATTAAGCTGAAATACATTGAGTTGTTTAAAGAATTGTTTGATGTATTTTCATGGAGTTATGAATATCTGAAATCATATGATACAAAAATAATCCAGCTTAAGATACCCCTCAAAGAAAACCAGAAGCCTTTTAAACAAAAATTGCACAAAATCAACCTTGTTCAATTACCTCTAGTAGAAAAAGAAATTAGGAAAATGTATGATGCTGGAATTATAGTCCCTGTTAGATACTCAGAGTGGGTGTCTAATCTTGTATCAGTTAGGAAGAAAACAAGAGAAATAAGGTTTTGCATTCACTTTGGAAACTTAAACAAAGCCTCACTAAAGGACAACTATCCATTACCCAAAATGGATCACATCTTACAAAGGGTAGTTGGTTCTAAGAGAATTTTTTTGCTAGATGGCTTCTCAGGTTACAATTAGATATTGGTACATCCTGATGATCAACTTAAAACAACCTTTACTACTCCTTGGGGTACTTTCATGTATTTGAAAATTCCCTTTGGTTTAATGAATGCTGGTGCCACATTTCAGAGAGCCATGGACATTGCATTCTATGAAGAAATAGGTTACTTCATTGTGATTTATTTAGATGATATCACTGTCTATTCTAAAACAGATTAAGAACACCTAATACACTTGAGGAAAATATTTGAGAAATTCAGAAAGTATGGGTTATCTTTAAATCCAAAGAAAACATTGTTTGGTATCCAAGAAGGTAAACTTCTTGGACATATAATATCTGAAGAAGGAATAAGGATAGACCCAAAGATGATCGATGGTATATTGCAAATCACCCATCCTAGAAACATCAAGGAACTTCAATATTTCATTGGGAAGATTAATTTCTTGAGAAGGTTCATACCCAATTTAGCTTAATTCCTTAGAAACATGACAAATATGCTTAAAAGAGAAGGATTTAAATGGACCTTAGAAGAAAAGAAATCATTTGAGCTGATAAAACAAGCACTTACCAAAACACCAGTTCTCATCAGTCCTGATTTTACAAAAGATTTCTTCATTTTTTCATTTGCATTAGAACACACAGTAGTTGTTGTCCTATTACAGAAAAACATGAATAGACAAGAGCAGCCAATTGAATTTTTCAACAAGGCATTAAGAGATGCACATCTGAAGTACAACATAATGGAAAAATAAGCCTTTGCCTTGTTCAAAGCCTTAAAAGACTTCAGAGTTTACATTTTACATTCCCGCATTATAGCATTTGTGCCTCATTCAGTTGTAAAAGACATATTGACCCAAGATCCAGATGGCAAAAGAGGAAAGTGGATTGCTGTAATTTTAGAATATGACTTAGAAATCAAACCCACTAAGCTCATAAAAGGTAAAGGTCTAGCAAAACTTATGGCTAAATCCAACTTTCAAGCTCTTGATATAAACATGTTTAATGCATTAGATGAACAGGAGGAGCTGACAACTCCAACTATTGAAGATCATTTTCTGAATCATCCTGGTATGCTGAAATTTTGTTTGTTTTTCTCAATCTTAATGTACCACCTAGTTTGTCTAAAACAAAGACAAGATTCTTAAAATTGAAAGTTGTAAATTACTGAATTTTGGATAAATGTTTATATTGGAAAAATGCTAGTGGATTATTGCTTAAATGTTTTCCTGAGAATGATGCAGATAAGATCAAGCACGAGTTTCATGAAGGAGAATGTGGAGGCCACCTCTACTGGAAGTCAACTGCTAACAAAATCCTTAGAGTTGGTTACTACTGGCCCACCCTCTTTCAATATGTCCATAAAATGATCCTTTCCTGTCACAAATGCCAAATCTTTGAAGGCAAAAGAACGCTGCTTCCCTTACCTCTGCAACCAATCACTGTTGAAGCTCCTTTTCAGTAGTGGGGTCTAGACTTCATTGGGGAAATACATCCTGCTTCATCTGCCCAACATAAATGGATCCTCACAACAACAGACTATTTTACCAAATGGATAGAAGCCATCCCCTCTAGGAATTCCACAGACTCAGTCATCATTTCATTTCTTGAAAACCATATATTGTCTAGATCTGGCTGTCCTAGAAAGATCATAACTAACAATGCCGCCGCATTTGTGTCTAAAAAGATGGTAGAATTCTGTCATAAATATCAGATTATATTGGGTCATTCCACAACTTGTTACCCTCAAGGTAATGGGTTGGCAGAGTCGTCAAATAAAAGTTTGGTGAACATAATCAAGAAGTTGTTGGAAGATAACAAGAAATCATGGCACAGTAAGCTAGTACATGCTTTATGGGCAGACATACTAACAATTAAAAAATCAATTGGAATGTCTCCTTACCAGCTAGTTTATGGGACAGATGCGATATTTCCAACCAGTCTAGGAGTTTCAGTCATGAATTTGATCCAAGAAGTACAGTCTGAAGATGATGATATAACAAGAAGAATAAACCGGACTATACATCTACAACAAACCAAAGAAGAAGTATACATCAGAGCAAAAAAAATACAAGAAAACATCAAGAAACTATTTGACAAAAGAACTAAGGCAAGTGATTTTAAAATAAGTGATAAAGTATTGAAATGGGATTCAAGGAGAGAATATAAGGGAAAACATGGAAAATTCGATAACTTATGGCAAGGCCCTTATCTTATCCAATCTGCTATTCGGAAAAATGCATTCTTTCTGCAAGAATTGGATGGAGCTGAATATTTTGGAGGTCCTGTCAATGGCAGGATGCTCAAACATTATTTCTGTTAACTGATATTTTTTAGTTTCAAAGTTTTTATTCATTGTATATAACACTACTTTTGAATTTAAAAAAGAAAAAATGCAATAAACAATAAAAAAGAGAAAAGAGGGCAGATTAAAAGAAAAAAGGTACAGCCCATACCAAAAAAGAAAAGAATGAAAATCTGAAAGTGTGCAAGCTTAAATGCCACTACTTAAAAGAACACTGCTATCTAGTCATACAGCCTAATCCTAACTAGATAGATTTTAATTTACTGCTGATAGGTTAAGTGAAGAAGATTTGCCAAACAATTTAATATTGGCTAATTAGTAGACTAGATTAGGATAGAAAAATAGAGGTTCAAACAAGCTTAAATCCTAAACCTGTTAGATTAGAAAGAAATGGCTCTAATCAGATCAAAACCTGAGCCAAAGATAGAAGAAAATGGTTCAAACATGCTCAAAATCTGAACCAAGAGAGAAGCAAAAGGATGACTCTAAAACAGATCAAAATCTGAGTCATAAGAAAAATGAAGGATGTTTTAAATTTTCAGATCTTAAGCCTTCACAGTTTTGTTTTAAATTTTCTGCAAATAAAGTCTATGTGCAACTTGTACATACAGCCACAGACACAACAACAAATCAGACTGCTTAATCCTGGTTTGGCTGTATTTTAATTTTCTATTTTAGAATATAGAGAATAAAATTTATCAGACAGTTTAATCCTGGCAGATAGTAGCTTAGGTAGAGAATTTATGAGTTCAACTACTTAATCTGAACTCATGGAAGAAATAAGGGTAGAAATAGATTAGTTTACTGCTTTCAATAAAAGAATAAAATGTTGATGTCAAAAGGTTTGCAAGTCCAAGTGCACCTTATGAAGAAAAAATGTTAGGAAAAGTAGGCTGTGTAGGTAGAATGTTTGGGAGAAATTTGTTTGCTGATACAAAGTATTGATCATCTTTTCAAGCAACATGATCAAGGAAGAAAAGGTTGTCAATGGATAAGGCACATGTGTACATTCTAGAGATCAAAATCTGAAGCTCTTGACACCTCCAAGGAGCTGCAATCCCAAAGTGGAGCCACTGTTAGCCATCAATAAGTTTTTGTCACAACAAATGATGGCTAAAACAGGTCTTTAGCCTTCAAGAGATTATTTTTATAGAAAATTACTCATTCTTGAAGCCTCTCTGTGTTCTTCACCCTTAAGAGATCCAATCCACTTATATCTTCACTTCAAATCCTTCAAAGGAGTCTTGTTGTTTTCAAAAAGAACTGTTTTAAGCTTTTTAACTCCATTTTCACTCATTTTCTCCTGTTTGCATATCCCTCATTTTCCCCTGCTAAAAACCCCCTTTTCCCCTTTCATTTACCCTTCATTTCCCTAAAAAAATAAACCTTCTAAAAATCTTTTTAAACCATGGAAACCCCTTTTTCTGGTTTAAAAAACTCCTATTTTACCTATCGGAACACTAAAATACACATAAAACCTTTGAAAAAAGTTGTTCTGCTCCTTTAAGGCTTTAAGCCCCTTTGGCTTAATCTCCCACCCCTTTTCTGCCATAAAACATTGTGCCCGCGACCAAGGCCTTAGCCCCATCGTACATCGCACATCGATGTTTGCATTTTCTCTTTCCCCTTACCTTTATTTTCCTTTCGGCCGATGCTCTGATGCGATCTCCACTGTCGATCAGGTTTGATCTGACGGCCAGCGCTTAACACTCCACGCCCATTTATAGCCCCTTCTCTCCTTGGCTCCCGGTCACCTTATCTCCCCATAGAACCGCCCTCCTACCTTATCCCAAGCCCCCATCGCATCGGCATTTCCTTTAAAACCCGCATTTTTCTTTGTAAACTTCTCACCCCGTTGGCGATGCTCTGACGAGATCTACACTGTAGATCCATAAGATCCAGCCGTCCTCATTGAACCCACCGATCGCCCCATCCCCGCCACTTCCTTAGCCCCTTCTCCCTCGCTCCTGGTCTTCCTTCCCCCATAAAACCTTCGTCCACTTTGCTCAACCCCCATTCCTTCATTCCTTTTCTTCCCCGCCTTACCACTCTACGAATCCATCCCCACCATTGATCTTTAAAGATCAACGGCCATCATGCTTCCCATTTTTCCCTCTATTCTCCCGACTTATATATATCCTTCCACCCTCTGCATCGATCCTCACCATTGATCTATATGATCCGACGGCCCCTGTCAAACCCACATCTCTAACCCCGCCTGTTGAAAGTTCACCCCGTGACAAAATAACATACGTCACCATATGGCCCACCTCCCACTACCTCGCCGCTCCTCCAATCCCCTCTCGACACCTGGCTTCCACAACAACCTCGCTCGAGCACCTTCCATCTATCGCGCTCCCCTGTGGCCATTAGATCTGCACACCTAGATCCAACGGCCCACTTTCGATTTCGCATAGAATTTGCTGTCAGGGTTTAACGACCTGGATGAGCGCGAAATAGGCGGTATTGGGGCGGACACGCGTCGCCTAACAGACGATATCGTGTTTGTTCAGGCGTAAACCACTTACTGCCTAAATCGTGCGCAAAAACCATTCATGGTTTTCACAAAACCACTTTCTTCTATTTTCGCGCCAAAACTCAAAATTAAACCTTGTTTTTGTGTTTTTGACCCACAAAGCCTCCTCCGCCTGCATTTCACCTCCTTTGCATTGCTCCTCTACCTCCGCCAAACCCTCCAAAGCAGTTTTATCCACGTAACGCAGGATTTTATAATGATTTGTGTTTTTTTGCAGGTTTCATGGTGGTTTTATAGTATAAACCCGTCCCACAGTCCAATCAAGGGACGAGGCCGAGGATGACGATCCTCTGTGGCTGAATTAAAAGCAAGAAGGGACAAAAATGGGTCAAATTTCATGTTTTTTCCAGTGTTTCATGAGCATTGGTTTACTCAGCGAAAACCCTCCAGCGCACAAAGAAAGCGCTTGTTAGCGAACAAATGAAGTTAATAAAGATCAGTAAAGAGTATCAAGAATTAAACATAAAGGATTAAAACACAAAGTTGAAGATAAAAAGACTTAATCCCATAGTTTAAAGGGATAAAGCACATTTTGAAGATAAAGATAGTTTAAAAGGTTGAAACAGTCAGAAAAGGACAAAAAATCCCGAAATATGAAAAGAAGGCCTTAAAGCAAGATCAAGGCCTAATCAGTGTTTAAAGCCACTAAAGCAGATAGATCAACGAAGAAAGCCTCCAAATGCCACATTAGTGAGGCAATTAATCCTCACTAATACAGAGTCAGAGATATTTGCTAAAGACAGCTCAGAAGTTACTGCCAGCCTACCAAAAGCCTCAAAGGTCAACAAAAGTGACTGACGTAGATAAAAGTTAATGTAAATTAAATAAATCAGAGTTAAAACATCTAATATCTTCTCCCTTAGGCCCTCCAAAGGCCGAGAAGCACTTACTCTTCATTAATTGAACAAATGAGCCCTTCTTACACTCCACCTCCTCATTCTTATATAAAAACTCCCAGAGGAGAACATTGTAAAAGGTTGGGTTTTGAATACTCATCAAGTGTAAATAGTTTCTAAGGCTGCTGAAGCTCTGTTTGTAATTGAAGAAAGATAGGCTGAGATGAGAAGTTTGAAGCTGTAAAGACCCACTGGACTTGAAGATTGTAACTAGTTGAACATCATAATACAAGCTGATTTATGGGATCCTGGTTTATGTCAACGGTGATGTGTTTCTTACTGTAATTATTATTTTACTTATGTTTTCATACTATCCCCTTTTCTCTAATAAAGAACAACAAATATAGATTAGGATTTACTGTAAAGTACCCTAAATCTCACTGATAAATCTTTATCTTTATGTTTTATTCTAATTGTGTTTTTGAGGATAATTCAATAGAGTATAACCATTTAAGTGCTGGTAAGCCCATGTTTCCTGAGTATAACTTGAGATATTGTCTTTGAAAGTTTCCTGAAGAGTATGTTGAAAGCAAGCTAAGTTAAAAGTCTTTACCTGATCTTAGGCTATTGTTTATTGTTTATCTTAAAGTGTTTTCCTTTGAGAATATGCTGAAAGCAGACTAGGTTATAAGTCCTTATTTGATCTTAAGCTATTCTTTGTTTTAAACTGTTTTTCCTTGAGAATATGCTGAAAGCAGGCTAAGTTAAAAGTCTTTACTTGATCTTAGGCTATTCTTTGTTTTCTCTTAAAGAGCATGCTGAAAGCAGGATAGATTCAAAGTTCTTACTTGATCTTAAGCTGCCCTTTCTTTTTCTTATATTTTTTCTTTCTTTCATCACACTTCTTGATGTTTCATACCATAACTCAATCCAAAATTATCCTTTGATATAGACGACTTGCCCCATAGACCATACTTGGAACTTGTTGTGAAATTAAATCCTTTTGTGACTCCATAGCCCAATGGATTGATACTGTCTCTTACTTATCTTATCAGCTGAACCATTCTCTGAACCTACTCACACCTTTACCCTTCAAAATAATTCCTTCATTTTGATGATATCCATCCCAACCAAAAAAAAACAAAATCCTTGTACTTCATAACTAGCCTAATATCATATCATAAGCCTTAAATATAATATCTTTGAAAACACTTATATAGAGAGATCCCTCTCTGAATCCAGGAGGGCTAGATCCTAGGATTCCAAAGTGGTTTTGATGTAGCCTCTGTAGTGTTTTTTCTTGCCAATCTTGAAAATTACAGAGATAACAATTTAAATAGGTAAAATGAGAGATAGTGAATAGGTTAAATGAAGATAATGAAGTGTTGACGGGAAGAAATGCTCGGCCAACTATAGGGGATCTCCTCGGTAAAAAGTCACAACTAGACTATAGACCTTTTTGATAGGGATCACGTCTGGGGTGTAGGTCTGGCTACCGCTGAATATGCCTTTTCTTGGATGGAAGATGCGCCCTGCAGACTTCAGGATACACGGTTACTCGAATGATATGAAACAAATGGTTGATGAGTTCCCCTGTAAATGAAACATTATAAATAACAAAGCAAGTTTTGAAGCATGCAGCCAAAGGAAATGTTGTTAGCAACACATCATTAGGGTTGTTGGGTATGTGTTATATTCTTTCCATGACTAGCCCCACACGCTGTACGTTGCGCCGGGCGCCGCAGGGGGGTCACAAGGGAGGAGGCAGCCCCCACTGTTGGGGTCCGGGGCAGCACCCCGACGAAAATTGTTTTGGTGTGCGGACCTACTCATTGGCGGACCCACCCATGTTTTGTGCATGAGTTTGCACATGGTTTTGGGGTACGATGGTTTTCGTCCCCTGGTATTTTGTAGATTCGGTCAAGGGAACTACGGTTATGTTCTAATCCAGGGTTAATGGATTGGGGTTTATGTATGCTTCGGCATGTATATATATGTGTTGTAACACTAAAAGTAATATAATGAAAATCAAGTTGGTCGTCTCGATTTGGGATCCAGGGGAAAATCTCTGTGTTTATCTATTTTATGTTTTATGCTCTCGCTATTGTTTATTTTCTGTTATAATATTCGTGTGTAGATAATTTCTGTTCAGGGTTAAAACCTACATTTGGTATCAGAGTTGTTTCGGCTTCAACGGAACGCCTTTGTTGCTGAGGGTTTTTTGCTCGGGCCTGAGGTAGACCCTGTTCAATGGGAGATCTGCGGGATCGATTCTTGTGGTGAAAGAAGATGGCGAGCAGCGCAAAGATAGAGATCGAGAAATTTAATGGTCATAGTTTTGAGTTATGGAAGCTCAAGATGGAGGATCTGCTGGTGGATAAAGACCAGTGGATCATGGTAGATCCAGGTACTAAACCAACGACAATGTCAGATGAAGACTGGAAGAAACTGGATCGAAAGGCTAAGAGCACAATACGATTGTGTGTCTCAGATTCAGTATTGTTGAATGTATCTGGGGAAGCTACGGCGAAGACCTTGTGGGAAAAACTTGGGACTTTGTACCAATCTAAGTCTCTGGTGAATAAGTTGTTCCCGTGGAAAAAGCTGTATAACCTGAGGATGAAGGATGGAGACTCGGTGACAGAGCATCTGAACGCCTTCAATACTGTGGTAAGTCAGCTGTCATCTATTGATATTAAAATCTCAGATGAAGATAAGTGCATCAGTTTGTTGTGTTCTCTACCAGACTCGTGGGATAGTCTAGTTATTGCAATAGGTAGCAATACAACTACCTTGAATTTTGATGACATTGTCTCAGCCTTGCTGTCGGAGGAAATGAGACGGAGAAATATGGAGGGTCAAAATGGAGATGCCTTATCCGTACGAGGAAGGTCCCAGAATAGAAACAAGAATAAGGTTTCGAGTGGGAGATCTAAATCTAGAGGGAGATCTAAATCTCCTGGAAAGTTTGTAAAGGTGTGCTGGAAATGCGGAAAGGAAGGGCACTACAAAAAGGACTGCAGATCTAAAGCTCCCGAGAAAGGAAAGGGATCTGATGATGCTCCTTCTGCAGAGGCAAAAACCACCTCGGATGAAGGTGGGGATGTGTATTTGGCTTCTTCTTCAAATACACATGTAGATCATGAGTCATGGTTGATTGACTCAGGTGCATATTTTCACTTCACTCCCCATAGGGAGTGGTTCTGTGAGTATGAGAAATATGATGGTGGTGATGTCTTCCTAGGGGATGATAGGAGGGCCAGAATCATCGGACGTGGAAAGGTCAAGCTGAAGCTGCAAGTTGGAAGGATTAGAACACTTCCTGGTGTTCTGCATATTCCTGCATTGGCCAGAAATCTGATTTCTATAAGCAAGATGGATGATGCAGGTGTAAAAACAATGATCAAGAAAGATGCCTGCAAGATGGTTCGGGGAGCACTGGTATTAATGCGGGGAGTTCAGACTAGAACTCTGTACAAGCTACAAGGTAGCACATTTATTGATGGGTGTAATAGTTATGTGGTTCCTGAAAGTGGAGCGGAAAGCCTAGCTGTCTCTAGAGAAAAGACCATGCTATGGCATCAAAGGCTTAGAAATATTGGAGAGAAGGGCCTTCGGATACTACATAGAAATGGTATGGTAGAAGGTATGTCTAATTTCTCTCTGGATTTCTATTTCTGTGAACATTGTGTATATGGGAAGTAGAATCGGGTGAGTTTTCCTTCTGGTGCTAAGAGGGCGATAAAGATATTAGAACTTGTGCACAGTGATGTGTTTGGACCTGTGTCAGTTCCATCACTGGGAAAGTCTGTCACTAGTACATTTGGCGGAAATTCCGACACTTGGTTCCGACACTTTTGACCAAATGTCGGAAATTTCCCCAAATTTTTTCAATCCCGCCCGAAACCGTCGCTATACTGATGTCTAGAGAAAAGTGTCGCAATACCGACACTTAGACAAAGTGTCGCAATTGCGATTTTTGGAGGAAGACGTCGCAATTGCGACAATATGCCCCAAAGCGTCGCTATTGCGACGACTGCCTCCAAACGTCGCAATTGTGACACAATGTCTAAGTGTCACAATTGCGACGTTTGGAGGCAGCCGTCGCAATAGCGACGCTCTGGTGATCCAGGTGGATATTGGTGGTCACCCGCCTATTCCACTTGGGGCTCCACCATTGTCTATTTCATTTTTTCAGTTTCGGCACAGTTTACTATTTTTAGCAGTTTTTTGGGTCCTAAACTTCCGGAGCCGTTTTGAGGCCCTAAACGACGTTTTTTGGGAAAACGGAGGGCAACATGGGTCCATGGACCGATGTTTCCCATTCCAAATTTGTAGTCCTCGGATAGATATTTCTAACGAGGTATGGTACGCGTCAAACGGAGATCGTATGCCAAAGTTACGCCCCTGGGAAGTTGAAACACCAATTTACCCAAACGGGGCCCATAGTTTGGCGCTTCATCTCCTAGGGTTAGGGTTTTGGCTGTTTAGGATTTCCCATTGTTTCTAAATGATAAATAGGCCCTCGAGCCTCATTGTAACTCAGTTCAGAGGCCTGTAGCCGCCACATCTCTTCTCAGAGATAGCTACCAGCGCCTTAGCTAGTTTTATTTCCATTCTGTCTGTAAGCAAATTTCAGTTCTTTGATATTAATGAAATGAAGTGTTATTTCCGCTGCATCTCTGTCTTTATGTTTATATGTTTATTCTGTTGCGTTCCTTCATAAATCCGGATCAGTGGTATCAGAGGGGTCTGCTTTTTCTCGATCCTTCTTTGCATGTCCCCAACGAGGTCGGGGTATAAGGAGCTAGGGCTCGATCTGGTGGAACCTTTGCAAGATCAGCCTCGCAAACCTCGACGGACGCCCATGGGGGACGAAAAGAAAGATGAGGGAGCAGGAGATCCTATCAAAATATTGCTCGAGGAGGCTCTCGAAAAACAAAGGAACGCGATGATGGATAGCTTTGCTCAGATCCTTCAACGGCTGCCCACCGGCGGCGCATCTGCATCCAGTAGCCACTCTGGAGTTGCGACTCCCTTTAAGGTACAAGTAAATTTTGACATTCCCATATTTGAGGGTCAAACAGATGCAGATGTCGTAGATAGATGGTTGAATCTATTAGAAGGATATTTCTCTGTTCATGACTTTTCAGACCGGGAGAAGATTATTTTTGCACTCCTCAAAGCTACCCCCCATGTTAAGGACTGGTGGGAAACCTACTGTGAGAACAAGGACCAGACAGAACCCTCTCTGTTCTCGGACGTACCAACTTGGAATTCTTTCCGAGACGCCGTCAAGGAACAGTACTATCCCGTGGGGAGCTATGAGGACAAGTACATACAATGGACCACGCTGCGACAACAAAGGGATCAAGATGCGCATGAGCTGACGAATCTGTTCCATACCCTGCGCACAAAGTTGGGTATCAAAGATTCAGAGAAACATTTGGTGCTAAAGTATCGCAGTTGTCTGCACAGATACATTCAGGAGGAAATGGAGTTCCTCGACATCTCCTCGCTCGGTACGGAATACCGGTATGCTGCCAAGATTAAGCAGAAATTCAAACAAAAGAAGCGAGACTTTGGATCTGCGAATCAAAAGCAAGGGAAAGGTGCTTCCAAACCGCAGAACAAAGGGCAGAGCCAAGGCATGGCGGCTAAAGACAACCCGTCAAAGCCACAAGAAAAGAACAACACCGTAAAGCCAAAGAAGGACACGGGAAAGTGGTGTGAGTTCCATAAGAGCTCCACTCACAACACAAGTGAGTGTCGGGCCAAGCAGTCGCTAGTGGCCGAGATGAGGGCTTCTGAGTCAGATGCATGCTCTGACTCCGAATCAGAACCTGAAAAGGGTAATGAAAAAGGGAAACAGATTATTGATGCGGAGCCCAACGCCACTGTTGCCACTACAAAGGTCCAGAAGGAGGAACCGGAAGATCCAGAGGAGGAGGAACGTCTCTTCCACTCCCAGATGTGGGTAAAGGGCTCCCCTGTACAGTTCATTGTCGACAAGGGGAGCCAAAAGAACCTCATTTCAGCAGATGCCGTGAAGCGGTTGGGCTTGCCGACCACAGCTCACCCACATCCATACACCATCGGGTGGCTTCACCAAGGACGAGATCTCCGTGTCAGCCGGCAGTGTCGCCTTCCCTATAGCATCAAGCCCTTCACGGATGAGGTACTATGTGACATTGCTCCTATTGATGTTTCTGATGTATTATTAGGACAACCATACTTGTGGAAGCGTCATGCTGTGTATGAGTCTCGACCTCGTGCTGTTATTATTACTTTGGGAAATAAGTTGTACAGGATACCAGAGGTACCACCTCCCACGACTATCTCTTTGGTTACTGCAAAACAATGTAGTAAGCTCATTTCCCAAACCAGGAAATTCGTTTTCCTGATGATCCGCCCCCAGGGCAAGAAGAAGACTGTGGCCACGACCTCCAGACAGGGCTCCTCCGCACAACAACAACAAATGGATAAGGTTGTGGAGGAGTACGGGGACATATTCACCTCACCCACAGGGGTTCCTCTGCACTGTCAGGTCAAGCACCCGATTGATCTGACCCCCG